>CAKOAT010838487.1:0-71008 GCA_932364175.1 Eruca vesicaria subsp. sativa | reverse complement strand
GGAAACATTTTAACAATGTACATCCACATTTCGCTAGCAATAGCCGGAATGTGTATCTTGGATTATGCACTGATGGATTTAGTCCATTTGGAATGTCTGGGAGACAATATTCATTGTGGCCGGTCTTTCTTACACCGTATAACCTGCCACCGGAGATGTGCATGCGACGAGAGTTTCTATTCATGAGCATATTAATACCAGGTCCAAAACATCCAAAAAGATCTCTCGACGTTTTTCTACAACCACTGATAAAAGAGTTGAAAGATTTGTGGTCAACAGGGGTGAGGACATATGATTGTTCAACGAAAACCAACTTTACGATGCGGGCGATGCTTTTGTGGACCATAAGTGACTTTCCTGCATATGGTATGTTGTCTGGGTGGACTACACATGGGAGATTAGCTTGTCCATATTGTAATGGAATGACATATGCGTTTCAGTTGAAGCATGGTAGGAAGACTAGTTGGTTCGATTGTCATCGTCGATTTCTTCCCATCCACCACCCATACCGAAGAAACAAGAAATTGTTCAAGCACAAAAGGGTTGTCAGAGACACTCCTCCTCCATATTTAACTGGAGAACAAATCGAAGCGCAAATCGATTACTACTGTGCTCTAGAAACAACTCCTCGTGGTGGGAATTGGCATGTTCCCAGTAAGATGCCTGATTTTTATGGTGTTCAGCACAATTGGCACAAAATAGTATATTTTGGAAATTGCCATATTGGAAAGATCTTCTTTTGCACCACAACCTCGATGTGATGCATATAGAGAAGAACTTTTTTGAGAACATCATGAACACTATATTGAACGTCCCAGGGAAGACGAAAGACAATGTAAAATCGAGGTTAGACTTACCCGATATCTGCTCAAGGAGTGAGCTACATATAAAAAGCAATGGGCAAGTTCCAGTTCCAATATTCAGACTGTCATCAGATAAAAAGTCTGCGTTGTTCAACTGGGTGGCTTCAGAAGTGAAGTTCCCTGATGGGTATGTTTCAAATCTCTCAAGATATGTTGAGAAAGGGCAAAAGTTCTCCGGGATGAAGAGCCATATTGTCATGTCTTCATGCAGCGACTACTTCCTTTTGCGTTTGCGGAGCTACTACCGGCAAAAATACATGAAGCACTTTTAGGTAATTAATTAATATAATGTGATGATATGATTATACATATATATATACTAATGTGGATAATGTTTGTTTTTGTAAATATACAGAAATTGGTGCATTTTTTAGGGATCTGAGCACCCGCACTCTTAAAGTGGAAGTTGTCCAACAACTTCATGAAAATATCTCTGTCTTAATCTGCAACTTGGAGAAAATATTTCCGCCTACTTTTTTCGACGTCATGGAACACCTAGTTGTCCACCTCCCGTATGAGGCATTACTTCGTGGACCTGTGCATTATGGATGGATGTATCAGTATGAAAAGGCCATGAAAACTTTGAAAGGAAAAGCCAAAAACCTAGCAAGAGTTGAAGGTTCTATTGTTGCGGGAAGTTTGACGGAAGAAACATCACATTTCACATCGTACTACTTTGCACCGAAAGTACGTACAAGGAAACGAGCTCCAAGAAGATATGATGGTGGTGGTGTCGTGCCGACATATATGGAAGACGATGTTCCAGACATCTTTTGTCAAATTGGGCGATTGAGTGGGAAATTGAAAGAGGTTTGGTGGTCGAGTGATGAAGACGTCCATAGTGCACACCTTTATATTCTTCTTAATTGCGAGCATCCATTGATTGCTTATTTTGAAAGGTAATTATATAAACATACACACTTATATATATATATATATATATATATTTTTTTTTTCAATATTAAATATATAACATAACATATATGATTTTACAGCCAATTTATAACTCAAGTCGAGGAAGCAATACCTGGTATATCGACACCTGAGTTAGACAAAAGTAAAGAACAACACTTTATCAAGTGGTTGAGGAAACACGTATTTATTATTACTTAAATTTTATGCATACATTACCACAATTTAAGTCTAATATGTCTAGTTATATTATTTTTTGTTGCAGGTTGATTATGACGATCCTCAGTATCCCGCATGGTTTCGCGAATTACTTCAAGGTCCAGTTGCAAAGGTCACTACATCATCGATGTATTTCACCCGAGGCTATACTTTTCATACCTGTGACTATGGTAGACACCGGGCGACAAGTAATTATGGAATATGTGTGAAAGGCGAAACAGATTTCTACGGGATCTTGCAGGAGATTTATGAAGTTCAATTCCCAGGTATGGGTTTGAAATGCGTTATCTTCAAGTGTGAGTGGTACGATCCCGTCGTCAACAGAGGTGTTCAGATTAACAAGAACGGTGTAGTTGACGTCAATGGTGGACGAAGGTACAACAAATTCTTTTTTCACATACGTACATGCATGTTCTGAGAACTAATAATTTCTCCGTTGTCTTAATTTTTGCAGGTACAACAAATTCGAGCCTTTCATATTAGCTTCCCAAGCAGATCAAGTTTGCTTCATTCCATACCCTCGGATTACTACAACGGGAATAAACTGGTTAGCTGTTATCAAAGTGACACCTCGAGGACGGATAATCGAGGGAGNGACGACGGTGTTGAGGACGAGTTTGCCGAAAATGATGATGTTTCTACGGATTATGAGAATGTATCCGAATGAATTATGTATGTTTTATAAGTTTGTTTAATCACAAAAACCAATTTCAATTAAGTATGTTTTATAAGTTTGCTTAATAACAAAAAATGAGTTGAATTACGTATGTTTTAAGCTTGTTTAATAAAAAAATAAATTTGGGGTTTAGGTGTAGAAGAGGTTAGGAGTTTCGTTGTAGAAGAGGTTAGGAGTTAAGGAAGCCCTAGTAACATTACTAGGGCTTTACGAGGAAACAAAGTTCCTTATATATACACGAGCAATCCGACTTCTCAGTCATAGTAACCTCCTCTCCATATTCTCTTAAGGTACTCTCTATTTCCTAGTTAGGTGATTAGATTAGGAAATTTAGATTAGGTGGTTAGTTTAGGGAATTTAGATTAGGTGGTTAGTTTAGGGAATTTAGATTAGTTGGTTAGATTAGGAAATTTAGATTACGTTAGTTTAACTGTTTTTAAAAATAATACAAAATTATACGAGAATTAATGTTTTCTGTTTTTTTTTTAAAATTTAGATGGTTAGAAAGAGCAAAGTTGCTGCTGCTCAGTCCAGGAGGCCTCTAGATCAGGGGATTCATTATGGAGATCTATTCGGGCCCGGTTCGTCTTCGTCAGCTCCCGGTGGTTCATCTTCGGGAGTTCCCGAGACTCATGGTGGTTCATCCCGGTCTCAGCAGCCACCTCCTCCGCCTCCTCCTCCTCCACCGGTCGGGATTCATCCTAATTTGCAGGTGCCGCCGAACGCACCATTTGCGGTGTACACGGTGGAGGATATTTTTGCCTTTCCAGGCAGAGAAGGGCTGCCAGAGTTAGATCCAATCCGACGGGACGGCGAAAACGTATTATGGTATGTTTTAATTTTAAAAAAGTTTTATTAATTTTTAAAAATTATTATGGTATATGTTCTAATTAATGATTTATTTTCTGTCTTTCCAGGTTTGGTATTGACAATTGTGTCGAATCTAGCGTCACGGACTGTATCGAGGGATACTTTCCCGATGCAGCTCCAAACTGGAAGCTGACAGCGAGCCACACCAAAAAGACGTGGTTCAAATCGTTCGCTGTAAGTTTAGTAAATCAATTTAATTTATTTTTAATCATTTAAAATTATGAATATTATTGAACTAATCTGTCTTTTATTTTTTCTTGTTGCAGCAAAAATACCGTTGGTCTATTGGGATTCACCAACGGGTGAAGTCAGAGTTCGAGGCCAAGGCAAAAGCACGATTGTGCGATATGGTCTACAACTGGAAGGGCGACTTTCAGGTATAAATTTATAAATTATAATATATTTATAGTTTTAAAAATATATATTATTGACTTTAATTCCAAATATTTTAAATCAGGTGGACGGTTAAGAGCGCGGGAAACCCGATTGCCTCACAGCCACGGTGTGGGATCAGCTATTGGGCGTTGCCAGACTCGATCAGAACCTCCCAAACAAACTCCGAGAACCGCATGACCACAGACGAGCATGGCAACATGAAGATGCTGCACACCACGGGCCGAAAACCTCATGGGGGAGTTCGTCTAGACATGGTATTTTTTATAACTATTTAATTTTTACTTTATTTGAATATTCTAATATTCTAAATTAATATTTAATTTTTAAAAAAAATTAAGGCTAAAGAGACAGAAGTTCTTCCATCTCTGAAAGACCTGTACGAGCGGACCCACCGGAAAAAGAGTGGGCAGTTTGTAGATCCTGCTTCCGAGCGGATCTATAACGAGATTGCTGCCCGAGTTGACGAACGCCAGACCCAGCTGACTCAGCAGACTGGGGCTCCGGTCATATTATCCACTCTTGAAATGGATAAGATTTACGAGGAGGTAAATAATTTGTTTTAATATATTAATTTTTAAATTTTTCCTTACGTTATTAATATTTTTATTTACAGTCGTCCCTAGGAAAAAGGGCCGTATTGTCGGGATTGGCTCGGTTAACGATGTCCCCGCAGTGACATCGGCTTATGTTCACCAACAAGCTGATGCCAATGCTCAACTGCGGACGGAGTTACAGGCGACGCAGGCTCATGTGAGTACGCTCACCGATATCCTCGACATTATGGCGGTTGGAAACCCGCAAGTGGCGGAGATGTTGCGTCAGAGACGGGAAAGCGGAGCCCTTCCATCCCAACAGCCTCCACCATCTCAGTCACAGCCGGCATCCAACATTGGAGACGACGACTTCGTGCACCAGTTTCAAGACCAGCATCCCTTTTAGTTTTTTTTTTAGTTTTTAATTGTATATTATGAATTTTAAAACTTATTAATTGTATATTATTTAGTTATTTATAAATATTTTCTTATTTACTTTTTTAATTTTTTTTAATATATATAATTTTAATTTATAAATATTTTTTTTTGAATAGGAAAAAATTGTTTCGAAGCAAAATCCTCGTAAAGATTTCGAAGTAAACTCCTAGTAAACTTTCCTAGCAAGTTCCTCGTAAAGAGTCTACTACGAGATTACGAGGAAACAGTTTACTATGCCCTTACGAGGAAAGCCTACGTGGACGTTACGAGGAAAACTTTTCCACGCATTTACGAGGAAACCTTTCCTCGTAAATTAGCTAGGCAATTACGAGGAAAATATGCTTTACGATGAACGTCTTTCGACGAAACGCGTTTCCTCGTTATTTCCTAGTAAAGGACCATTTACTAGGAAATAACGAGGAAAACCCGTCCTAGTAAAAGACGTGTTTTTTTGTAGTGGTACGGCATTCCAAGGCGGTGTCCATGCGGCGGCAGAATCATTGACGAGGTCAATGGGAAGGAGGCCTTCGACATGCTTCCTGGGAAGCGGTTCTTCACGTGCAAGAACTACGAGGTATGGTTGTTGTTTCTTATTAAGCTTTTGTGTTTATGTTTATGTTGTATATAAGGAAGCGTTTTTGATGATTTTATTTCTGTTTGTGTTGTATGCAAGGATGATGGCTTCCATTATCACCAGCCTTGGGTTAATGGAGTTCAGGAGGAGATACAAAGGCTGTCTAAGCGAATGGAAGCGACTGAGGAGGTGATCAAGGGGGTGCCAAATCTCACCAAACAAATTGAGAGTCTTGAGGTTAGTGAAGTTTGATTAGTGTCTCATACCTGTTAGATAATAATTATTTAGTTATTAAGTCACTAACAACAGCTTCTCTTTGGTGTTTACATGTAAAGGAGGACGTCAAAATTCTGTCTGCCCAGTGGATAATCTGACGGTGCAGGTCTCTGTCCTGGAGAAGATCTGCTTCGAATGACTTAGGCAAAGGTAACATTAAACAACTGTAACTAGAACTAGAACTTTAAAAAAATAGTTGTTCGGTTCATGTGTAGTTGATTAGCAAACTATAACTAGAACTTTAATGTAGGTTGGTGGTTGCTGTGATAGTTTTAAACATTAATTAGTTTGAGTGATTTGATGTCTAACTACTGCTGTCCTAGTACTAAGAGTTGTGTAATGGTGTTAAATTTTTTGGTACGATCGTAATGAATGTTTGGTAGGTAGGGGAAGATTAATTGTTCATCCTGAAACAAAAATCTTGTTTAAAAACATAGCAAATCTACTCCAAAAAATTACAAACCTAAAAAAAACCCGAAAACCTAAACGAAAACCTAAACCAAAAACCAAACATGGATACATTTTCCCTAAATTCTCTCGGGTTTGTTAACCTTATGGCTTCACAAAGCAGTCCAACAATAGACCTAGAGTCTGGTGAGGCAGATAATAATTCTCCCGGGTTAGTGAAACCACTCGAAAGGAGGAAGTGGGGTGTAAGAGAAGACCTTGTGCTGATCAGTGCTTGGTTAAACACCAGAAATGATCCCATAGTTAGTAATGAGCAGAGGGCAGGAGCATTTTGGAAGAGGATAGAGGCGTATTTCAATGAAAGCACTCAGCTCAGTGGCTCTGCTCCTAGAGAATGGGGAAGACTGAATGAGCAGGTGTCGAAGTTTGTTGGTTGCTACGACCCGGAGGTGAAGGAGCAGGCAAGTGGCAGAAATGAAGATGATATCATGTAGGCAGCTCATACCATCTTCTTAAATGACCACGGTGTCAAGTTCACCCTTGAACACGCGTGGAGGGCACTCAGGTTCGATCAGAAGTGGCGCTCAACATCGTTGCCCACACAAGATGGGAACGACAAAAGGAAGGAAGCTGCGGATGTTGACGTGGTTCCTGACTTGGAGGAGGTTAGGCCTGCTGGTGTAAAGGCTGCCAAAGCGGCCAAACGCAAGAAGCATGGAAAGGAAGCAGCTTTTGATCACTTAGAGACTCTCCTGGTGGTGAAAGATAACATTTCCAAACGAAAACTAGTAGAACGACTACTTGCTAAAAAAGAACCTTTATCTGATGTCGAAGAGTCTTTGAAAAACAAACTCATGAGTGAAATGCTTTGAGTTGGTTAGTATAAATGTTTATCTTGGTTGTTTATCTTGGTTTTTATGTTTAGGATTATTTGTTAAAGTTGGTTGTTTATCTTGGTTTTCTGTTTAGGATTATTTGTTAACTTGGTTGTTCTATATTGCTAATTTTTCTGTTCTGTTTTGTTGCAGGTCACGGGTTGTATTTGGAGGAGATGGTTAAGTGCTCGCAGGTCACAGGTTGTAGTTGCAGGTCACGGGTTGTATTTTAGATTTTTATGTCTTCTTGTTTCAGATTGTGTCACGGGAAAGTGTAGTTTTTTGTAACATTCTACACTTGTATGTCTCTGATTGTGTCACGGGGTGTAGAATTTTGTACCATTCTACATGGGATTATGTATGTTGCACTTTATAAATATATGGCTTCCCTTTGATTCTCAAATGAGCAACACAATTGTCTCTCTTTCTTTAACTCTTTGTTGCATTATCAAAAACAAAACAGCTCCACACTCTCTCTCGAAGCACAATTGTCTTTCTTTCTTTATCTCTTAACCAACAAGCACACATCATACTGCATCTCGACACTCTCTCTAGAAACACCAACAACAACAACAACTTGTACACTCTCTCGCGACAATTATCAACAAGAAGACATCATACTCTCTCTCGACAAGAAGCAACAATAACTACAACTATAGCGAACCCAACAACAAGACAAAACCAAGTTTGCTCTCTACGTCTCTCGTTTTTTTTTATAATTAGAAGAAGCAACAACAACTACCAAGTTTGATCTCTATGTCTCTGTTTTTTTTTTTAAAGTGAGTCTTCAAATTAGATTATAATTAGAACATGGTTATTAATAAATAGGTGAAATTTAGTGTTTCCATTAAGTTGATGAAATATACCATTTATATTTTAGTAAATTTGCTCCTCTTTGATTATTAAAATATACTAATAAATGTAATGTTTTTTGAATATAAGTTGGGTAAATTTTAACAATTTAATTTTTCATAATAAATTAAATTTGCTCCTCTTTGATTATTAAAATATACTAATAAATGTAATGTTTTTTGAATATAAGTTGGGTAAATTTTAACAATTTAATTTTTCATAATAAATGTGTTCTTATTTGAGTATTAAATTCTAATAATAAGTACAATGTATTCTCTACAGGATTATACCAAGAAAACATAAATTCAACCAAACAATGTCTTCCTCATCGTCAGATGAAGTTGATGAAAGGTTAAGCGAAGAGTTCGAAGAAATGTTCGACCAAAAAGTTGAAGAACTATACAAATCGGTTGTTAATGTTCAAGCCAACAAGCCCAAGCAACAAGTTTATATCGAAAGGCATCGGGAACAAGGACACCATCAACTATGGAACGACTATTTTAGCGAACAACCAACTTACCCACCACAAATGTTTAGAAGGCGTTTTCGTATGAACAAGCCATTGTTCCTTCGCAATGTCGATCGCCTAAGTAATGAAGTTCCATACTTTAAGCAAAGAAGAAATGCTCACGGAAGGTACGGTCTTTCTGCACTTCAAAAAAGTACTTCAGCTCTCAATCGGGAGATACGTATGACGAATATCTCCGACTTGCTGAAAGTACCGCACTTTTATGTTTGGAACATTTCACTAATGGGATAATACAATTGTTTGGAGATGAGTACCTGAGAAGACCTACACTGGATGATCTTCAACGATTAATTGATATTGGCGAGGTACGGGGGTTTCCAGGGATGATAGGCAGCATCGACTGTATGCATTGGGAGTGGAAAAACTGCCCAACGGCTTGGAGAGGCCAGTACACCCGTGGTTCAGCAAAACCGACAATTGTCTTAGAGGCCGTCGCATCACATGATCTTTGGATATGGCACGCTTTTTTCGGATTACCAGGTACCCTCAACGATATTAATTTTCTTGCTTGGTCACCGGTTTTTGATGACCTTACAAGGTCGAGCTCCTAAAGTTAATTTCAAGGTTAACAACCACATTTATCGTATGGCCTACTACCTTACCACGGAATTTATCCGAAATGGTCAACATTTTTCCAATCCATCCCACTTCCTGAAGGTCCTAAAGCAGAGCTATTTTTCGAACGTCAAGAATCCACCAGAAAAGATGTCGAACGGGCTTTTAGAGTATTGCAAGCACGGTTTGCAATAGTTAAAAACCCATGTCTACTATGGAGCAAGGAAAAGTTAGGAAAAATAATGAGAACTTGTATCATACTCCACAATATGATAGTAAAGGACGAACGACACTCATACACACTGTATGATACATTTGAGTTCGAGGCAGGAGAGTCAAGCAGAAGTTCCTAAGTGCAAAGGACAACAAGTTTGTATATCGGTAATATGCTTGGCACTCGGAACCAAATTCGGGATGCACAAATACATGCTCGTTTGAAAGCAGATTTGGTTGAAAACGTATGGCAAAAGTTTGGTAATCAAGATGAATAATGATTGTATGTTTCCAATTTCTCTATGTATTCAATAAAAAGGTTTAAACATTAATGTATTCTCAATGTATTCAATAAAACCTTTTAAAATTAATTTACAACTATTTTTTTTTAATATTCTCTTTGTACTGAAAAAATATTTTTTCCTCAAAAAAAAAATATTTTATTCCTAAGAATCCGGACCGGATTCACTAATGGAGGCGCATAATTAATACGGATTCATCACTATTCACAACCCTACCAAAAAAATATTAAAAAATCTCTATAACCCCATAAGAGGGTTCACTAATGGGAATGCTCTAACACATAAGCTCAAGGCTGGCTTCACGTACCTGGCGATGGTGTCTTTCAATTGACTTCCAACTCAACGAAAAATAAATTCTTGGAAACGTTACGAGTATCAGATTCATCCAATCGTCGTCTTTAAAGCCCTCATTTCCCACTCCTCACAAGATCTGCCATTCAATGTATTCTCATTATTGCTATTGTGTGAATTATCCATTATAAATATGTTTATCTCATTCATGGAAACTCATATTATTCATTCATCTCCATCATATAGATTTCTACATGTTCTGACTAACTCCGCTCTCTTCCTGGCCGACTTGAGGGCTGGCCATTGGTCCACCACCATGGAGGTTCGCCTATTTTGGGAGGCGAGGTACATGAAGAGAGGCTTGAGTTTAGGATATCGCCGGAAACAATGGCTTCACGTATTGCAGATGGAGATTCGACGCAGGCAAGATGAACGATCTAAGCATTTTTGGGGGAAAAAAAACTTCGGCCACACGAAAAGAGGAGGAAAACATAGGTGTCGCTTTCTGAAAAAAAGGCCATCCGAAGCTCTGCGTTTTGAGTTTTCTGACGTGTCTGCCTATGCGGTGCATCCAGGAGAGAGAAAAACATCTTTATATATAGATAGAAGATAGATAAATTGTGTTTAGAAATATTGAACATTTATTTAATACAGATAAATTTTTAAATATATATAACTATTTACAAAAAATTAAGTAAAACAGAATACCCACACGTAGGCCTAGGAAAAAAAAACCAGAATCGAACCAAAATATCCAAAACCAAAACTGGACCGAAATGCTTAAATATCCGAATGGTTCCTATATTTCTATACCCAAAAAATCAAACCGGAACCGGTACCGAACCGAGAACCGAACGGGTACCCAAATATCCGAAAAAAAACAAATTAATTTTTTTAAAAAAGTAAGATAAAATACCATCAAATCTACTTAAACCTAGGTTAGATACAAAGAGTAAGTATATTTTACAACCAGACCACGTTATGTTTTATTTATTATGTTATATTATAAATATATATGGTATTTCTATATTAAAATATGATAAATATTTATAAAATTAACACTTTATTGATTCGATCTCTTGTTGGATTGACGAATATGTAAGCGTGTAAACACTAGACCATTTAAATTAACATATTAACTAATATATTCTGTACATATATATTTGATTTATATATTAAATGGGTACCCAAAACCAAACCAAAACGAACTGGAACCAAACTGAACCCGAACCGAAATCTCATAAGTACCTATTGGGTATAAGAATGATCTATCCGATATACTTGGAACCGAATGGTTCCTATCTGGAATCAAACTGAATATATGAATGCCGAGGCCTACCCACACGGATCAAACTCTAATTTTATTTTAAATCCTTCGAAATTAAAATCCAAATAATCTTAGCTATTTTCAAAACAATTTAATAAGCCTAATTTTTTAATAAGGCTAATTTTAATAAGCACTAGAGCTGGACCTGCGCGACCGCACGGGTATATATTTTAATTTTTGTTCGTTACATAATTACATGTTGTTACACAATAAATACAATATAGTAAAAAAATATTTTTAAAATTTTCACTAATTAGTTAACAAGAAAAAACAAATATATATAAGTTGACAGAGCTAATACATTTATTCAGTATTAACATTCAATTGTATAATAATATTTACAGATTGATTGAATTAATTCGAGTAGATGCATAAAAACTTATGGTTAACTTTCTAAATAATTATAAACTAAAGTTTATGTGTAGTCCAATTGATATAATATTTGGCCCATCTACTTTATTGAATAAAATGATAATTTTATAAAATTACAAAATATAAGAACTAACTGTTTCATCAGCTAAAACCATTTCCATAGTTTCATCAGCGTAAGGTGGGTTTTGTATCCATGAGTGAATTAGTTTCACTTGAACACGCCACGCTTCCTTAATTAAACAGTTTGAGATCTTTGATCAAAACCAAACTTTTGTTGGGAGCCATTTTTTTTTAGATACGGAGGGAAGGAGTATGTAGAATGCGTAGAATATGAGTGCATGGATAACAGAATATATAGTGGCGATAGAAAACCTTATAGGAGCACAATATCTTAACAAATTTTGGATAATTCTTAGTAATTATGATTTAAATTACGATACGCCATGATATTATGATTGTTTCTCAAATTTTGGATAATTCTTAGTAGTTATGATTTAGATTACGATACGCCATGATATTATGCTTGTTTCCTAAATTTTGGATAATTCTTAGTAGTTATAATTTATACGGGATAAATAAAATCAGTTGGAGAAGGTAATCGATGTATGTATTGAACCTCCTAGATTACGGGAAGTAAAATAAAACGTTTCACTTATTACGTTGATTCTTTGAATCATGTTAATTATACTATCCTCTGCTATTGTTTCTTAAATTTGCACCATGTGACTTCAACGTATTAGGTTTGTCCAAAATGTCAGATAGTTTCTTAAATTTGCAATAGGTATGACTTCAACGTATTAGGTTTGTGGTTACTTGGGAGACACCAAAAGTTGAACACTATAACCTCAGGTCCTCAACTATTCTACATAGTCTATAAAGAGGTTGTAACTAAATATCGAATATAAGTTCTGTGACTCGCAGTGAATATGGATTTATATTAGGATTCGTTAAGATTTTATCCTTTTTCTTGAACGACATAAAGAAGTTATATTTTTGTGCTCAGCCAAAGAAATAGGAAGCAATTTTGTCGTGGAAAAGACAAGAATTTTTTAAAATTTAATTAATTAAATTTTTAGTGGCATTTCAGTGTAAATAATGTGGAACTTTTAGGGATATTTTATAATGGTACTTCTGTTTTAATAAAGTAGATAATTTTAATCATTGTTTGCCTTTTCCTAATTGATAAATCATTTCCTAAACTGAAGCACAACAAATTATGTACTAGTTTAACAAATACTTCCTCTAATCTAGGTAACTAATTAATTATACTTAATCAATGCCAAAAATGTAACAAAGTGTCCATTAGTATGGGTTTACTATTTTGATTTGGATATATTAACTATGCTGAAAAAAAAACACAAGAAAATGTTATGCAAATATATAATATAAACACACAAAGTTGTAAATAATGTATAGAGTCATTTGATCATATAAATCAAATATAACCATGGATAACAATTTTATTTTATATTAGAATTTTGTTCAATAAAAAATACATTTACACGAATACATAAGTCAGATTTTTAAATATGAGTGATACAGTTGACAATAAAACAAAAATACTCATTATAAATTATTGTGTTTAGAAATATTAAACATTGATTTAATACAGATAAAATTTAAAGAAAAAAAATATATATATATATAATTATTTACAAAAAATAATTAAGTAAAACAGAATACCCACACTGATCAAACTCTAATTTTATTTTAAACTAGATATGGACTCGTGCGTTGCACGGATTTTATTTTATGTTTTAATATTAATAAAACTTATAAATAATAATTCATTTTATAGTTTTATGATTTTTTGCATATGTTGTGTGAGATTTATTTTAGAAATTAAGAATTCATTTTCCATAAAAGTTCCGATTAGTATTTATATTTTAATAAGCACAGATTTTATTTGATGTTTTAATTTTACAAATGACATAAAATAATAAATTATTTTATATTTTAGGATTATTTTTTTATATGTTGAGTGAGATTTATTTCAGAATTTAGAATTTGTTTACCCATATAAATATTGGTAAATATTGGTAAATATTTGTATTTAAATAATCATGGCACATAAGTGAATTATTTTTAAATTAGTACCTAAGGCCAGAGAAAATACTCATATCTAAAAATTTAACCAAATCCAGTGTGAATTAAGAATTAGAGTGAAATAATAAAAAATTGAAAGTTAAATAAGGTCAATCAAGTCAATGACAATATCATACAATTGTCACTTTTGTTATGATAAATCGTAAATTAAATAAATACAATATTTTATTATATATTATAATAAGGTTGAAGAAGACAATCTTAGAGGTAAGTGGGAAATTCTTCTAATTTCATTTTAAGTATATGATATGTAATATCATATATATCATTTGGAATTTTATATAATTTTTTAAACTTAGTTTCATTCCTTAAATATTAAACTCTACACACTAATAAATTCAGATGATATGGGGTTTTTTGTGTAGTATTAAAAATGGTATTCAATTTATAGTATTTCAAACAATTTCTTTAGTTTTTTCTAGTTTTTAGATTTGTATTTTTTTCTATGTGTACTTAATTTATAGTTATTTTCCAGTTACTTGTTTCTCCTTTTTACTAACAAATAGGCCATTTTGTTAATTTTGTCTGTTATTAAATAATCTTCTAAATTCATTTTAATGATATATTTTCATAACAACAGTTTAATAAAATAAATTAGAAAATACTATTAAACTCTCTTTTATAATTTTTTTATGTTCAAGATTTTAGATAAGGATAATTACTATAACATATTTGTTTTCATTATCTTAGTACCAACTAAACTATTTGTAAAAATCGTTTTCATTATCTTAGTTTATAAATTTTGTTAATCATGATTTATTTTAATATATATACAAAGTTAAAAAGCAAATTACTATCAAATAATATTTTCTTTAGTATTTTAGAAAAGACAAATTGGTAATAAATAAATTATTTTACGAATATTTTTTTATTAGGATTTGTAGAAAGGAAACCTATATTTAAACACCCTTTATTTTTTAAAATTTTAAACGACATTTAAAATTAATTTTAAAATTCGTTTTATATTATTTTAAATAATTTTTTTAGAATTTGTATAAAGAAAAACTACAATTCAAAACTTATAAGCTCTTTATTTTTACTTTCATTATTTTTTTAAATTAATATTTTCAAAATTCATTTATTATCTTAAAATATATATTAAAAATCATCATCAGTTTAAGAAGAAAAGAAAATAAAAATATTTGAAATAATTATTCTACAAATATTTTTGTTTAGGATTAAAAAACAGTTACGCATTCTTTAATAATTCTCTTATGTTCAAGATTTTAGAAACGGACAATGACTATAAAATAGATTTTTTTTCAAATACCTTTTATTCGTAATTTTGGAAAACGAAAATTAGTATCAAATCAATTATTTTGCAAATCTTTATTTTTTGAAATTTAAAAAAAAATGGTTTAGAAAAATTGCTATTAAAATTTTTAAAACATTATTTTTTGTTGTAAAATCATTTTCATTTTACTCATAAATATTTTTTTTTAATATGATAAAATTTTACATATATAAAGTTTTAATAGGAAAATTACTATCAAATAATATTTTTGTAGGATTTGAGAAAAGGAAAACTGATAATAATCTGTTTTACGAATAGTTATTGTTGTGGACTTTTAAAAATGGAAAAATATAAATTATACACTCTTTTTTTTTACTTTTAAAAAATATTTAAAAATTATTATTTTCAAAATTATTTTTTATTTTATTTAAATCTTTTTGTTTAGGATTTTTAAAAAGGAAAACTACAATTAAAAACTTTTAGATTTTTTCTTGTAATTTTTTTTAAAAAAATAAATTAATATCTTCGAAATTCTTTTTTTATTATCTTAGAATATATATTTTTAATCATGAGAATTTTAATACATGCCACAATATTAAATAGAAAATTACTATCAAAACTATTTTTATAAATATCCTTTATTTTGGATTTTAAAAATAAAAAATTACTCTTACATAATATTCTAATTTTTTAAACAAAATTCGTTTTTGTTATTATCTATATATATATATATATTAATTATGAAATAGTTTAATACATATCACAATCATAAATATATAATTATCATGTGTCACAATCTTGTTAATTAGTAACTTGGAATAACCAAGTTTTATATAATAACATCCGAAATTAACCTTTCAATCTTTCATTAGTATATTCAATCAATTTAACTAGATTTTGACCCGCGCTTGAGAAGCGCGAGTTTATTTTTGGTTGTAAGAAAATTTATGAAATGATTAGATTTGTATTATATGAGAGTTTTATGTTTGAATGTGATGTATATTTAACCTTTTAGTTGAGTTTTTTAATTGGATTATGCATAACCAGGTCAGTTTGTGATTGAACCGAGAATCCGAAAAACATTAATCCGAAAGACATTAAGACAGATAGCCTTGTAACATAAAAAACATTAGGTTCAGTTTAATAGATCAAAATATTAAAAAACACAGGTTTTCTAAACCAGACAACAGTTAAAAAGTTTATAGTCATAACACCTTCAATCATAAGAGATGAGGATAAAAATCACTTAACGCCATATTTGTGGCTCTCCTAGCTTTTCCCAATCGAGATTGGGAACCTTCACATCAGCAAGACGGGCATGAGCAAGAGCAAGTTCCTTTTCCAGCTTGTCCTTAACATGGTTCATAACGCCATCGTTGAAGAGCTCTTCAAAGAGTTCAAGTTTACCGGCAATGCGATACACCTCCACCTCAGCATTATACTTCGCATCAACGGCTTCATGGAACCTCATGTACATGTTAAGAATCCTTCGGTAATGATTAGTCCTATCATTCATTCTAGACGTATAAGCCTCTTGCAACATTGATCCATGAAACTGGCGCGAAGACATACTTAAATCGTGATCTGCATGTTCATATAAATGGAAATTTGTTAGACAAAAAAAATGATGTATAACACCATCAAAACATTTAACTCTCAGTGAAGATATTAAAGGAGAATATATATATGAAAGATAACCATTTGTCATGACAGAAATCTTAACAAACTTAAGCGCGGATCTTATTAACTCTCATTAATCGGTTAAAGCATGTTGTTGTGGCTGCTATAATCTTATACAAAATAAACAACATGTTTCGTTCAAAAATGAAAGAACTAAAAAAAATAGGTAACAAAGTTTGATTCCATATGAAACAAAGGAAAAAACTAATAGAGATTGCATTATGCATGTTGAAAGAAGACGGTAGAGATTCCACTTCTACTTGCAATGATAAAAACTAAAAAAAAATAACTTACAAAGCGTTTTCTTCTGGTTTGCTGAGAAAAATCTGGAGAAAAAGAGATTTTGATAGGAGACGGTAGAGATTTCACTTTATAGAAAGAAGAAAAAAGAGCTTTGCAAAGGAAAACTACAATTAAAAACTTTTTGTTTAGAACTTTTAAAAAGGAAAACTACAATTAAAAACTTTTAGCTTTTTTCTTGTAATTTTAAACAATTTTTTTAAATTAATATCTTTGAAATTCTTTTTTTATTATCTTAGTATATATATTTTTAATCATGAGAATTTTAATACATGCCACAATATTAAATCGAACATTACTATCAAATACTATTTTTATAAATATCCTTTATATTGGATTTTAAAAATAAAAAATTACTATTACATAATATTTTTAAGTTTTTAAAAACAAAGTTCGTTTTTGTTATTATCTATATATATATATATTAATTATGAAATAGTTTAATACATATCACAATCATAAAGATATAATTGTCATGTGTCACAATCTTATTAACTAGTAACTTGGAATAACCAAGTTTTATATAATAACATCCGAAATTAACCTTTCAATCTTTCATTAGTATATTCAATCAATATAATTGACAGAGGTTCGGCCTTTTGCAAGGCCCATAAGTAAGAAACATATAAAGAAAGCGGAAATTAAAATCCAAATAATATTAGCTATTTTCAAAACAATACTGTAGAAACTATCCAGCGTGAAGACAACGCCTGAAGAAAAGAAAAATATAAGGAAGCGTATAAGACCACCTTTATCGCAAATATCCATTTGGGTGTTTAATTATTTTTTCCTTTTTGTCTAACTAAAAAAAAAAATTAAAATGAATCAATTCCGGATCACATATATCAGTAAGGCCCGCGAACAGTTGCAAAAACCCACCCCGAACATCTCCAATTTGGCAACATTGGTTCCCGATTTTTTCTTTTAATGGGCCCTCTCCACCTTTAAAGACGCAGAAAAGACTGCGATAATGGTGGTCTAAGTGACGTGTGGAGAAATCAAAAAAATCATTAATTACCTATAAATATACACTGAAACCAGAGAGAGCTCCTCCTCTTCATCTCGGTCGTCTCTCCCTCCCGGTGTTTTGAAACCCGACCAGGATCCACGATTGAACTGGTAAACTCAGTGACTCAAAATAAATCTGATTCGGGTTTTGTTAGAAAACCAAAATTTAAAAACCCGTAAAAACCCAGAAAAACCACTAAAATCCAAAATCCAAAGTCTATTGGTTCAATTAATATATTATAACGCGGGTTATTTTTTATTCTGTTTTATATTTTAAATTTATAATTTAAAAGTTAGGTTTTCACATTTTAGTTATTGGCATTGCCGTCTTTTTCTTTAATTTTAGATTAAACTTTCTAACGTTTTATCATTCATAATACCTACTACACTATTTTATCTGTAAATTTTAGATTTTGATAAAGATTTCACTATACCACCTGAAGAAAATGAACTGAAGAATGGTAGCAAAAACCAAAATTAGTTGATGTGATTTGGTGTTAGTTTATTTTTGTTATTGATAATTTATTATAATGATGTTCCTGGTCGTGGTTCCTTTTTGGATGGTGTTGAGACTCAACAAGGTAGTAGGTATCCTCGTTATGCACCTACACCAGATCTTGATTCTTTTTCTGGAGGTCAAGGCAAGCTGATTATCTCCATATCTGCTTCCAACTCGCATGGACATAAAAGTCATGAAGAAGAATTGAGGTGGGAAGATTACAAAATGGGAGACAAAGGTAAACTAACTTAACTCAAATCTTTATTGCATAATGTATATGCATTTTCTGGTTTTCTTATTGGCTACACCCATGGATGCACAGCATGTGGAGCCACGAGTAGCTCCTCTCCTTCTGGTCACTTGGACTTGAACGGTACCACAAATCTTGCCGGGTTGTTCTTTTCTACCAATGGTTCTTGTCCTTTGTTGTTTGGCACACCAAACCTTGCAGCTTATGGTATAACCAACAACTCCACCAGTTCAAGCATATGCTATGACATTTGGAACACCAAATCTTACTGCTCAAGGTACAATAACAAGTCCAGCAGCTCAGCCTTACCCTATGATGTTTGGTACGCCAAATCTTGGTTTAACTCGAGCAGCTCAAACCTATCCCGTTCATGGTTTAACTCTTGTCCCATTCGCCGCCATGAGTCTGCAGTAATTGCTCCTCGCTCTGCATCAAACTTGTGTCTTCGTTTTTTGTTTTGCTCAAAGAGTCATAAAGCAAATGTTGTTCAACTTAAATGATTTTTTTCTTAGTAAAGATTCAGGCTAGCATGGATGTAAAAAAAGTCAGTATTTTGAGTTAAACAGTAAAAAGCTCCTTTTGATTCTACTGTAAAATTTTATCATCTCCTTTGGTTTATTAAACAAGAAAGAACAAAAATGGCAAGAATTATAATCACACTCACTACTCTTTTCTTTTTCTTTGTTATCTCACTAAGTCATGTCTCAACCTCATTTACTTTGAAGAGTGTATGTATGTATGGTTCAAGTATATTGTTTAGGGAATTTTGGATTACATTACCCTTCTCTCTTGGTAAAATAGCATTAGCTAGCTCTTTGTTTAAGACCATGTTTATTGCAGTAGTTTAAGTAGGTTTCTTAGAATATTTTATAATTAAAAGAAAAGCAAAAAAGAAAAAAAAGTGAAGGGATGTACCTTAATTAAGGTCTAAAAGGAACATTCCTTCTATCTCTCTCCCTTGCTTTTTCATCTTTTGTTCCTATCTCTCTCCCTTGTTTTTTCATCTTTTGTTCCTATCTCTCTCTTTCTGTTTTCTTCTCTTTAG
The DNA here is from genome assembly GCA_932364175.1 of Eruca vesicaria subsp. sativa. Taxonomy (NCBI): domain Eukaryota; kingdom Viridiplantae; phylum Streptophyta; class Magnoliopsida; order Brassicales; family Brassicaceae; genus Eruca; species Eruca vesicaria. Next base: position 51,405 of record CAKOAT010838487.1, on the reverse strand, counting down.
TCCATTTAATTTTTTTTTTCATTATGGCCCACTTAAGAGATCTTTAAAATTTCTTTAGCAATAAACAGGTGCGTGCCCTAATTCCTCTCTCTCATCTCCACTTCTTATTAACATAAGAGTATCTTCCCTGAAGTGTTGAATTGACCTTGAGTGAGCTTAACCATTATTGATATTGTTGTCATAGCTATTCATTTACGGACGAGATGTTCAGGTAATGCAGAATTGTCTTGTTCATTTCACATGTCCATAGAGATAAAAGCTTTGGTTATTAAAGCATATAATAGAGTCATGGATGGGATGGGCTCAGAATCTTGAGCAGCAACCATTTAATGGGTAATTGAAACAGACCAATTCCAAAGTTAAGCAGATAAATTGGAATGCAGAAAACTCAAAAGTTAAAAAAAAACTGTAGCGCAAAGAATGACCAAATTGATGTTTTCATGATCAAAAGGGTTTAGACAAAATGTGCTTTTTTGTTTTTTTGTTTTTATGTGTCACTGTGTTTAATCCTCAAGCCAAAATCTCATGGCTGTGAAGTTCTGATACACGGTGAGAATGAATCAATCAAAGATGAGCAAAGAGACAGAGAGACACATAGAAAGCTGTTCGATTGAGATATGCAGAACAAATGCGATAAAAAAAAAGTCACATTTTATCTGAGTCTAGGAAGGAGAAAAGAGAGAAAAAATGTCTCCATAAAGCTCTTAAAGAAACTGAAGCAAAGCCACGCCTTTTCAATCCGCCATAGCGTCCATCAAATGTCTTGAATTATTGAACAGAGGGTGGCTGAGATTGGTGATTCCGTCTCTGCTGTTTGCTCTATAACTCTCTATTACTGTTTGTAGTGCGTACAAGGTGTTGGATGAGTAAAATCCTCGTGGCGTGGAACTCTGTTACAATTGGTTCTTGTGAGAAACTTAAGAAGTACACGTGGGTCAACATATCATCGATAAACAGAAATAGTGGGGGGGGGTTCAAATCTCAAAAACTAACAAAACTTAAGGTTGGAAAAGGAAAACAAAAACAAAACAATTTTCATCTAATATTGTTACGAGTGAATTGGGTAGAAATTCTTAACAAAATAAGAAATTAGGGATTTGCCATATTTTGGTAGAAAAAGTAGTAATGTGTGGGAGATGAGAGATAAAAGAATAAATAGGATATGTAGTGAATTATGACATAAAATTTATGTGTAGAGTGCAAATACTCTATTGTCATTTAGGGCGGGAGTGAAAACATTTGGAAGTAAAATAAAAATAAAAATTCGCGGCTTGACTTTCTCACGAAACGTTTTATTAGTCACTAATAAGCTTACAAGGGAAGCTCTTTGAAGGATACGCTTCACCATCTCTATCTATATACCCAGAGAGCAGAGAGAGAAAGAGAGTCGCATCAGTGCTTTAATTGATCAGATCGAAAGAGAGAAGATGGGAGACAACGCAACAACTCACCTGGAGAAGATGGGTAGAGAACTCAACTGCCCTCTCTGGTAAATTCTCCTCCTCTCTCTCTATGAGATAGGGGAAACCCTGATTTCGTCATTCTCTTCCTCAATCCATCGTGTTAGAATTAAACAACTTTCACTTTCTTATTGGCAGTTTGAGTCTATTTAATTCTGCAGTTTCGCTTTCATGCAACCATGTCTTCTGCAAGTAAGAACAACACTCCTTCTTTTGTTTTCCTTTCCAAAAGTCTTTTCTTTTAATATAGTCGAGAGTATTAAACACTCTTTGTCTTCTCTCAGTGAATGTGTAGTGAAATCCATGAAAGTTGATGCTACTTGTCCTGTCTGTAAAATCCCTTTCCATCGTAGAGGTACTACACGTCACTAACCTCTCTTAATTTTAATCTCAGCTTTGTCATACCCAGTTTTTGATAATTATGATGTTTGTTAAGAGATTCGAGGTGCTCCTCATATGGATAGCTTGGTGAGCATCTACAAGAACATGCAAGTTGCTTCTGGTGTCAACAGCCAGGCTAAACCATCATCACCAGGTATAATTATTGTTGCCTTGTTAGGATATGATTATCTTTAATGAAAAGAAGCATACTTAACTAATATTAGTAGCTGGAGGGTATTCAGCTTGTTTTTCAGCAAATTTTTGTACTTTATTTATATGAATGAAGAGGTAAGTACCGCTTTGTTAATGTGTGTCTATAGAAAAAGAAGTGCATGTGGGAGATGCTTCCATTGAGAAGGAAAATGGCAAGAAACGTCAGGGATCTAGTAAGGCCCGAACATCAAAGAGGAGAGGGTCTAAGAAAACCAAGGAGACAGATGTAGATTCCTCTGCTCCTATTGTTATGAAACCTTCATCCCAAACCAATAAAAGGGTGCAGCTTTCGCAAATTCCCTCTTCTGAAAGTTTAACAAAATCGACAAAATCTCTTGAATCAGCTGGAAATCTCAAGGACTACACTGATAAAACTGTGATTCGTTTGAGTGAGCATCCGAGTCTGAGTAAAGAAGAGAATCTGGCACCTTTGTTTTGGTTGAGAGATGAAGATGATAGGGAGAGCTTAAGCCAGCCAACAGAAAGTGATCAACTTTTAGATGTTACACCTGTTGATGTTCCCTCTTTCAGTGATTTGAAGGACTCGGATCATGAGAGCCCATCCAAAGTAAGTACTTGAAACCCCAACAGCGCTTTTCAGTGCTATCTTTCAGTACTATAGTGCAAAATATTAGTTTGTGATATTCAAACATGCTACACTTGCCCTGAGTTGTTAGAGAAATTGTTTGAACCATCTTAGTTATCCTGTGGATGCTTACTTCTGTTCACAATGAATACTCCAACCTCTAGCTATTTGACGCATATCTATTACTCGTAAAATCCCCTAATAAATCCAATATCCAAAAAAAACATTATGGGGTCCTTTGATCTAACTTCTTTCTTTGGGTGAATGTTTCAGGCTGTTGGGCAAGAAAAGCCAAATGCGGGAGACATCTTTGACAGTGAAATGTTTGAATGGACTCAAAGGGCTTCTTCTCCAGAGATTCTACCAAGTCCTGTGAAGGCCAAGGTAAAGGACCTTCATTAATCTAATACAGACAGATGTTCGCCTTTTTTGATAGTTTCTTCAGGTCGGTTGAAATTAACTGAAAACTTTCAAATTATTTTGCAGGCACTAGGTAGAGGTGAGGTTGATCTTCCTCTAAGGAAACTATCTAAAGATGCGTCATCAAATAAAAAACGCAAAGCAGGAAGTGCGAAAAATAAAGCTGCTAAAGTACGTGTTGGGGTTTCCAATGAGGACTACATGGCATCGTCTGCAGGAGAAAGTATTGGTGAGAAACAAGAGACTGGTGGGACTTCTGGCAAATCTATCAGGACAGATGAAAAGCTTGATGAAAATGTGAAAGCTAAACGGGCTACAAGAAACAAGGGCCAGGCTTCAGGAGTTCAGTCTGGTGTAAAAATATCTGTTGAAACCGAGGGAAAGCAGAGAACAAAGAGGAAAAGATCTAGCGTTAAGGTTTCTGCAGAGCACACGGTTGATGGATCTAATGAGCTCTCACTTGAAACAGAAAAACAAAGTCCTGCAGAGAAACCCTCAGTGAAAAAGAGAAGAAAATCCCAAACGGGTGATCTGTCTGGGATAAGTGAAAATAAGACTTCTCAAAAGAGATCAAAGCTCGATCCCTGTGCAATTCCAAGCAGAGGTACTCAACCGCGTGGCAAGAAAATCCCAAGTGATGAGTTGAATCAAGTGCGTGATGGACAAGAGTCAACGAACAAAAAGAAATCCAATGTGGATGAAGGCAATCATACCGTGCAAGATTCAGAGAAACGCTCAACGATAAACAAACCCTCACTTGGAAGTAGTGTACTTCTGCGACGATGTGATGGAGCACCAACAAATAAATTAACTTGTGCATTCTGTCAATCCTCAGATGAAACAGAGGTAGGCTTCACTATCTTACATTGGAGTCCTAGATGTAACCGTTAGTTGATTCTGAGTTGGAATGTTTTAACTGACAGGCTTCAGGGAAAATGGCTCACTACCATAAAGGTGAACCTGTCTCTGCAGATTTTGATGGTGGGTCTAAGGTCATACATGTTCACAAAAACTGTGCTGAATGGTAAGATATCTGGTTATAGTAGTAACTCATGCCTTTTGAATAATTTAAACAGCATGAAACCTTATTGCATTTTCAGGGCTCCAAATGTATACTTCAACAAACTTACCGCAGTCAACCTTGATGTGGAGCTGACAAGAAGCCGGAGAATAACTTGCAGTTGCTGTGGGCTTAAAGGGGCAGCACTTGGTTGTTACAACGAGAGTTGCAAGAATAGTTTTCACGTTACGTGTGCAAAACTGATACCAGAATGCAGATGGGACGATGTAAGTGTTGCATAGGTTATGTAAAAGCCCTTGTACTGTTCTTTCTAACATCTTTCTTATCAACAGAAAAACTTTGTAATGCTATGCCCTATGGATGCATCATCTAAGTTGCCCTGTGAAGAGACTAGTCCAAAAGAAAGAAAACGCAAGCGTAATCCTAAAGGGTAATGTTTTTCTATCTTACTGATAAAGACTATAAGGTGATTCTAGTGTTTGAAATCAGAGTGCTGACAAAAACTATGTCTATCTTCTCTAGACCACTGCAATCTCAGCCTAATCAAGTATCTGAAAAGACTGACATCAGTGAGCTCCAGTGCAAGCCTTTTCATGGATTACCCAAGAAAATGGTTCTATGCTGTTCAGGACTTACAGAAGAAGAGAAGGTACGAAAAATATAGAAACATACTCTTTTTGCTTTATCACACCCTCTCGACGTTAAAACTTAAACTAGAAGGATGGCTTTGGTTGCAGAGTGTGATTTCTGAATTTGCTGAGCTGTCTGGAGTTACAATCTCGACAAAGTGGGAGCCAAGAGTTACACATGTCATTGCATCAACCAACGAAAATGGAGCCTGCAAAAGGACACTCAAATTCATGATGGGGATCTTGGAGGGGAAATGGATTCTGAGCATTGACTGTAAGTATTAGCAGCAAGGCAACATGTATGTTTGCGATTTATTAAATCAACAATTTGTCAAAAATGTTCGTATATCTTTTCTTGCAGGGATCAAGGCCTGTATGAAAAACAGAGAATATGTAAGCGAGGAGCCATATGAGGTTTCCATTGATGTTCATGGAACACGGCAAGGACCATATACTGGAAGACAAAGAGCTTTGAACAAGGTTTTGCTTCGTCTCTCTCTCTCTCTCCCTGTGTTCTCTTTATGTTACAAACATACTATCGTCTAAAATGGTTTCATTCTACATTATGCAGAAACCAAAACTTTTTGAAGGACTAAAGTTTTACATGAAGGGAGATTTCGAGGTTGCTTACAAAGGGTATCTTCAAGATATGATTGTCGCAGCAGGAGGAACAATCCTGCGCCGGCGACCCATTTCTAATGAGGATGATGAAGCTTCCACGATCGTAGTATTTAATGTTGAGCCGAGCAAGAAGAAAACTCTGACGGAAAGAAGATCCGATGCTGAGGCCTTGGCTAGATCTGTTAATGCAAGAGCTGCAAGTAGTTCATGGGTCTTGGATTCGATTGCAGGTTGCCAAATTCTAGACTTGATATAAGTTCCATGAACCATCTCTGGATGTTTTTTCTTGTTTTTGGTTTTGTCAGAAAGACTTATGGAGCATTGTGTTAATATTTTTCTTCTTACGTTTTAATTATGAAGGGAGTCAAATTTTCAGTATGTTTCTCATATTCCCTCAAAAATCTCAACCGTCTGATCACTTCACTATCCATGGCTAACATCAAACACCATAGCTTTATGCAGTGGAGATGTCAAACCAAATCAAGATAACATTAACAAACGCTGCAAAGAATAATAATAAACCTGTCTGAAGATCATCGCTGCAAAGCATATTGTAGAAACCTGTCCAAAAAATCATGGAAGGCTCGAGAAATGCATGTTTCGTTTCACCAGTCAAACAATCTTTAGGTCAGGAGCCAGTTCCTTTTTTTTATCACACATCAAGCAACGTTTGCGTGACAGACAAGAAAGGTTTCAGCAAGGGTTAAGCTGTACTATCAGTTTCATTAAGGGAAAAATAGACGTATGAGACCAAAGAGAGGTTAAAGTAGCAGAAGTGAAAGGTATGATCAATACGCTTTGGCTCAGTTTATATCAGATTTGTCTGAATCGGATTGTAGAATCAGACTTTCTCAGATCTTTGCTAGGCTCTTACTCATTGTGATGGAAAGGCAGGTTGATGAATCCAAGTTGCTACTTTAGTTTTAAAAATTATCTATTATTGATCACTCTCGGCTATTTCAGAACAGAAACAAGCCTCTAACAGCTCATATTAATGGCATCAGAAGAAGTGATCAAGGTATAACAAGTCGCCTACTTCAAAGAGAGAAGATGCAAGAAGACAACTCTGAAAGAGCTTATTGTAGTTATAATGCTTGATAATTGTGAAATCCCACCTTATGAATTACAAAATCTATGAACTCCTCAGGGTTTTCATGTAATATGGTGTTTTCGAATAATAAACAAAAGTGTAAACTCTCAACAGCTCAACTCACTGAAAACAAACCAAAAAATCATCTGATGTGAGAGACATTCAAATTGGCTTTAGTGAGGTTTTGGAACAAACCCATCAACTGCGAAATTCCTGGTGGCTGAAGGAATGGCTAGGCGTATTCCATCTATCTCTGGCTTTGCTATCACTTGACATCCCAATCTCGACCTATGCACAATTTTCAAATGGAACATATGAACATCATTTTCCAAAGAAACCAAGTAAGACCATTTTATAGCTTAAGAGAGAGAGAGAGAGAGAGAGAGAGAGAACTCACGTTTCAGTTAACGCGAAAGCAAGATCCAGCATATCGTTCTCTTCATCTGTTGGTTCTTCGAGTTTGTTGTAGTATTCCGTGTCCTAATTATCAACCAAAGTTTATAACTAGTTGTTTAAAGACACTTAACTTAAGATCAATCTAATTCAAGAAAGAGAGAGTTCGTTTTACCATAACAATAACATGGCACGTCGAACACGCTAGAGAACATTCACACGCCCCTGAAGATATAAAAAAAAAAAAAAACCTGTGACGTTAGTTACTATCTTGGTTTAAGCAAAAACATATCATCAGATAAGATGGAAGAAAATAGTGCCTTCGAGTTCTATATCGTTTTCATGGGCAGCTTCAAGGATGTTCATTCCAACTGGGACCTTAATATGAATCTCCTCTCCATCTTTATCAACAAAGATAACGTTTATTCTGTATAAAACTCACGTGTCAACAATCTGTTCTTGTTGTCAAGAGCTGAATGTTTTAATAGATAAATCAGAAAACTTACTTTTCTGTTTCTTCACCGCTCTTGTCAGAGGAAGTGCTGAAGGATGTACACAGATTATAATTATTTGAGAAAAAGGCTTGCTGAAAATTCCTAGATTGCGTCTGTGTTGCAGCCTTGTCAAAAAGGAAGAAAGAGCAGAGATATCAAATCAAGATAGAATTTTTGTTAGAGAAAAATATGAATCGCAACCTCTAAGCTAATTCATTTACATAAGGCATAGTAATATGTCTAAGCGACATATCAAGAACTTTCGGTTAGCTCTTTGAGCCAAAAGCATTACCTTTTAAATTCTCTCTAATGATAACTTTAATAATTTATAATCCATTTCATTACATCCTCAAATATTTTGCCCTTTTCAGAATTAGCAAAGAGTACAAAACCAAAATCAGTTTCAACAAAGCTTATAGATAGGCTGATGGGATCAGAGCAGAGAGGCTACGAAAGAATAAAACTCTCCATCTAAAGCTATTGAGAATGGGAAAGATTCTGTCTATTCAATGAACCAAGTAAGATTATACATTCACAAACTGAGAACAAAGCGTCAGAGACGAACCGAAGATTGAAGATAATGGCCATAAGACCTCTGTAGAATCCTCCTTCCACATACTGAGAAATGCCTCTCTGCCCCCATAACATTAACAATGGATTAAAATACAGAGAAAACATTTTAGCTTTTGCTTCCGCGACCAAAACCAATAGACCAAATCCAAAACCAAACAACAACTGCAAGAAAAAAACAAAAGAGATAAATAAATACCTCTTGAAAGCTCTTTGGCAATACGACAACCTAATCTTGAAAGCCTATGGAAGAACATGATGATCTTGGCGCCACCTAAGGTTTTTAGCTAAAACCTCGAAAGCAATTCAACATTAACCCAAGTGAGTGCAAGACAAAAAAAAAGAAAAGACAAAGACACTATACAGAGAAACAGATGTTTCAGAATCTACAATGATGAAACAGAACATAGCACGAAGACGAAGAAAAAGGTTATTACTATTTAATCAGATTCGACAAAAGGAAGGAGCTTTTGTTCTTGGGTGCTCTAAGATGGAGGATTTAGGGTTTGTGCGTTGACACCAAGGACAGGCTCCTCCTCCTCCTCTGTCTCAACCTGATTCCTCTCTTTCCTCCCACCTTCCCTGTTGGTTTATTCATTTTTCCTTCTTACGTTCTAACCCCGTACCGAACCGGTTCAGACCAGTCAAAACCGAGCCACGTGTACATCTCAAGGTTAATAATACTTGAAGTGCACCATTTCATATCAAAAGAAAATTCAAAGATGAAAAAAAATCAAAAGAAAATTCAATTAAATATATAAAATTTAAATTATTTACAAAGGTTTTAAATATTGTTTACGAATAAAATATATATATATATATATATATATATATATATATATCTATTCTATTTTTTTCTAGATTTTTTGGACAATAGTTGATGTTCTCAGGTTCGAAATAATACTCATAATCCAAAATATTATCTTACATATTCAACAAAAAATGGGTTGATCGGTTGAATACGAATAAATCATTATTGGGCTATATTGTTGCCATTATATTCTTGTATATGTCATTGGGTTTGTATATGGGCTTAGGGCATACATGTATATAAGGCACTTGCCTCTCTTACGTAATCAATAAGAAGGATTGTTCTATACTACTGAAACATTCTTAACATGGTATCAAAGCTTCAAATCTAAACTATAAGATTTGGCTTATTGATTCTGGAACTACTCGATCTGCTGTGAGTTGTTTTCTTTGACGTTTCTGCTTTGAGATAATGGAGACAAGCTCGGCTCTCACTACCACTGTGCTGCCGGCGAAAAGACGAATGATTTCGCCATATGACCTTACTGCAGGCGACAACCCAAGAACTCTCATCTCCAAACCACCATTGAAAGGACCTAACTATGACGAATGGTCCACCAACCTGTGATTGGCTTTGAAGGCAAGAAAGAAGTTTGGTTTTGCGGATGGAACCATTCCGCATCCCGGTGAAGAATAAGAAGACTATGAGGATTGTATCGCTAATAATGCTCTTGTGGTCTCTCGGATGAAATTGACAATAGACGAGAACATTGCAGCTTCCATGACTCATATTGACGATTCTCATGAACTCTGGACACATGTTCAGAAACGTTTTGGAGTCAAGAATGGGCAACGAGTTCAACGACTCAAAACAGAGTTGGCAAATTGTCAACAAAAATGAGTTGCAATTGAAGCTTATTTTGGAAAGCTTTCTCAACTGTGGAGGAGCTTGGCTGACTACCAGAAAGCCAAGACCATGGAAGAGGTTAGAAAGGATCGTGAGGAAGATAAACTGCATCAGTTCTTCATGGGTCTTGATGAAAATCTGTACGGAGGAGTGAAATCCTCTCTGTTATCGCGAGTTCCATTGCCTACTCTTGAAGAAGCATACAACACACTGATTCAAGATGAAGAATTGAAACTTGTGGGTCGATTGAATGAGGAGCGAACAGATGGAGCGAGCTTCGCAGTCCGGACAAATGCTCGACCTCCATGCTCTTCTACCGAAGCTAGAGGATCATACGAAAACATGGCATGCTCGAATGCGGTAAGAAAGGACATACTGCTGAGAATTGTTTCAGGCTAATTGGATACCCGGAATGGTATGAAGAAAGACAAAAGAACAGACCGGGAATTTCGCGTGGAAACAATGGTGCTGGTCGCAGTTCGATCCCTCAAGCTGGTGTGCAAAACGGTAAAGGAAGCGGAACTGGCCGTGGATCAGTTCAAGCGAATCATGTTGTTGCTGCTATAAATGCATTTCAAGCTCTCACATCTGCTGATCGAGTGGGAATCACTGGACTCAACAATGATCAGTGGAAGACCTTGGTTCAAATGCTTAATGACAAAAAAGCACCACCAGCAGAGGATCGATCAGGTAAACACTTCATTGAATCTTGGATTATACACACAGGTGCAACAAATCATATAACTGGAATATTTGAGTTTTTGGTTGATGTTGTTGATATGGCTCCAGTAATGATAAAACTTCCGGATGGCCGGTTTACCACTTCGACTAAGCAAGGTCGTGTGAGATTGGGTCCTTTGCTAAGTTTGGAACAAGTGTTCTTTGTTGATGGATTGCAGTTTCATCTCATTTATGTTTCTCAGTTGACTCGGAACAGAGGTTGTGTTGCTCAGATTACTGATAGACTTTGTATTCTTCAGGATCGCATTTCGAGGATGCTGATTGGTGTGGGTGAGCAGGAGAATGAATTGTATTTTTTCAGAGGAATGGACATGGCGGCAGCAGTGCAGAGTTCGAGTTCGCTCGCAGCTGATATGTGGCATTCCCGTCTTGGACATCCCTCCTCTAAAGCTTTGAAGGTGTTTCAGTTTTCTGATTTTAGTAATTTTGATTCCCAGAAGTGCGAGATTTGTATTCGCGCAAAACAAACAAGATATTCTTTCCCTTTGAGTATCAATAAGACGAGTTTTGCTTTTGAATTGATACACTGTGATCTTTGGGGTCTATATAGAACTACTGCTATCTGTGGATCTCACTACTTTCTCACCATACTTGATGATTATTCTCGGGCAGTGTGGATATATCTTTTACCATCGAAAACTGAAGCACCAAAACATCTCAAAAAATTTATTGCCCTTTTGGAAAGGCAGATCTCGAGTACAGTGAAGACAATCAGGTCTGATAATGGGTCGGAATTTGTGTGTCTCTCAGATTATTTTGCTGAACACGGTATCATTCATGAGGCGAGCTGTGTGGGAACTCCTCAGCAAAAAGGTCGAGTTGAACGGAAACATAGACACATCTTGAACACGGCAAGTGCTCTTCGGTTTCAGGCTAAGCTCCCAACTGAATTTTGGAGCTATTGTGCACTCACTGCTAGGTACCTTATTAATCGTACACCAACTCCATTGCTTCAAGGGAAAACACCTTATGAGGTGATATACAATAGACCACCACCTCTGGAGCATTTAAGGGTGTTTGGTTGTGTTTGCTATGTTCATAATCAAAAACATGGTGGAGATAAATTCGAAAATCGTGGGAACAAGTCGATTTTTATTGGATATCCTTTTGCTAAGAAGGGCTGGCGTGTCTATGATCTCGCAACAGGGTCTGTTACAGTGTCGCGATGTTTTTTTCTTGAAACAGACTTTGGGTTCTCTGCTCTACCTGTTGTCACTACTCCTACGGAACAGCTAGAGCAACAACCTCTTTGTGATTTGTTTGAACCAGAGGGTACGACTACTGAAGCACCAGTGTCACCACCGACTCCCACTGATGCTGACATCTCTTCTGGTATCACGGAACCTGAGCCTACTGCTCAACATGATGAAGCCGATCAGCTGTTATCATCGCATGTTGTTACTACAGAAACAACAACAGTCTCGACAGACACGGAGAATAATATAAATCCTACACCAGAACGTCCGATTCCTGCTCCTGTTGACATCATAATGGAGCCTGAACCAGAGCTTCTTGGTCGCGGGATGAGACAGAAGAAACAACCGAATCGACTAGCAGATTATGTTGTCACTCTGCTCCACAACCCATCATCCTCTGTGACTCCATATCCATTGGATAAATATCTCTCAGGTGAGCAATTTTCAGATAATTATCAAGCTTTCCTGGCTATTATTACTTCTGCGGTTGAACCTCGGAGTTACGCGGAAGCTATTTTGGATGAAAACTGACGCTTTGCGGTTACTCATGAGATTGACTCACTCGAGGATCAAGGTACATGGATGGTAGAAGCACTCCCTCCAGGGAAGAAATCACTTGGATGCAAGTGGGTTTTTAAAATATGGGTTAAAACAAGCCCCTAGATGCTGTGGGTTTTTAAAATATGGGTTAAAACAAGCCCCTAGATGCTGGTTCGCTAAACTTACAACTGCTTTGACAAAATATGGGTTTGAGCAGAATCAATCTGATTATTCTATCTTTGTTTACACTGCGCGCGGTTGGAGTTCGGCTACATGTCTTGGTGTACGTTGACGATCTCATTGTTGCAGGCAACAAGGCTGAAATTGTGTCGGAGTTTAAAGAGTATTTGAGCAAGCAGTTTCACATGAAGGACCTTGGGATTTTGAAATATTTTCTGGGAATTGAAGTTGCACGTAGTCTTATGGGTATTTATCTTTGCCAACGGAAATATGCGGCAGATATCATTGCTGAGACTGGGTTGCTTGGAGTTAAACCAGTCACGTTTCCTCTTGAGCAAAATCATAAACTTGCTCTAGCTAAGGATAATTGAATCTTAAATCCATCTCGGTACCGCAGATTAATCGGCAGACTCATATACCTCGGGGTAACAAGACCAGAAATATCATATGTCATACATATTTTATCTCAGTTCATGAATGATCCGCATGAAGAACTTTGGGACGCGGCTTTACGAGCTGTACGATATCTCAAGCATAGTCCTGGCCAAGGTATTCTTTTGCGAGCACACGCAGAACTGAAGTTGACGGGTTGGTGTGATTCTGACTGGGCTGCATGTCCACTCACTCACCGATCACTGACTGGATGGTTTATTCAGTTTGGAGGCTCTCCGGTGCCTTGGAAGACACGGAAACATGATGTGGTTTCTCGATCATCGTCTGAAGCGGAACATAGAGCGATGGCTGATACGATTAGTGAGCTTCTCTGGTTTCGCGGGTTACTGCCAGCGATGGGGATTCCATGTACGAAACCTATTATTCTGCATTCAGATAGTTTATCAGCTATTAACTTGGCCGCTAATCCGGTGTATCATGCGCGCACCAAGCATGTGGGTAATGACTGTCATTTTATACGCAACGAGATCATACGAGGTACAATTGCGACGAAACACGTTTCCACAAAGTCTCAGCTCGCTGATATTATGACAAAAGCACTCGGACGTCGTGAATCTGAAGCATTCTTACTCAAATTGGGTGTTTGTAACTTCCACACTCCACCTTGAGAAGGAGGCATTGAGCTATATTGTGGTCATTATATTCTTGTATGTCATTGGGTTTGTATATGGACTTAAGGCATACATGTATATAAGGTACTTGCCTCTCTTACATAATCAATAAGAAGGATTGTTCTATACTACTGAAACCTTCTCGACAATAATCTTCCGGGATCAATTCAATTCGGATAGACAAAGTTGCAAGTCTTCTTCTATTACGAAACCAAAAAAGGCATCTCGCCTTCTTCTGTGAAACTACTCTCAAGTTTTCACAGAGAAAAACTCTTTAGAACCACAAAAAAAAAGGATTGAGAAACCAAATCAACGAGACTGGTTGCTCAGTGAAGCCTAGTGAGCTCCTCAACTCTCCTACACAACTCTTCCACTTGAACATCCATCCCTTTAGCTATCTCCTCCATCTTCCTCCTACTCAGATCCAAGAACGATTCTATCAAATCTCCATCCAAGAAACTCCTCGCGTCTGCACTTCTTTTCTCGTTCTTGAACGATCTCCACTGCTCGTGGCTCAAACCGCCAACTCCTTTAATCACTTTCCTCAGGCTCGCCTGCAGTTTCTCCAGAAACGCATACTGTTCCTGAGGCAGCGAAGCCATCACTCCGATCACACCGTTTACACTACCAAAGATCATAGTCGGTATCTGACTAGTTTCTGAATCAGGCAGCCTCATGACAAGAGAGCCCTGGCGGAATCGGTTCACAAATTCCCCAAGGTGATACTCACCGACCACTTCCATACGACACCGTTCTTCGTCTGTAGCAGCTTCGCTGTGCCTCTTTACTGTGAATAGGTTGTAGCAATTGTCAGCACCCAGGTAGGTGTCATCATCCAGTATCCCAACTGCCGTCATCCAGCTTGCATTGTAGTCTCGAGCTATCTCCTCGATTGCACCTTCCTCGTGCTTTTAAAACAGACACAAAGAGTCCACGTAAGTTCTACTATTTCACATGTATTAACAAGAAGATGGAAACAAAGAGATTTGTATCAAAATCTTTTTTTTTTTACCTTGTAGATCAATAAGGAGATTGATTTCATGAGGTCACCAACGACGATGAAGTCTCCACGGGTCTGCACGTAGAGAGCTAGTATGTGACCGTGATGTCCACATTCAGACTGGAGCTCACGAGTTCCATCATCACGCAACGTCCATTTATACAACTGAATTTTCTGATTGATAGCAGCGAGAAGTTTTCCATTGAACGCATTAAGAGAATAAACAGATCCTTTAGTTTCCTTCTCTGCTACCAGCTGCAACTTCCCTTCTTCAACTACAAACACAAGTATCCTTCCCTACAACCACATAACAAAAGAGAAAACAATTCAAAAGAAGAACTGGGAGAAATAAAGTCTAAGCACAAAAACAATATACAGAGAGTCGTGTAAACCTTAGTTGGTTCATTTTCCTCAGGCAAAACGTAAGAAGTACCGACACAATAGTAAACATTCTTGTCATCTGCAAACGAGCAGCTCAGTATAGAGCAACCGTATTCGAAGGCATCCAGAGGGTAGGTTGACACGATTTCGAAATCTCGGTCATCCAGCAGGCGGACAAAATGCATCTCAGATTCTTCTGCACTCGGCTGGTTTCTAATACTGCAGATAGCAAATGTTCGTGATTGTTCCTGATGGCAGATTCGACGAGCGTGCTCTCCAATGGGAATAGTGCGTATGTGAAGCTTCTGAATCTCATCGATGGTGCCAATAGTAAGTTCCCCTTCCCTAGCAATTGCTAAGCTGCCCATGGAAATAGAAGTAGAACCCCAAATTTCAACACAAGCATACTTTGATCTCCCAAAGGAAAGAAAAGAGAGGAATAAATTAGTTTACCTGTCTGGAAAAGCAGCAGAGTTGAAGGGACACATATGACTAACTTCTTTCAGATTCACGTTGCTGTATATTAGCTTCTTGTTGTTGCTATATATAACAGACGGTCTATCTGATGCAGCAAAGACATGCGTTGCACTTTTAGATGAAAACGAACGCAGAGTTATAGGCTGAGTCCCAAGTGATACTTTTTTCCTATCTCTTAACTCCCCAGTACGTGTATCCAACTGGAAGTTTAGGAGATGGCCATCTCCAAGAGCACACAGCAAGTAAGATATCTGCCAAAAAATGAAATACCATTTGTTATTTAGTATGACAAACAAAGACTACACTAACAATAAAGATGGTCAAGAAAACCATACCCCTTCGAATGCACAAAGAAGAACAGATCGGGGAATTATCTCTCCTCCTAGTTGCTCCTTAGTGATAAGAGTCAAGTCCGGCAGAACAAAAATCCTTACACTTATATCTGTCCACATTCCCACCGCAGCTAGCTGACTGTAATTAGGATTATCCCCAGTGGGGTTTATATCAAGACAAGACACCTCATACTCCAACTGGGCGTGTTTGACTTCCGTCAATGTCCCGTCTCCAATTTCTATATAGACCAAATGCCCACCTCCAGTCGCCAACAGAACCTAAAAAGTATATCAATCCAAATCACACTGCATGTCTAGAAACGAGAAAGATACTGAAAGCTACAAGTTTAGGACAGAAACAAAATCCATGTATAGTAAAAAAAATACTCCTAGATTTCTTCTCTTGGTCACCAGTTTTAAATATTGCAGTTACAAATAAATCCGACAAGAATAAAGACACACCTGGCTAGCATTCGCAGTTGCCACATTAACAGTGAATCCAGCTGGGGCATCCCATTTATTCCGCAATTCTCTAGTTGTAGAACTGACTAGCCTCACAGAATTTGAAGTAATCTGATGAAGAAAAGACAGTAGTTAGTGCATCCTCGAGTAAAAGATGGAGAGAAACTGTAGCAGCCAAAAAAAACCATGTCGACAAAATTAACAGCGATGAAATGACAAGAAACTATGTCAGAAGGACATCTAAATTTGATTCGCTTTGAAACACCCAAAAGGCCTAAAATTGACAACTGATTTAACAATACGTCGATAACACATTGAAATGTAGCGAAACGCAAATAAAACAAACCATATATCGATAACTTACACAGACTTAAAACCTACAAAATGGATTTCGATTAATAATTTCCTGCCTTGTGAGATAAAACTACAGGCAGAGGCATAGAAACTTGCGAATGTGCACTGGCAAAACATACCTGAACAAGTTGGTTGTAGACAGCATCATGACAAAATAAAGTCTGGACTTGAGACAAGAAACCCTCAATCTCTGTGTCTTCCAGTTCATCCTCTATGTTCATAGCTAAGATACGAGTTTCACTGATAAAACTAACTACAAGGAATGTATCAAAGGCTTCATCAATTGAAGATTTCAGCGACCACATTCCTTTGATACCTGGAAGTTCCACGGACGCCTGTAATACAACAGAGTCATATATAAAATGAGAGAGCTACTCATACAAGACACCGAGTCAACAAGACATTCCTGACAAACATCAAACCTGTTCATTTATTCCTATCCCATTACGAACTATGCGAAGAGAACCATCCTTGTATGCTCCAGAGCAAGTTACAACCTGACCTTGCCCCTGTCTCTCAAGGTCAACAACACAAAAGTCGACAATAGGTCCCAAGTTGACATACTGTTCTATAATTTCTACATATGAACCGTTTGCATCGGGCTGCATGTTTAACTTTATAAGCTGCAGTTAAACCATGAAAACTATCAGATGCTTCGTACTTAATATTTATACTAGATATCATAGAAGATAAAAGTCTTAACACAAAAAAACTAGGACAGTGATAACCAAAAATTTATATACTTTTACATTCTCCAAGAAAAAAATAAATATAAAAGACTTTGTAATGAGAACTGTATTCATTCCTAGCGTACCTGTGAATCTCCATAGCTTGAGCCGATAAAAACGACAGCATTGTCAAGGTAGGAGATGGTAGATGCAATAGAAGTTTCACCCAAAAGCTCAATTTTGAGGCCAGTGACCCTAGAGAAAAATAAAGTCAGAATATTCACAATTTTGTTTTTAATTGGGAAACATAAACTCACTTTCGAGAGAGATTTATAATATAAACTCACTTTTCTTTCTCGTGGGTTATAACAAGGAGGTGGATCAGTCCGGCATGGTCACCAAGAAGATACCTAGAGCCATCAACATCAACTCTTCCATATGCCTTTGTGATGGACTGGACAATAAAATTGAAGTTTTGAAAATTAAGGGGTACTCACTGAAAGGTTATGCAAATGTTTATAGAAGCATATGGCATGATGTCAGGAAAACTTACAGATCTTATTGGTATAGCTTTAAGTGCATTGGCACTACAATACACAATTGTTTCTTCTCCAATGATAAGGACCCCACACAGAGGTGAAGGCACAGGGATCAATAGGTCCGCACCATTGTCAAGATTGTTCTGTGACCATGGTCCTTCGACAAAGTCTTTCTCTTTTTGAGAAACTTCATATGTCTTAACATGACGAGCATCTTTGTTGTCCTGTAATCGCAAGAATTCATTAATTAACCCAGATAAGTCCTAGACTACATTATACTGCATTGGATAATTAAACCAAGTTAAGAGAAAAGATAATCATTTCTAAAAAACTACAATACACATATAGAAAACAACAGCGCTAGTTTGCTCAATTTCCACCAGCTTTCCAACAGAGCGATATTAAGAAAGAAAAAGGATTCATGTGAACATTACTGCTTGCAGGAAGAACAAATATATATAATTTAACCTGATAAAGTACTGCGATTGTTGGCTTTGCGCATCCATACAGAAACTTGATATCCAGGACCTGCAACTCCTCCAACCTGAAATTTAGGCAACATTAGATTCAGTTCTGGTTCTCGAAATAATCACATCTGCAAGTAATAAAGAGTATCGACCGAGTGTATTAATAAAACAGAATCTGATGCATGGAAGCAAGGTTTCACGAGAACGAACACGACGTAGACCACTAACCAACATAAGAAAAAAAGAGATATCCTTTATTGAAAAGGATTACCTTATGTTATACGCTTCCTTGAGCTGTCCTTTATTGTCAAATGGAATCACCTAACCAAGTAACCGAAAAAACAGAACAAACTCTATATAATGTCCAAGTCAATTGATCAACGGAAGTTCAGTAACATGACACAGACAGCTAACAAGAATACCATTCGTCAAATTTCTTCTAGAGGTCAATAACATACCTTAAACAAGCCGTCATACAAATGGAGACCAATGAATCTGCATTCAGGATCAATTATGCCAATCTGCAAATCAGACTAAAGTGAGAACTCAGGAGTGCCACATAAGTCAAATTTTACAGCATTGACACTACTAAAGAAGAAAAAGCAAACAATTATGATGGATACAGTGCAGTACTAGTGGACTCAATACCTGACCATTGTCAGTCTGTCTGCCTATACGATCAGAGACATCCCCCATTGCCCTACATAAGGTTGAAAACAATATTTAAAATCAGCAGTGCAAGAATATAGTCAAGCAGCATCTATGTTGGCACCAGGGAAGTTTTGTATAACCATCAAAGTATGAGTAAGTTAATGACCAACAGTAGCTGAGATGCTATAGCTTATTCAGAATAAATAGGAACCTCATGAACTTGTAATTTGTTTTAAAAAAAATACAACATGAACCATGCAGTTACTAAAATCCGATACCTTTCCAACACCAAATTTGAAGAAATAAGAATAAAGAAAGCACATAAACAAAAAGAACTATAATTAGATCCCCTCGCTCCTTTGTTACCTAGTAAGAAGCTCGGAGGACTCAGAATCCCATTGAAGAACACAGAATTTGTATCCCTCAGTTGCAATGAACAAAAGATCTTGTGCTTCACCCTGCAAAAGATGAAGTACTCATCATATAACACAGTCACTTACTCGTTCTTATTGACCCCAGGACTGAAAGAAGTAGGCATGAAGAAAACCAAACTCACATGGGGACGGAACAATTCCAAAGTAGCGATTCTCCCATATAGAGGAACATCCAATATAGCCTGCAAAATAAAATAAAAAACACTCAACACATCCGATCCATATGGAGAATTTTATTTATCTGGAATAAGACTAAAGTAACAATAACATTTCAAATCTCCACCCTTAATCCTAGTAAAAAAAACCATTGGAAAAAAAATGTATTTAGTACCTGAAGTCCCTGTGGAGTAAGGAGATGAATCTCGATCCGAGTGCATTTCCTGAGAAAAGTTTGAACACTGTTGTTAACTAATAGACCCCAAAAGAAGATAGCTTTTAAAACAATTAACAAAACTTGAAAGAAAAAAAAAAAACAATCATCAAGGAGCCTTCTTTAACATGAAATCAAGTCATCAACAGGTGAATCGATTTGAGTAAATCTCTCTCATAAACAACAATCCACCAAATTAAAACCCTAATAATCAGCAGTCAAAGCAGGATCAAACTACAGACGAAACCTAGCTTCCTTACAAACCCTAAACGCCCAATCTATGGAACAGAAAGGATGGCATGGTAAAGAGAGGAGATTACATACGCGACAATGAGATTGAGTTCGTGGGGACTGGTGAAGTTTCCGACGCAAGAGTGAGTGACAGAGGTTGGTTTCTGAGCCGTCACGACGTAGTTCCATACGCTCATCTTCGTCTTCTCGGGGGTTTTTGGCTTTCTACGAGACTACTCGCGCGGAAATAAACCTTCCCGCCTCTGTTTGTTATTATAGAGGATCGTCCAGAAAGAAAGCTAGAGAGAGAGAGATGATGCAAGAGAGGAGGAGGCGGCGCCTTAAGAAGAATACCCGGTTCGGAGCAGAGGATTGAAATTAAAAGGACGGTCTGGTTCGGTTTAATTTAGTTTATAACCAGAATTGAATCTTTTTTTCTATTTCGTATTGATTTGGGCTTTTAGGTTATGAAAAGCCCAAATGATTACAGTTACTAAACCCAACCCTAAGAAGACGATTTATTCTTCCTCGTCGTCCTCCTCCTCCATCTGCGCTTCGATCTCTCTCTCTCTCAGATTCCCTTATCTAGTCGATTACTTTCTCTGAGGTAAGCTTATTCGAATCTTCTATTAGTAATATCGAATCCCTGCGGTGAAATCGTTTCTAAATCTCGTATAGGTTCTTCATTTTCCAAAATTTGTATCGATCGATCTCAATATTGAAAATATTAACCTAGATTGAGTCTTTATCATAGCCTATTGATTAGAAACATTGTGGATTGATTAATGTCGCAGGCACGATCTGGATATGTGCTCGTTCGTTATCAGTTTAGTATTTTTTGATGAAAAGCTTAAAGCTTTAGTGTTATTGATTTGAGTAGTGCTTTTTATGAAATGGTTTATGATCTTGTAGATAAAAGCTTTATTATCTCAATAATGCCGATAATGGGTTTTTGCTGGCGTGGAATTGCAGTATCATGTTGACGGAAGCTCCATTTAGGCCAAGAGAGAAGCTTCTGGAGAAGCAGAGGCTGTTCCAGAGCATCCAGAGGCACACTTACCTTAAAGGACCAATGGACAAGGTCACCTCCGTTGCCATTCCTCTTGCCTTGGCTGCATCTTCTCTCTACATGATTGTAAGTTTATCTGTTTTCTTTCGTTGTTGGTTTTCAGAAATAACTATTCATGATTGCCCATGTTTTCTTTAAATCTGTTGTTTCTTGAGTGTTTTTGATCGCTTGAAGTTGAATATATATATGATGATATATATCGCACTTTAGACCTTGCTACTTGCACTCGATTGTCCTAGTTAAATGGGGGGTTTTAAATGTTATAGATATTGTCTCAGCTTTCTTAACCAAGTTCATCTTCTGATTCGTGTGGCTGGATGCAGGGAACAGGAATCTACAACATGTCCAACGGGATCGGGAAGAAGGAATAAGCAATCAGCTTCTTCCTTTTTTTATTTTTTTCCTTTTTAATGCTTTTGGAGGGTTCTCTTCTTCTCTGTGTTTTGCAAAATAATAATTTGCTTAGACGCAAGACAATGTCGAAAGCTGAAACATGTTTGATGTGAAAAAGTTGCAATGTTATTTGTTAATGACAAGTTGAATTCTTTTCTTCCCCATCCTGACGTAGTAAGCATCTGTCTTCTATTCACATGATTTCAATTGTGTTCGTACTTGCACTAGAAAAAACAAAAGAAGAAGTCTGAAAGAGAACACAGACCTATTGAGGCGAATCGTTGTGATACTTTCCGGCGATGGTGCCTCTCAATTCGAACTTTTCCTATTGAGACAACTTTAGGTTCAGTGAAGTTCAACCTGTCTTTTTCAAATTGAATCTAAATAGATAATATAGTAAAAATGTGTATTTAATTACATGACCGAGCCCAGATGATAAAAACACATTCAAATACTGAACCGAACCAAACCCAAACCTAACAGAGGCTTCTAAGGACGTTGCTCCTTTCTTCTTTCGCCGCCATCTCTCCCACCTCCGACCTCCCTAGTCTCTGTGGCTAAGCTTCTCCAAAGGTAAAGCTTCTTCGATTTCTGTGACAGGATCATTCATCGTTATCTTAATTTAGTTTTCCTTTTTTTTTTCTTTGATGGGCGCTTTATCTTTCCTTTTCCTAAATAGTTTTATGTTAAGCCTCACGGCAACATCTTTTATACAATCAATAAACCTATTTTCTTCAATCTTATTAACCTCTCAATAACCTTCTATAGGATTTCTAAATCACAGAGATTGATAAACCCTAATTGCTAGCTTTGACGATTGAACCCTAAAATCTCGAGTGTTTCCTCTGTCTAAGGTTGTGAGATTTGCAAGGGACAATGCCGAAGATTAAGACTAACAGAGTAAAGTACCCTGAAGGTTGGGAGTTGATAGAGCCTACTCTTCGTGAGCTTGACGCCAAGATGAGAGAAGGTTTGTTGTTTCAGTTGCTCCTCTCTTTTTTTTTCTGTTTATTCTCATGCTATAAACTCTTTTACCTTTTTGATTTTGCAGCTGAGATGGATGAACATGATGGCAAGAGAAAGTGTGAAGCTTTATGGCCAATCTTCAAACTCTCTCATCAGAGGAGTCGCTATGTCTATGACCTTTATTACCGCAGGGACGAGATCTCTAAAGACCTCTATGAGTTCTGCTTGGACCAAGGATATGCTGATCGCAGCCTCATTGCCAAGTGGAAAAAGGTGCCCTCTTCTTTCTTTCCTTTATTCTTCGATTTATAGTTTCCTATAGAAGTTTTTCTGCAATAGTACATTGAATCTGGAAGTATGTTGAATGTTGTCTGATTAGTTTATAGAGAGCCTAAGTATCGCCGTAGTCCATAATGAAGCAGTTTTTCTGAAGTCGTTGTCTTAGTAAATGCACTTCTTTCTTGATTTAAACTTATGTTATGTCTGCTCCTCTTTTAGTTGATTACTTGTTTGTGGCTAAAAATTGAAGAGGTTTGGAGTTTCCCACAGTAGTTTTTCTGCACAGGACAGTGAATATAAAATACTTAAAATGTTGTTTAAGTAGCTTAGAGAGGGGGCCTTAGTATCGCCTTAGTGCACATTGGTTTCTCGAAGCTGCTTCTCTGAAGTCGATGTCTTTGTAGATGCACTTGTTTGGAATGATCTTACAATAAAAAAAACATAGGTTTCTAGAATTGAGATTGTTGTTTTGTTTGGTAAGGTACAACACTACCACTTTGCTATTAGTTATAGACACACATTCCTTCTGAATAGCTCTATCATTGCACTAGTTTTTGACGATGATTTCTCGAGAGTCCTTGCTCTCAGTTCTGTTTGTAGGTTGTATGTATCATGCGTACATTGATCCAGTTCTTACGTTTGTTTTCAGATATATATCTCTTTAGTTTGTTACTAAAACTCTTTTGTTTTGTGAAATGCAGTCAGGATATGAGCGTTTATGCTGCTTGCGATGCATACAACCAAGAGACCACAACTATGGAACAACATGTGTATGCCGTGTTCCCAAACACTTGCGTGAAGAGAAAGTGGTTGAATGCGTTCACTGCGGTTGTCAAGGATGTGCCAGTGGCGATTAATCCCACACATGTTTTCGTCACAATTCCTCACTGTTGCTGTATTCTATATCTTGTCAAATCTGAATCATGTACCCTAAAAACCCCTCAAGAATCTCCCTTTCAAAACCTCTACTTGTTAACTCTACGTTGTTCAAATCACACTTTCCCGGTTTGGTATATAGATGAATTGAGAGAATGATTTTCGGTTTTGATTTGTGTTATAGTATCTAATTATTTGTTACCAAACCATTCACGATAAGAATATAGAAGCTAAGCTCCCTGCAGTGGTACAGTTAAATGTTTTTTTTTCTCAAAAGTTATAGACACTATCTCCTGAATAGAGATGTAGAATGTCTTTTTGCAATAGCAATTCTAATTAATGAACATTCTTTCTTTCTATATTTCAGACTCGTGGTATCTACCTCTTGCAATCGTTGTATTGTTTGCTCATAACGTCTCCTACATCATCTAGACACCTCCCAGGCGACTTTTAACATATCTTCTGCCTTTTCTCAATTTTGTTATTCTTTCCTAATTTTGCATATAGAAGACTTAAGATTATAGTTCTGTCACGTGTATCCCTTAGCTTTGATATTGAGCATTGCTCCTCAAATCATTGCATTTGGTATTTACTTGTTTGACCTTAATTACAAAAAGATGGTCATGCATTCTTTTCCGGTTTCATCTCTCGGATAGAGTTTCAGTTTCATTTCAAGTGGATGAGATCGGTCGAGTGGTCTCAGTTGGAGATGGGATTGCACAAGTTTATGGATTGAACGAGATTCAAGCTGGGGAAATGGTTCTTTTTGCCAACAGTGTGAAAGGAATGGCCTTGAATCTTGAGAATGAGAATGTCGGGATTGTTGTCTTTGGTGGTGATACCTTCTTGATGTTCTTAATAGGCATTATGAGAATAGGTTGCTGGCGTAGCTTCTGTTCCTATGGTTAAGTGTGTAGGGATGTCTTTTACATATCCTCCCAACCTTTCAACTTTTTTTGAAATGATAAAAAAAAGATCCCTTCATTTACAACAAAAAAACAGCCTCGGATCAAGTTTATACTTGTTGGAGTTTGGTCAATGAAGAAAAAAAAGAAAATTTAAAAAACGAATTTCTGAAAGGCTGCTCTCTCCCCTAGCGAGGAACCGCGGAACCAACTAATGGATCCATGGAACCCCATATATTGCATCTCCCTCTTGAGTTTTGGACGGTAAGGGGAGGGGAAGGGAGAAGCAGGGCGGGGTTGCGCGCGAGCCATGCAAGAACGCGGGAATATAGCAAGTAAGCAGCAAGGTTCTTTAGGGCGTAAAAGGTTCAGGTAGAATTCAAATGAATCCCATATTAAATTGTATATATGTCAAATCAAACAGGTGCGTAAGGCGTGGGAATCTGCCGAACAGATCTTTCTCGAAATGAATTATGTAAGGGCGCTATGTTCAGATTTTGAACCAAAGCACTAGTTGAGGTCTGAATTCCAAATCAAAATTCATTTCGATATAACATATTAGATAGTAAAAATTAACACATGTTAGTCTCTTTATTCACATACAGTGAAACCTCTATAAATTAATAATGTTGGGATTACACCAAAATTTTATTTTTTAATTAATTTAGAGAGATATTAATTTATAGATATACTAATTGAACCAAAAACTCAATTTGGGACTATAAAATCTCTATAATATTATTTGAGAAGTCAGTTTCCTACGTGTCGCGTTCACGTTAGCTCTCGCGATGGTTGATTACATAGATACCCTTAATGGATTATTACATTTAAAGATTATTATTGATTTGTTATTTAGTTTATTTTCTATTTTTTTCCAGATAACATATATATTGAAAAGGAAACATTTATGAAGTTTTAAACCGAAATATATGTATATAATATAATTTTATTAAAAAGGAAAGTTGAATTGTTATTATAATTATTTTTTTATTTAGGTTCTTTTTTTTACTTTTTTCCAAATAACATATATAATAAAAAGAAAACATTTATAAAGTTTTAAAACAAAATTAAAACGAAAATTTATGTGAATAATATGATTTTATTAAAAAAGGAAAGTTCAAAAAATAGTAATATTCCCTTTGTTACATATTTTAAATAAGATAAAGTATATTTTCAAAGTAATAAAAATATGTATGTTCAAGAACATCCAAAAATTTATCAGTTACATTTTATTTTCTAATATTTTTTTTTAGAAATCAACTTATAATTTGATAAATATTATGAAAATACATGTATGCTTAAGCGATAAATAAAACTAATTTGATTTGATTTAACTAAAATAAAAATTAATTATACTTCAATTTTAATTTAATATATTTAACTCAATATACTCACAACATGAATGACTCAACCAATCTAACTTATATCCAAAATTAAAGATCTAACTACTATAAGAATATAACTTTTTATAATAATAATCTATTTATTTTTATACATATAAATTACATGATGACTCAAAACATTTTAAAAAGAAAAATAAAATATTAACCAATTGCAGTTTAGTTCTTTTGTAGAATTTATATATATATATATATATATATATATATATATATATATGACACTTTAAAATATTATCGTTATATTCATTTATGTAATTTGAATCTAACACTTCAGCTTATTATTTATATCATTTTAAGAATACTATATATTAAGTTGTACATAATCTAACTATAGTATATTTACATATCTAAGAAATAACCAACCTAAATGAAAATAAGAAAGTTAATCAAACTTTTATTATATTTAAAATAAAAAAATATTATAGTTGAATTTTAAAAATATATATTATTCAATATACCGAATTGATAACCAAATCGACTACTGATCCAAAAAATAATCAAACCTACTATAATATATCCAAAATCATATGTATAATTAGAATAATATAATATTTATTAATATAAGTTATACATATAAATTGATTCAAAATTAAAACTAAATATCAATAGTTATTATAAATTTCACTTTTATAAATATTCATATCCGTACATGAGTACGGGAAAATCACCTAGTTATATTAATTTATAGAGATATTTAGTGTATATTAATTTATCGAGTATTAATTTATAGAGGTTCTATTGTATCACGCATCACGCATGATCTTTTTCGGTTTATTGTTAATGGTTTATTCTGTACAGAGGAAACCTAAGCAAGTGATCACAGTTCTTGCACTTCGTTTAAAACGGAGGAAGTAGATAAGAAAATATGAAATAAAATCTCCACGTGAAGTATGTTGTAGTCTGAAGGAGTTCTTGTTACACATGATTCCTTATTACATATCATATGATTCTTTTTTGCTTTTTTTTTTTTTTAAAAAAAGGCCCAAGAATGCAGCTATACAGACCAACAACTGATGGTCGTAGGACAAAAAATCATGGATAATTTCGTACGGTTTCCATATTTAATTTCGGTCACGTATTTCTAGTTATTTACGTAAAACTTGTAATAATAAACTACACAAAATTGGTCAAATGACAACACAATGACTATAAGTATGGCGGACTTTAAGATCCAAAACTTTCTCAAAACTGTGTATCCATTTCACTTTCAGCTCTCTTTCTGTATTTTTTCTTTCCACATTCACTCTGGATTCAAAAAGAAAAAAACAGTTTCAGAGTCTGAATTTTACATAAAATATTTACTTTTTCTTTCCACGGAAATAAGAAATGGGATCGGAAGAAGGTGACGATGGGCTTCGTCGGAGAGGTTGTTCATGCACGAAAGACGATTTTCTCCCAGAGGAATCATTCAAAAGCATGGGGAATTACTTTAAAGCACTTAAAGAGACACCGAGTCGGTTCATAGACCGTGTAATGACACGGTCACAAGACTCGGTGGAGCTTCACGAAATGAAGGCACGTAGTGGTCACGAAATGAAGAAAACGTTAACGTGGTGGGATCTGATGTGGTTCGGGGTTGGAGCTGTCATCGGCTCTGGAATATTTGTTCTTACCGGACAAGAAGCACGGGAAAGTGCTGGTCCCGCTGTTGTTGTGTCCTTTGTCGTCTCAGGTGTCTCCGCTATGCTCTCCGTCTTTTGTTACACCGAGTTTGCCGTAGAGATTCCTGTTGCAGGTAACAAACTCATATACCCTATTATTCCTTATTAGTATTACTGGGTTAAGAGCATGGTACGTTTAAATGATTTTTTTTTTAATTAAATCTTGTATATATATATATATATATATATCATTATTTACTTTTCTATATTTTTTGAATTATGAAAACTTTCCAATAATAATACATTAGGGAAGTTGTTTTCTTCTTTGGTGTAAATTAAATTTGTCCCCCATTATGGAAAGTCTTTATTAGCTAGTGTTTCGAACGAAGAAGAGATTCTCGTTTGTTCAGATGCCGCTTGCTTCGATCTACGATCAAATGTTTTGTTTGTCTGGCGCATACTCATTCAGCTAGTTGTAATTAAATCACATAAAATTTCAATGTAAGTAGTTATAAATCTCAGCGATATGAAATAACGATTTAGGATCAATCGCTATTTAAATCTATTACTTCACCTTAAAACAATGGCTGATCAAATAATGTTTATGTTTATGACATGGTGATAGAGTTCCATATGTATACACTACGCTTCTAATTAATACTTTAAATGCATAACAAATCTAGCTATTTGTCTTAGCGTGATCTTTTAGGTGTAACCTTTTAGACAAACACTAGCTACTGGGACTTCCAAGAAAATGGGTCAAACCTTAACTTTATTAGCATTGATAGCTATTTGTTGTTTCGCTTTGGCATGTTCATTGTTTGAAGGTTGGCCATATAAAAAGGATTTTTTTTAGTTGAAATAACGAATTCTTCATATAGATATTTGTAAATGATATTTTTGAGATCTACAGTACTAGAAGACTTATTTTACATGCAACAAATATTTTGCATGCATACAAATTGTTCACCTAAAAGACTTAACTTACATGCAAACAAATATATTTTTTTTTTTGTTAAATCATTTGCAAAAGAAAAGCCAACGTAACGATTTAAGATCATATTTTTCACAGCTTAACGAGTTTCTGTGTAGGTGGTTCTTTCGCTTACTTGAGAGTGGAGCTGGGCGACTTCATGGCTTTCATCGCTGCTGGAAATATAATCCTCCAATACATAGTCGGTGGAGCCGCCGTAGCTAGGTCATGGACCTCTTACTTCGCCACTCTCTTAAACCATAAACCTGACGACTTCCGCATAATAGCTCACAGTCTCCACGAAGACTATAACCACTTAGATCCAATCGCGGTCGGCGTTTGCGTGATCATTTGCGTTTTAGCCGCCATTGGCACAAAAGGCTCATCAGTCTTCAACTACATCGCTTCTATTATCCATATGCTAGTGATTCTCTTTATCGTCATAGCAGGATTCACTAGAGCTGATTTCAAAAACTACTCCGACTTCGCTCCATTCGGAGCTAGAGGAGTGTTTAAGTCTTCGTCGGTTCTTTTCTTTGCTTATATTGGATTCGATGCGGTTTCAACCATGGCTGAGGAGACCAAGAATCCTGGCAGAGACATTCCCATTGGTCTTGTTGGGTCGATGGTGCTTACTACGGTTTGTTATTGTCTCATGGCGGCTGCGTTGTGTCTTATGCAACCGTATGGGCAGATTGATCCGGATGCACCTTTTTCTGTCGCGTTCTCTGCTGTTGGATGGGATTGGGCTAAGTACCTAGTCGCCTTTGGTGCTCTTAAAGGTATGACAACTGTTTTGGCCGGTTATTTTCATTTTATGTGTGCTTGTGTTCTAGTGTTTAGTAGGCATGCAGATTTGGTGTTTCAGTAATTCAGTTTAGTTCCGTATGAAAAAAATTGTGAAATTTAACCAACAAATTATTTAATTTTGATTAGATTTCATTTTAATTTTATTAAAATTTTGGATAATTTTGGGCTTCAATTGGTGACTGTAAAAAATGAAATGAATGAAAAAAAAGTTGAACAAAATTTCATTTACTGAAGTGAATTGAAAAAAAAAAATTGAATAAAGAGGAAAAATGAAAAGAAAGAATTCAACAAATAGTAAACATGAATGGTAAAGAAAAAGATGAACAAATAGTTCGTTAATTTAGTTGAATTTTTTTGTTCATTCTATTCATTATGTTCAGTATGTCTTAAATAACCATTATTAAACCAAACCAAAATTGATTGTTTTGAAGTTCTCTTGACAGAACCAAACTGCTTTAAAAAGAAAATATTTAAGTTCTTCGAATTGAACTGAGCCGAACCGAATGTGAACTGAAAACTAAAATTTAAGTTCGATTCAGCTGGTTCTGGTCGTGTCAAAATCTCAGTCCTGGTTCACAATTTCATTTCAAAAATTCATAGTTTTAGGCTTGAAAAATATATATGAATGATCGATTTTTACTCAGAAAAACCGACATGGTTTATCCAACTAAACACCCTTAAATTCAAAATCTTTGAATTCTGCAGGAATGACGACCGTATTATTAGTCGGAGCCATTGGGGAAGCTAGGTACATGACGCACATCGCCAGAGCTCACATGATGCCACCATGGCTAGCTCATGTTAACGCAAAGACCGGAACACCGATCAACGCGACAGTGGTTATGCTGACCGCGACAGCTCTCATCGCATTATTCACTAAACTAGGAATCTTAGCCGATCTCTTATCCGTGTCCACACTTTTCATCTTCATGTTAGTCGCGGTGGCTCTTCTCATTAGGAGGTATTACGTCACCGGAGAAACATCTTCACGTGACCGGAACACGTTTTTAGTGTTCTTAGGTTTGATTCTTGCATCCTCGGTCGCGACTGCTGTATATTGGGCCTTGGAAAAGGACAGTTGGATTGGTTATTGCGTTACGGTTCCTGTTTGGTTCTTGTCCACCGCTGGGATGAAGTTTCTTGTGGCACAAGCTAGGGCTCCGAAACTTTGGGGTGTTCCTTTGGTTCCGTGGTTGCCTTCTGCTTCCATCGCTATTAATATATTTCTTCTTGGTTCGATCGATGGAAAGTCGTATATTAGGTTTGCGATATGGACTGGTGTTCTTCTTGTTTACTACTTATTGTTTGGTTTGCACGCAACTTACGATACTGCCAAGGAGACACTGAAGGAGAAGATGATGTTGCAGAATGCTGAGGAAGGTAGTGTTGCTACAGATAAATCTGGTGCTGCCACGTCAGATCACTAGCTAGCTTGTTTTTATAACTGTTACAAATATTTCATAGATTTTTAGTAATTGGGGAAGAAAATTTCTGTAGAAGTAGTGGTGCAAGAATTTTAGGATGGTCAATTTCATAACAAACTTATATTATATGGGTCAATTGTCTAATTTTTGTAATATTTTCTCAGTTTTTCTATCAACTACAAGGTACAAAAAAGAAAATTTGCATTGATTTCACATGGGTCAACTGACCATGTCCCCAAGCCGTGCCTCCCACTGTTGAAACAGTAATATAAGACCACCCCCATCAGCAAACTCCACCAGTCGCGATTCCCAGTGTGCATTTTTTATTATTTTAACTTTTTTCGATTGACTTTAAAAAAAGAAAAATTAATAGCCGAACCAATCGCGGGCTGCCACATAGCGTAGGGCCCGCGGAACAGTGTTAATACAGTTTCTGTAAAGCAAAAGATCTCTGAATATTTGTGTGTATTTCATTGTGAGCAAGAGCTCAATATATATACATCTTACATAGGCCTTATCTACTTAACCGACTACATTAAAGTAATTATCTCTAATGTTTACATAATTATCTAAATAATATACATCATTATCACAACACTCTCCCTCAAGTTGGAGTATCCCAAATGCCCAACTTGGACATTAGATGAGTGAACTGAACTTTCCCTAAGGCCTTAGTCAACACATCCGCCAACTGCTCCTTTGTCCCAATATAAGCTGCTGTAATCACTCCTAACTTCAATGCATCACGAACCCTGTGACAATCGATCTCAACATGTTTTGTACGTTCATGAAACACTGGATTCGTAGCTATATATATCGCAGATTTGCTGTCACAGAAAAGGCGAGCTGGAGTCTTTGGAGCAAAACCCAAATCACGTAAGAGTTGCTGTAACCATTGTACTTCACGAGTGGCAATAGACATGGCACGATACTCTGCCTCTGCTGAAGAATGTGACACCACCTTCTGTTTCTTTGTTTTCCAAGACATTGGTGAACCTCCTATCATAGCAACATACGCCGTCAACGATCTCCTTGTCAATGGGCAGGCCGCCCAGTCAGCATCGCAGTATATAGACAACTGCAAGTCAGTCTCCGATTTGAGCAGTATTCCCTGCCTTGCAGTTCCTTTAAGAAAGCGTACAACCCGTAACGCTGCGTCATATGTCCTTCTCGCGGTTTTTGCATAAATTGAGACAGTATATGAACTGAATAAGACATATCAGGTCTTGTATTTGTAAGATAAATGAGTCTTCCCACAAGTCTCCTATAGCGAGCTGGATCAGTTGAGAAAGGACTATCATCCGTAGCTAAGTGATGATTTTGTTCCATTGGTGTTGCAGCTGACTTTGAATCGAGCATACCAAAATCCTTCACGATATCCAATGCGTATTTTCTCTGACCCAAACAAAACCTTCTGCATTGCGTGCAATTTCGATCCCAAGAAAATACTTCAGCCTTCCTAAGTCTTTCATGTGAAAACATTCACCAAGATGTTTCTTAAACTTTATAATCGCTTCTCCATCATTCCCACAGATGATAAGATCATCTACATATACCAATACACGAATCTCAACACTCCCATGAGTGTATACGAACAGTGAGTAATCTGATAAAGACTGAACAAAACCAGCTTGAACAAGTGCTTTAGTGAATTTCTCAAACCAACATCTAGGGGTCTGCTTTAACCCATAAAGAGATTTATGCAAACGACACACCTTACTTGGATCTGCATTCTTAACACCTTGCGGAAGCTTGATGTACACTTCTTCATTTAAATCACCATGAAGAAAGGCGTTGTGCACGTCCATTTGATGCACTTCCCACTTCTGAGTAGCTACTATCTTCAAGAGACTCCGTACTGTTGTCATTTTTGCAACCGGGGCAAACGTTTCATCGTAGTCCCATCCTGCTTTTTGACGATTTCCAAGCACTACTAACCTTACCTTGAAACGTTCCACTGTCCCATCGGCGTTATATTTAATCTTAAACACCCACATTGTACCCAAGGCTACTCGTCCAAGTGGTAATCAACAACACTCCATGTATTTGCCAGCTCAAGAGCATCTACTTCTTTGTGAACTGCCTTACTCCATCTTTTGTCACACATAGCTTCTTTGAAGTTCTTTGGCTCACTCTCAGCACACACAGCTGCAATAAAAGCTTTGTGTTTCCCCGTAAAATGTTCATCGGTAATGTATTCAGTAAGTGGGAACAGATTGTTACCTGAGACCGGATTAACGAAGACGCTACAGGATTGACCGGAGGTGAGAACGTGAGGGGTACTATTATTGTTGTCACAAACTGCCGTGTAGGTAACGTAATCATTTAATCTCACCGAAGGCGTCTTAACACGCTGGCCTCTTCCCAAAGAACTTTCCTCTGCAGGCACAACACTTGTAGTAGTTTCTGCTTCTCACTTCTTTATTGACAATTTCTGGCCCAACTTCTATAATAGCTGAGTCCTGAGACCCTATTGTCACATTCTCTGATTGCACATCATTACTCCCCCTGGAGTCGACAACTTGTACTTCTCTAACTTCATCGTTTATTAACTCGCCATCAAACATCTCCATACTAGCAGGAACAGAGGATTCCTCTGTAATTATTGCAGAGAAAGGAAACTCTCCTTCTCGAAAGACCACATCTCTTGAAACAAAAAACTCTTTGGTTTCCAAATCATATAGTTTCCATCCTTTCTTCCCAAAGGGATAACCAACAAATACACACTTCCTACTGCGAGGAACAAATTTATTCTTGTCACGCAACTGTTTGTGAGCAAAACACAACGACCCAAAAACTCTCAGTCGTGAATACGATGGAGCTGAACCAAACAACATCTCATGAGGACATTTCCCATTAAGTACTCTAGTAGGTGTAAGATTAATCACGTGAGCA
Source organism: Eruca vesicaria subsp. sativa (assembly GCA_932364175.1). Lineage (NCBI taxonomy): Eukaryota > Viridiplantae > Streptophyta > Magnoliopsida > Brassicales > Brassicaceae > Eruca > Eruca vesicaria. The sequence goes on along the minus strand of CAKOAT010838487.1, from coordinate 18,192 downwards.
GCTGTGAGGACCGCCTCACCCCAAAATTTGATTGGCATCTTTGCTTGAAACATTAAGGATAGTGCTACGTTTAACAAATGACGATGCTTGCGCTCCACTCTACCGTTTTGCTGAGGAGTTCCGACACAAGAGGTTTGGTGAATGATCCCCTTTGATCGAAAAAACGTTGATAAGCACAGAAACTCAGTGCCATTGTCACTGCGAACACACTTGATGCGTTTTCCGAACTGTGTCTCAGTGTATGCGCAGAAATTCTAAACTACTTCCTTTACCTCAGATTTCTCTAGAAGCAAAAATGTCCAAACAGTTCGTGAGAAATCATCCACTATAGTCAAAAAATATGAAGCTCCATTTGAAGATTGAACACGATATGGTCCCCAGAGATCAATATGAATCAACTCAAAACATTCTTTAGTTTTATTAGAACTTTCAGGAAACAAATCTCTAGCTTGCTTAGCCTTGAAACAGACTTCGCATGAATCCAAACTTTCAGAAACTTTAACACCAGAAAACAAAGACATTGAAGATAAAATAGAAAGCCCTGGATGTCCCATTCGCTGATGCCACAAAACAGATTCATCAACCTTCACTGCCTTGTTAACACAAGCTCCTTTAACATCCATAAAATAGTACACCCCATCACGTTCTTCACCTGCTCCAATCAGCGTCCTCGTACATCGGTCCTGCAACACACATAATGTATCAGTGAAGAACGCAAAACAGTTTGAATGTTTGAGCAGCTTTGAAACCGAAATCAAGGAACAGTTCATGTTCGGCACATATAAGACATTGTACAACGATATTCGATCCGATAAAGGCAATACTCCCTTCTTATTGGCTGCTGAGGTACTACCATCTGCAAAACCTATCCGACATGGTGATATATCTTCAAGATCAGTAAGAAGACTTATATCTCCAGTCATATGATGTGATGCCCCAGTATCAAGGATCACATCTCCCATATCCTTACCAGACATTTTATCGGAGGCTCCATTGGATTTTTCTTGGAGAATTTGAGTAATTGCTCTCCATTGTTCTGCTGTAAGCTCCGGTGGAATTGCTGAGGAGTTTACAGTAGTAGCATTGCAACATTGGACTGTCCCCTTCCTCGAGACATAGAACCACCGCGACTTCCTCCTCTGGTGGTACCACGAGATCCTCTTCCTCCTCTTTCAGTGAACCACTCGGGATAGCCAATCAACTGCCAACATGCAGCTTTATCATGCCCGCTTCTTCCATAGTTTGAACAACTCCGATCCTTTCCTCTGTTTTGTGAACTTGGAGAGACTTGATCATCACGTAACCCCACACGTCCTCCACTTGAACTTGAATCACCATTGTTGTTGTCACGACGAGAAACGAATCCAACAGCTTCATTCTGTTGTTCTCGTGACTTAGCTGAGTTTAACCGATCTTCTTCTCGAACTATCTTGTTGTACACCTTTCCAAGATCAGGCAGAACATCAGCTTCTATAATTGCAGTAACAACATGTCCAAAACGAGACTCGTCTAACCCCATCACAAACTGATGAACTCTCCCATCTTCTCTCTCTTTTTCATAAATAGCTGCTGCATCACAAGTACAAGCCGGAGGTGGTCGATATGTCTGCAATTCTTCCCACATCTTTGCAAGTCGACCATAATAGTCAATTACCGCTTGTCCATCCTGCCTACACGAGGCCAGTTTTGACATCAACTGATGTATTCGAACTTTGTTTCCTACAGAAAACCTTTCTTTGAGATTCTCCCACAACTTTTGTGCATCGGTTATGAACGTCACAGTCGACCTAACTCTTGGTTCAATCGACGTTCTCAACCAACCCACAATCATTGAATTCACACTCAGCCACGATTCTAGATCAGCATGACCTTCTGGTGGTTTCTTTAACGTCCCATCTATGAAACCACTCTTTCTTTTGGCTTGAAGCGCATTGAACATCTCCGTAGCCCATTCGTTATAATTTTCTCCTTTTAGCTGAACTGAGGTGATCAAAGCTCCTGGATTATCCGACGAAAAAATCGAATAAGGAGAGCTAACTTTCTTATCTCCGGACACGCCGACCATCATATCTTTCTCATCTCCCATGACTTCGATTACAGATCAGGAAGAAATAACAACGTAAGAAAGAAAATAATTGGAAAATTTGTTTAGTTGGATCTCTGCTCTGATACCATGTAAAGCAAAAGATCTCTGAATATTTGTGTGTATTTCATCGTGAGCAAGAGCTCAATATATATACATCTTACATAGGCCTTATCTACTTAACCGACTACATTAGAGTAATTATCTCTAATGTTTACATAATTATCTAAATAATATACATCATTATCACAACAGTTTCATAGTGCGAAGCCGGGAAGCTTTTGTGATACAAATTCATAACAAAGGGCTTTATATATATATTTGGAAACTGTGTGAACCCCTCTCTTGATACTCCAATGGACATGCCCTAAGGGACTTTATTCATAAACCACCTTTGACTTAGTGGTAATTAAAAAGATTCGGTAAAATAAGAAATTTAGTGATCCAAAAACTCAAACACATACAAACTTTGATTAGATAACCAAAAAATCAGATTCAATAGGTTTACAAATATAGTAACTTGATTGAGGAAAAAGAAATTAGACCAACATTATTTCTGGGACAAATTTTAGGTGTCTTAGTATTTTTTATTAATATTATTAGATTAAGGGACAATGGTAAGAAACAATAGCAAATGTGTAGATTATTGGTAGAAACTCTTTCATTATCACTTTTTATTTAACAATTCAAAACCAAGAACAAGAACTTTCTTCTTCTGCCAATCAATCCAGACAGGAAGAGAGTTAAGATGAATATACCAACACCAAAGTATAAGCATTACAGAGAATGAAACTATAATCAATCAAACAAACAAATATATTCAACTATTGATGGTAAAGATTGAACCTTTGAACTAACCACATCACTCAAAGTTTCTACCTTTAAGCTATCTTTAGTGTTATTTTCTTTTGAATGTTTGCAAAGAAGACACAAGCAGGAACTTACGTTGGAGTGTAAATGGGTTTCCCTGCTTCAAGAATTAGTGTGGCATGGTCCATTGATGATAGAAGTGACCTTTTCTTTATCTCAGTGAAGCCCTGCAAAGACACAACTCTTTTAGTACTTTCATTTGAGACAACAAAATTACCTTTAAAATAAATTAACCGCTGTTTTGGCAAGAGCTTTTGCAAGGAGTACTTCTGCAGTCACACCATAACTCTCCAACAACTCTTTAGCAGCAGCCATAATAGCTAATAGAAGACTTAAATACTCAAACCTGCAAAACCTTCAAATACTAGTAGAAGACTCATCACATAAAGCTCAAACACAAACATGGTCTAAGAAGCTTTTTCAATTATCCTCATGTTTCCTACTTACATCTTCCAACTAAGAAGACACCTCAGAAAAATCATCTGAATTCAACTATTAGTATGACGTTTTTGTACCTTGAAATGGAGAGCACGGGACCACAATGAGCTTGCCATGACAAAGCTTCTTCAATCACATGATCATCTCTCAATTTCCAACATCTGATCCTCCCATCTCTATGCCCACTCCAAACCACTCTACTACCTTCATCACCAACCATACAAGCAACAAAAGACCAAATCTCCATCTCTGAACTCTCCATATACGGCACCATATCCTCCACCTCTAATCCCCTCACGCTTTCGTAGCGTCCGTTGAAGTCCCACACCTTGAATCCACCGCCCTCAGCTCCCGTCCACAACTGTCTCTGTGTCGAGGAGATATCACAAAAGAGAGGCGGAGTCGTTGACGACAGCCACCAGAGAGACACCAAGAGACGCAGACCACCAAGAGATCAAGGACGAGACCCGAAATCGTCGACTGAATCTTCCGTCCAGGAGAGATCAATCATTCGATTTGGATTCGAACGAAATCGGGAAAGATAGAGATGAGAGAGAGTAAGAGATGTCCCTGTGTGACGCGTGTCCGGTAAGGACTTTGCTTGTGACTCTTAATTAAGCGATATTGTTTCGTTATTTTGGTGTTTTTGAGCCTAAGAACCTGCGATAATGTTTCCCTTCGAAGCCAAGAAGTCAATAGAAAAATTCTAACCATAAGTCAGGCTTGGTTTCTCTGAAGACTAGACTTCATCAGCTCTCAAACTATGATGTTCCCTGGAGAATATGGTCTCTATAGCTTTAGGACTATTGCCAATACTCTCTACATGACCAGAATCTGAACAATATAATAGCTCCAATTATTAATAGTAACCTGCAAACTAGAAAACTTCACTACAAAGAAGGCTTATTGATGTGAAGTAAATCTCAAACAGAAGAAGTAGAAAAAATCAACCTTTTAAGCTGAACTAGAGTGTAGTAAATTTGCAAGGTGAGGGTATATTAATTAGTCTTATTCAGATAATAAACAGATAACAAGCAAACTTAAACATTAATAGATTGCTCTGATCCGTCCACGTTTAACCAAAATATGTGAATAGAGGGTAGTTAAAAAGTTTATAAGTGAGAGTAAATCAGTCTTTCTCGTTACTGTCATGAAGCTCCACAATTTTTTGGGACGATATTCTTATTTTCCCTACTACCTCCTATGTCTATCCTAATTTATCCCACTAAATAAAAAACATTATTTTTAATTATATTTTAATCAAAAACATGATGAAAATCAAAAGTGCCCTTAAGGAAATCTAATATTTACATATTTAACCTACTTTCAGTCATTTCAAACCTCTCTTTCTCCTAAGTGTCTCTCATTTTCCTCCGAATCAATTAGAAATCAGCCTCTCATCTAGAAACCCTAAAACCCTACGAACTCGAGGAAGCGACGAAATCCACCAAAATCAACCGAAATCCACCACGTCTTCTCCCGTCCATCATCAGAACCATCATCCTCTTCCAGTGCTGGCTTCCTTTCATCCTCGTTCTCTTTGGAAACCCATCGTGGTCGTGTAAAAGGTAACACCTTTTGAATCTGAGACTTGATGGTTTTGATGTGGATTTCTTTGGGATACATGATGTGGGTTTGTTTTGCTTAACGATTTTGAATCTGAAACTTTCTAGTTTTGAATCTGAAATATTTTTTGAAGTTATCTTTTGTTGAATCGATTTGGTATTGGTAAAAAATGTGTTATCTTTTTGTAGAAATTGGTAATTGGATTGAAAACTTAGTATCGAAAATGTTGAATAAAATTATTAAAAATGGTGTCATATTTGTGTTAAATTGTGTGAGCTGAATATAGAAAATTTGTAGTTATGAGATTACAGAGAGTGAAACTTGGACATGCTTGGTTTTGAGGTTATAGAGATTGAAAGTTTGGTTTCAGGTTGGAGATAAGTCTAGTAATGATTGTAAATTATGACCATAATTTAGACTAACTGTTTTGGTATGTGAAACTGAATTGACTGATTGAATGTTTGTGATTTAGTTATTGAACTATCGATTGCTTGGAGTTTTATTATTGAATGAATGATTTTGAGATTAAAAAATAATAATTGCAATGATTTTTTTTTATTGTTTGTTGATTTATTTAGGCATTAACTGAATGTTTGTTGTTTTTGGATAATCAAAGTAATGGCAGGCCGTAAGAAGCATGGATAAAAGAAGCAAAATAAGAACAACAAAAAGAAGTCCAAAAGAGAAGAGCAGCATGTAGAAGAGAAGCATGTAGAAGAGTTTCAACCAGGAATGATAGTGATTAATGGTGTATTACCGGTGTGACTAATACTACTAAGAAAAAAAAATGATTTAATCTACTTAGTAAATAAGTGGTAATATAATTTTTTATCTGGTTTATAGAAGTGCTAACCACTGCCACCTAGTTCACCAATCGTGTAAGATACAGAGCAAGTGCTACGTGAGCAAGACAGTGAAAATCCAGAAGAAACCTGAGTTTAAGCCTGAGCTGGAGTGGTTTGAAAATCACTAGGTTTTGCCATTTTTTCCACATACCTGATGAACCAAACTTGAAGCTACTGGGTATGTGAATGCTTCTACTGCGGACGGTTCTTTTACACGAGGACGAGGACACAACTTGGTTTGTTGTTAATGGCGTGCCTATTCGGTATTCAATTAGAGAACATGCACTCATATCGGGATTGAAATGCTGTGAATACCCACCTAAGTATAAGAAGACTGAGAGCTTTGTGTTTGTAGACAGACATTTCAAATCACATAAGGAGATAACGATGACATCTATGAGAGAGAAGTTGTTGAGTATGAATGCGTGTGAAGATCGACTCAAGAAGGCGATACTTTACTTCTTAGGCACAATTATCAAAGGGAATGGAAGGTACAATGCACCTTTTGGCTCTTTCATATTAAGAGTCGTCGATGATGTGGAGGTTTGTGAAACTTTTCCTTAGGGCCACTTGACATTTGATGATGCTATCCGGTCCATCACTCACGTGATGAAGCATATGAAGTGGAAACCTAAGAAGAATGTCAACTTTCCCGGATTCATAATTACTTTGGAGGTAAATTTTGCATCTTTATATAATTGTTTTTATTTTTTGAATCAACTATGATTTCTGTGTTTTGACATTTCAGTCCTGGCATTTGAGTGTATTCCACTTCTCAATGCACAATTCAGAGAACATGTAGATGGCTGTTTGAGCAACTGCCAGAGGATGTGCAAGAGGCAGTTCCAAAATAACAGCATGAAAGGTTATCCCTTAAGGATTTATACAACACACTTGGAAAAACTAAGGTATGTGTTAAATATTGTTTTATTTTTAGTAAGTGAGTAGAATACAATATGTGTTTGATATTGTTTAGGTATCATTTTCAGATCATTAATAATGTTCTATGGCACGTATAATGGAGGGAGAGCCAGCCTATGAAAACGAAGGAGTAAGTAATTTGTGTAGCATATGGTTTGATGTTAAGGAGAAACCTATCTTTTGACAAGAAAACTATGAGTTAGATGTAGCTGCAAGGGAGTTTCCTAAGAAGAAAGACAAAGGAAAAGTGAATGAAGAAACATCCTCCTCTAACCATTGTTTGGAGGACGTTCTGAAAGAGATTGAAGAGAGGTTGATGACTCGTTTGATTTAAGTGTGTGAAAATGGTCACAATGGACAAGGAGCTTGATGTCACTGAAAAGAGTCATGTTGTTTGACAAAGGAGGACTAAGAGGATGAAAGTAATGGAGAAGAGACTTACAAAGATTGGAAATTGTCAATATAATTTTTAAAAATGGCCAAAAAACAGAATGCAATGGAGGAGAGGCTTGATGAAATTGAGAAAAAAATGAAGACGGAGGAGAACGAGCACAGTGATGGTTTCGACCACCAAACCATGGATTTTCACTAGAAAGAGTGATGTTATGACATAGATGGAGTGGATGCAACACCACAAGTACCTGATGATCAAAGTCATAAGGTAGATGAGAAGAGAGTGAAGAAGAGGCTCAGAAGAAAGATAAAGGTTTTGAGGAAGAGAAAGAACTTGAAGCTGAAGTTGACGAGGATAAAAAAAAAGAATGAGGAGACTGAGAAGAAAAAAAGAATCTTAGAAAAAACCTAAGGAGGTTCAAGAAGAGGCTGAGATGAATGGAGGCAAGGAGATTGAAGAAGAGGTTGAAACATAGGCTCGGATTGAAGTTGAAACCGAGGTTCAAGCTGAAGAAATAGAAGATGAAGAGGCTGAAAAAGAAAAAAAACTGAGGTTCAAGATGAAGATGTTGGAAAAAAGGTGAAGAAGATGTTAAAATAGAGGCTCGGTTTGAGGCAGAGCTCGAGAAATAAGGTGAGGTAGAGGTTAAAACCGAGGCTTAAGCTGGAGAAAAAAAGGATTGAGAAACTGAGAAAGAAAAAGAATCTTAAGAGGATGAGCAAAATAAATAGAGAGAAAGATAAACAAGGCTGGATTCTTACAATTTTCAAGAGCAGTGATGGAATTCATACTGTGGATAAGATGGATAGAACTGAGGGAGCTCTTGCTCGTTGTGGGGTTAAGCGCATAGACCTAAGGAAATGGAGGTGAGGAAGCATATTTCTAAGTCGAGGGGTAGACCGAGAACGCCTGTTAAACCAAAGAAGTTCACAATGCCAGAATAAAAAAGGACACATACACGATCACAGTGGGTTTCCACTCCTTCACTGAAGCTAACACCGATGATATTGAAGGGCACAAGAAGAAATGTAGAACGAAGGCTTGGAAGACAACAAGCTTATAATATTTTGGGTGTTTAATATTTATCTCGGATTTTTTTGTGAACTTATATAGGATGCTATGTTTTTCGGTTGTTGGTCTGTAAAACTTGAATCCTACTTGTTATGTAGGATGCTTTGTGTTGTATGATTGTCTTGTAGCAGGTATGACCTAATTGAGGACAAAGAAATCTAAGTCTTAAAAAAACACAATTGTACTATTAGGTATTACTAAGACAAAAACATTGTCGACATTTGAAGAAAAATACAAAAAAGAAAAAGAAACTTATGACACATGTCTAAAACGTGTAACACATTGTCAACAATTTTGTAAACAAAAAAGCTTATGGCACATGTCTAAAACGTGTAAAAGTAATATATTAAATAAACATTTTTGAATATTAAAGTAATATCAATCTTACTCTTAGTACTCAAAGTGGTAGTAATATTTCTTCACAGTATATCTTTTGCAAATTACAATATTTTTAGTAATATAACGTCATTAAAATAAATTTATTAGTAATACCAATATATTTAAATATTTTTAGATTGTATGTAATACATTGGGAGGAAAAAAATTCAGATAATATGTTCTTTATGAAATTCTTTTCATTATGGTCTTCCCATAAAGACAATAATATGGAAGTATAAGGATGTTTCTATGGAAATGATAAATATTTTACCAACTTGAGAATATAAGAGTATTTTATCTCTACTTTTAAAAATAAATAAATAAATAAATAAATATATATATATGAATATATAATCACGTAATATATGAGATACATCTTCTAAAAATAAATAATAAGAAGAAATTTAAGGTTCTAAGAAACATGCATAATAAATAGTAATACGAAGTATTTTAACGTAGTTCACGATAGTAAAAAGTAGTATCTAGTAGTCCATATTACACATAGTAGTTCCAGCAGTACCTAGCAGTTCATATGACACGTAGTAGCTCTAGCAGTAGTACCTAATAATTCATATTACACATAATAGTTCGAGTAGGTTCTAGTAGTTCAGGGTTATCTACTAGTTAAAAGTGATAGACCATGATTTTGACCCGCTTTTGGTCATATTTTCTATATGTTTTTATTATAATTATCTATGTTTTGGAGTCTATTAGGTATGTTTTCAGGTTCAGGAGCATTTTGTGGTAAAGTGATGATTTAGGTGCCTTTTGGTGCTTAAAGAAGAGTTTTCCAAGATGACTACGAAGATCCGACATAAGAGATACATATCGATCGATACACACCCTGTGTAATCGATCGATGACGCTTCCATAGAAGTTGAAGTCGAGATACTCCATCGATCGATGTACGCAATGTACCATCGATCGATACAAAGCGTGATGAGCAAGATTTATTTGGCCAACTTGAAGCCCAAGTTCTCACCAAATTACAAGACTGCCCCTGACGAGTTTTTAACCTAATTGTACTCCCTATTTATACCTATGCCTATGAGCCTCGAAAGATATGAAGTTTTGAACCAAGTTTTGTACTTAGCAATAAAAGCATTTTCTTTTCTTCTTATTCTTTTGCTATGAATCTCTTGGCTATGTCTGAGTAGATTCATATGTTAGATTTGGGGTTCAAATAGTTATGAGGATTATCCCCAACTATGGATTGTTGAGTTGTTATATTCATTATCCAAATGAACCCTAATGCTTACTCTAGACTTGCTACCTAGAGTATTGATTATGGAGTGACTAATCTAATAGTCATCTTCCTGAAATCATTTGGCTAAACCCAGACTCTATTAAGGCACGATGCGACAGCCGGTCTGATAGAAATTCTCGGGTGAACAATGTTCGATCCGATCTGATACTTAATATCGATCGATACTTTTCTAGAGTTATCGATTGACGACAGCTTATATCGATCGACACTACGATAGCAACATCGATCGATGCAGTCGGCAATCAGATCAATGGACGAGTCTAACTAGCGACAGATATAGATTTGTCTAAGGGTTGAAGTTCTCATATATTTGCAAGCAATTCGTTAAGACATCCATAGATTTATAATCCTGATTTTCTGAATAGTAACCTTGAATCTAACTATTTCTTTTCATTGTTTTCAAAACCCAAAACCTATTTTCCTTAGCAACTTACCATTGCTACTTATTTTATTTACTGTTTTAAACCTTTTTCAACCTAGCTTAATCACTTAAGATTATATATTTTGTGTCTCTAGTTCCTTGTGGATTCGATCCCTAAGTGCTACGATTGAACCTCTGATTTGAGAGAGTAAAATCACTCCTTAGGGTAATTTGAGTGATATCAAAAAGCACAAGAGCTAGCCTCATGTTACTCTGTGGTGGCAGAAGTAATTCCACATTTAAAATACTCATACAAACGTCTGCCTCTCCTTCTCCTACTCCTACCCTTTCTCCTCCTTGTCAACGAGATTTTCCAGCTGATGGAAACTTTTACTTCTGAGTGGGTTCTTTTTTTCATATACCGGAAGAAGAACTTTAAGAGCTCGGATTTCACCTAGTATAACCCATTCAGACTTATGTGGAACAATATAAATCGTCCTATAGTATGCCAACGTCGAAAGCTCCACTAAACAATATTTCGAATAAATATTTTGTAGATGGAAGTCCCTTCCTACGCTCAAGAACTTGGCAGTAGAAGCTGTATGAACACATGAGATTTTGTCTATATCAAAGCACCTGCAGCTACACATTTTCTTGCCAAACCAACCGTCTAAACCTTTCAGTCACTACCATTGGTATTGGACTCATGGTGGAAGCTGTTTATCTCTACAACATCTAAACATCTCGCTTCCAAGCATTTTTTTTTACAGCTCATTTTTCACTATAGGCACAAGCTTCTTTGTGAATGGTATTTTAACTGCCTTCTTCCTATGTTTGTTAAACCATTCAACCATTTTCTTAATGATAACATCAATCATCGGTAGCAAGAAGTATTTCCGTGCTTTACGAAGAACACCTTTAAAAGATTATGCTGCATTGGTTGTGTCAACATTGTATATGTCTTCTTTAAAGTAACATATTTCTCATTTTCTCACTTCAACACTTCTCTCTAGATATCTGGTAGTAGAAGGATACTTTCTAGAAAAAGCAGCATATAGATCATTGTACTCAGCCACTGCATAAGCAAGCACGTGCACAGTCTTTAAACTTTTTTGCGCAAATGTCTCTGTTGTTGACAACATGTCCTTTGACATTTTGAGACAAATGCCAGATACAATACCCATGTGCGGCCTTTGGGAACACCTCACGGATTGACTAGATCAAGCTTGGATTTTTATTCAAAAGAAACACCAATCCGCCTTCATCTGATATCGCTGACCTCAACTTATTCATAAAGCACGTCCAACTTTCATCTTTCTTGCCATCAACTACACCAAGTGCAATAGGGTAGTGGGGATGATCAGGATCTTGAGCCGTCACAACAATCAGAACCCCACCATATACATGCTTAAGATGTGTTCCTTCCACAATGATAACTTTCCTCATCACTGCGAAGCCTTCTATGGAAGCTCCAAATGCGAAAATATATACTTAAATCTTTTGCCGCATCCACTTCAACATAACTTACTGAGTCTGAATTCTTCATCTTAAGCATGTACATCTAAGAGTGTATCATAGAAAAACTCTCTTCCGGAGTACCTCGCATTCCATTAGCAGCCATATTTTTTCCTCTCCATGCTGTGGCATATGATACATCAACACCAACCTTGTGGGTAACTATAGTGATCAGATCATTTGGTTTTGGTGTGTCATATCTACCGGGATATTCTTCACCCAAAACGGATGCAACAACATGTGGTGTGCCTTTTTTTTTGTTCAACATGTGGTGCGCCTCTCTTTCTATTTCTAAGGGTACTTGTAGTAACTAGTGAGCATCTATGAGACTTGATGTAAGTTCTAACCATCAAAAGATCTAAATTCTTAAGCTTTACTATGCGCAAATACCACTTGCAACCTTCTTTGGCTCCTCGACATTTTGTCACAAATCTGACAGTATCGGAGTTAGTTGTTTCATACTCAAAACCATTCTTATGAGCACCCCTTCCTCTAAACTAGAACTTGCATGGCTGTCTTAGCTCTTAATTCTTGACCCTTAACCAAATCGAGACTATCATCCCATTCTTCTTCTACTACTGACGTGGCTTCCATTCCCTCTCTTGCAGCTTCAACTTACCACTCTTACTTTTGTTCCTTCATACCAGAGCTCTAAATTCCAGTGTTCGAGAATTCGCTAGGTGTAACGTGTGCGGTTGGGTAGCACCTAGCGCCGAATTAATTAATCAGAGATTAATCGATGATTAATCAGGGAATTATTTTATCTGTTTTGGGTTTATTTATTAATAGTCTGCATAATGATTAATGTTCCGGTGTAGTGCAGTGGTTAATGGCAAGCGTTTTATAAAGTTTGACTGGGGTTCGAGCAGAGGGAGACACATTTTACAGTTTTTTCTTAGAAAAAATTGGTTAAATGAATTGGAAAAGACAAGATTAGCCTTGTCTTCAACCTTCCCCTGCAACTTCCAGCCGTTTTTCATTTTATTGTGTTCGCGATATTCTTGTAAGTTTGATAAAACGATACCAAATTTAACACACACATGTGATTTAAAACTTAAAATCGTCAAAAAAAATGAGGTTTTTAGGTTTCTGAGTTATTCACCGATTAGCATCAAACCGCCGCGGCTCCACCCCGAATCACGCTTTTCCGGCGATAAATCGGCCGCCTAACCCGCGTTTACGAAAAAGGCTAAATTCTCATGCATCTCAAAGTCTTCATGTTGTTTAGCTGTGTAAAGCGTGGCCACGCCATCCATCTCAGGATCCTGATCAGTTCTATTTTGCTCAGTTCCATCTTTCCCAGTCCCTTTTTCCTTGGCCCATCTTCCTTAGTTATATTTGTATCAGTATCCTCTCAATCAGAAAGACCAACATAGCTATCATCAGTTCCATCATCGTCTCCTGAATGTGGCAAACCACCATATGTATCATCCATGTCACTACTGTTCTCCACATGTAAAGCCCTTCTACATTTATTATGATTTACTTGCATGTAATAACCCAAAACGTCTTCGTCACACCAAATATATGATGGCTTGTTCGAATACAATACCATTGGAAAGTAACTAATTTTCACCATCCCATCTCCATCTCCCTTAATTTTTCTGCATATACTCTCAACCAATTCAGAATATGCAACCTCTTCCACATATGTTTTCATTACTAGAGGGTGAATTTCATCTTCTCCCGAGATCCACCTTATCTCAGCCCCATCCCCTTTCTAAATTAAAAATAGAGAATAATGCGTGGGGTCCACAAGATATGAGATCATAATAAATATTTAAGGTAATAAGGAGAGGGAAAATATGGTGGGATAGTTAGAAAAGAAATTATTGAGAATAGAAATTTTTTGATTGGGACAATATATATCACTTTCCAATTTTTTACCTTCTTGCTTTCGTTCAAAAGCAATATATCAATCCAATGTTCCCCCAAACCTCAATCTCCGTTGACTACCGAGACTCATCAGCTTCTGGTAAATGCTTAAGGTTCTCGATCTTACCATCGTAGAGGCGGTGATTGTTTCAGTTTTTTATTTATTTGAGTTTTCTAATTCAGTAAAGAAGGCTGGAGGTCACGTATGATCTCTGATATTGATACTCTCCGTAACTACCTGCGGTGCTGCTTCAGTATTTCATCCGATTTCAGACTCTCACCGATCAACGGCTCTTGATGTCTTCGTACCAGTCGATGGGATCCTACAAAAGGTTTGGTTCTCTCTACAAATCCACAATTTTAGTTAACCATCTAATCAATATTCGGTTCAATCTCTGGTTTACGTGTTACCATAACCGGAGATATTCACTATTTGGTTGCTCCAGTTAAAGCTCATGACTTGTTTGTGTATTTTATGATTTTACTGATTTCATTTCATAAAAGCTCATTTCGCTTTACGGATTATGTCTATTAGAGTTTTTACCGTGTAATAAATTTTTGGTTTATTCTCTGGTTTGGTGTTTGCACAAACGGAGATCTTCAATGTTTGGTTGCTCATGAAAGCTCAGGACATGTTTGTGTAATTTTTATGGTTTTGTACGGGACCATTTTAAATTCAGCTTGGAAGATGCATATGAAGGATTAAAGACGTACAAGATTCTTAGAATTGATAAAAAAAGAGTGATATCCTGCATAATTCATAATTTTAATCATTCATTTTTGTACATATTGATCATTTAGGCTAGCATATAGGTTCTCAAGGTTGCATTACATTTGCATTTGTGTGTTTTCAGATTTGGAGAAGTGCTAGTGATAATTTGGAACCTAAAGAGTCACAAAACATTCAAGATGATGAAGAAGTGGTGCAGTCGCAGTGAACCATCGCGACATGGTGGTACCTGCGAAGTTATGGTATGGCCGCGGGCAAGCTTGCGGGATGTAGAACGCCGCGATCAAATGGCGAGAAATAGATAGAGATCTACAAGGTACGTTAATCGGGTTTCCTTCTAAAATTGAACCGAAAACAATTCCTTAACGCAAATTTACCAAGATTTCGACCTCTCCCCCTGCATATGTTGTAAATTAAGTCTCCATTTCCCTTAGTTTTTACCAAAACCTTCAAATTCATCACCATCTTCCCCATAGCTTCTCAAGAACCCATTTTTTTCTCAAATCTTCATCAATTTTTGTGATTCTTGTTGCTATTTGTCGGGTTTCTCATTGTGATTAAGCTCACATAACGCGTTTTTGCTCTGTCATTCACCACACAATCTAAGGGATATACTTCAATATCTAGGGTTTGAGAAAAAATTCGAATTTTCTCAAATTTCTTATTGATTGCTGGTTGCTAATAATAGTATAAGTCTTTTGAGATGTTTGTTGATAGAAAACCAGGTTAATTTTGACTTGAAATTGTGTGAAATTCACATTTTTGAAGTAGGAGTCTTGAGGATTTGGGCATTTTTCGAAAATGTTAATGGGACCTTAAATTGATGCTTTAAGATGGTTATTGAGAGTGTTGGTGACATATTGACAAGAAACATTCATGATTGTATAATTTTAATTTCATAAAATATTTGAAATCATGTCAAGTTCTTAAGTTCATTCAGGATAAGCTATGATGATTATTTTCTTAGTATTAATTGAAGCTTGTTGTGTGTTTGAGATGGATTATATGTTGAATATAATGAAGCAAGCTTGTTTTGAATTTAATCATCTCTTGTATAGACTTTAGATACTTGTTAAGTCTTTGAATTTGAACTCACTCCCTCTTCATGTATCATTTTTGCAGGGATATAAGATGACAAATATTACGGGTGATGCATCAAAGAAATTGTGGGAGTCGATTTCACCCTACTGTCAAATAAATCGTAAAAAAGGAAACTTCGGGAAAACCCTAAGTTTCCAGAGGAACCGGCTATCTGCGAGAACCGCACAACGAAAATAAGATGACGAAAATACTTAGAATTTAAATGAGAATAAACGAAAACAGAGAGCAAAGAGGTTCTTATTCCGAATCTGCGTAGAACTNGAAAATACTTAGAATTTAAATGAGAATAAACGAAAACAGAGAGCAAAGAGGTTCTTATTCCGAATCTGCGTAGAACTGGTACAAAAAGAATTGCCGAAAGCGTAAGACCTAGAAAATCCTAATTGAGACGCAGCTCGCTAACAGAAAAACGGAAAGATTCCTAAATGCTAGTTTCGGTGGTGAGAGCTCTGAATTTCGTCTGTCTGCTTCTGCCCTAGACCTCCTCTTTATATACTCCTCATCTTGGCTATCCGATCTTTCCATTTCGCCCAGATTTGACTAAATCGGGAATTTTTCATTCTTCTCGATCCTTCCTTTTCTTCTGCGGAAATCTTCTATTTCTATTCAAACCTTCCTTTTATGTTTAAACTTGACTTTTATTTTCTTTCTGCGAGTAAACCGTCAAAACGTTATCAAATCTGCGGGTTTGATTCCGTTGAAATCGCGAGGTGGGTTTTATCGCGTTTTAGGTCCTTCCGGGCCGTTTTGCGATAAAAGCCGTTTTCCGACTTCTATGGGATCGTTTCCTGATCTGACGTCGTTTTTAATAAATTTCTCGAGTTAATCGCAAAGTTTTATGATTTACTCGACTTTTTATTAAAAACGCGTTTTTTACGACTTACTCGGCGTTTTTTATTAAAAGCGCGTTTTTTATGATTTCAACGAGAAATCTCGAATAAATCGTATAGTTTAGGCATTGTTCGGTGTTTTGTTTAACCGTTGCCGTTTTATACGATTTCCTCGAGTTCTTTCCGAGAAAACGAAGTTTTACGGTTTTTATCGTAAAACTCGAACGGTAAGTCGGATCGAGACGAACCGAGAGACATTTCGGCCGTGGTTCAGAAAGCGACCGTGTCGTAAGTTCGAATCGGGGATGCGGGAAATCGAGGCTCCGGGAGGTCTCTAGTTCGCCTGCTGGCGAACTGAGCCGAGCTGGCTTAGTTCGCCAGCAGGCGAACTAGTCGAGGGAGTCTAGTTCGCCTGCTGGCGAACTAAGCCAAGCTGGCGAACTAGTCCGGAACCTTCTAGTTCGCCTGCTGGCGAACTAAGCCAGCTTGGCTTAGTTCGCCAGCAGGCGAACTGGTTGCGACTAGTTCGCGTTCTGCGGCGGTTTCGGTTTTTCGCGGTTTTGTAAAACGATTTCTCGAGTTTTATAAAACGATTCCCGAGTTTTATAAAACGATCTTCGAGTTTTATAAAACGATATTCGAGTTTTATAAAACGGCTTCTCGAGTAAAACGATCCTCGAATTTTATAAAACTATCTTCGAGTTTTATAAAACGGCTTCTCGAGTTTTATAAAACGATCTTCGAGTTTTATAAAACGATTTTTCGCAGTTTTATAAAACGATCTTCGAGTTTTATAAAGCGATCTTCGAGTTTTATAAAACGGCTTCTCGAGTTTTATAAAATTATCTTCGAGTTTTATAAAACGGCTTCTCGAGTTTTATAAAACGATCTTCGAGTTTTATAAAACTATCTTCGAGTTTTATAAAACGGCTTCTCGAGTTTTATAAAACGATCTTCGAGTTTTATAAAACTATCTTCGAGTTTTTATAGAACGGCTTCTCGAGTTTTATAAAACGATCTTCGAGTTTTATAAAACGATCTTCGAGTTTTATAAAGCGATCTCTCGAGTTTTATAAAATGATTCTCGAGATTAATAAAACTGTTACGTTTATGTGTTTGCGGAGAATTTTGGCTATTGATTCCGTCGTACCGATTTTGACCCCAACAGTTAGCCCCCCAGCTCGTAAGAATCGTGTGGTTCTTGCGAGCGAGTCAAGCTTGTTTGGCGAGTTTGGTAGAGTTAGGCGGAACTTTAATAGCCAAAAGTCCAAGGGTGAATAGTAAGGTTTCTCCTTATAAGTGCANCTCTCTACTTTCTTTGAGTTCATCCTTCCCAAAATTTTCAAGCATGTTTCCAAGGAGAAGAACTCGTTCCTCAACCAGTTCCATTTCTCGCGATTCCGAAGGGACGAGCTCGCAGCCCCCAATTTCGGTTCCGAAAGAGGAGTTCTCATTCCCGTCAGTCGACCCGATGGACCGTGCGGCTTTTTGGGAGTTGGGAGATAAGTCGAGAGCTGCTAGTCCTAGGACGTGGGTTCCAGCCTTGCCGGGCGCCGATCAAGCTTCCGGAGGCCCGAACCCGGCAATTTTCAACAGTGTTGATTTTATGCGGGAGTTTTGCCGAGTTCCGGAGGAAGTCGAATTCCGCCTTCCACTTGCGGGAGAAAGTGATAAGGCTGCGCCCGAAGGTTTTTTCACGTGTTACAACATGTTTTTGGAGCAATGTCATTTATGGTTTCCGATCCCATAGATCATTATTCGGTATCTTCACAGGTTGGGGCTGTCGATCAGTCAGTTGACTCCCCACGGTTTAAAGCAGCTTGTTGGTCTTCTAACGCTGAGCTATGAGCAGGGAATTACCCTCAGCGTCGACCATCTCGAAGGTTTACTGAAGCCTACGGGGCAGTCAGAGCGGGTCACTTTGTGCCCTCGTGTTGGAATCGTTAC
>CAKOAT010837376.1:0-141868 GCA_932364175.1 Eruca vesicaria subsp. sativa | reverse complement strand
TGTTAGCTTGCTTGTGCTTCAGGACATATGTTTCTTGCTACGTTAGCTTGTGTTTCAGGGAATGAAATTTGTTGTTCTGTGTTTAGCAATCTGAAGTTTTTGAGTTTAGTTTTCTGTATTTCAGATTCCTTAAGGCTTTCTTACTAACTTGTGCTGCTTCCACATTAGCTTTGCTTGTGCAGGACATATGTTTTTTTTTTCTTATGCTGCGTTGTGTGTCTGTGTTGTGTGTTTGCAGTGTTTTCGAGGTTAAAGACAAGGGACCAAGAATGGTACTTCTACAGCGCGTTAGATAAGAAGTACGGTAACGGTGCAAGAATGAACCGAGCAACTAACAAAGGCTACTGGAAAGCAACTGGTAAAGACAGAGAGATTCGTCGTGATGTTCAGATTCTCGGTATGAAAAAGACACTCGTTTTCCACAGTGGTCGTGCTCCAGACGGGCTCCGGACCAATTGGGTCATGCACGAGTACCGCCTTGTGGACTATGAAACTGAATCCAATGGAAACCTTGTGGTATATTTTACTTATTGGTTTATTCTGGTACTGTCCAAAGAATATAATCCTAAGTTAACTTCCTATGTTAAACTCAATTTCTTGTGCAGCAAGATGCATATGTGTTGTGCAGAGTGTTCCACAAGAACAACATTGGGCCACCAAGTGGGAACAGATATGCGCCATTCTTGGAAGAGGAGTGGTCTGATGATGGTGTAGCTATGATTCCAGGAGTAGATGTTAGGGTCAGGGCAGAGCCACTACCATTAGCCAATGGAAACAACCAGATGGGTCAGGTTTGTACTTTCCTTCACAACCTTTTGTTTTCGTTTTTGAGTATTTTGTTATATGCAAAACTATGTGTTGAAACCATCTCTTAAGTGGTTTCAGTGGGCTAACTCAGTTTATTTGAACTGGACTAGTCTATTGAAAATTCACTATAGTAATTCAATGTTACTAAGTGCAAGTGCTGATATTATCTGATAAATCATTTCTCTAAACTCTCTTGATTTACAAAATGTCATGTTTCTTATATATGCAAAAACTTATTGATGAAAGTGAGTCTTCTCTAAGTGTTGTTTCAGTTGTCTCATCAGTGAAGTTGACCTTACCGTTTTCGTAGGCAATCCAGCTAGAAAGCAAGGACCTCATTAACATCAATGAGCCTCCAAGAGAGACTACCCAAATGGATATTGAACTTAACCATCAGAATCATCATGAGAGTGTCATCAAGCCGCAAGAGAATAACAACACTAACCATTGTGGTGAAGTTGAGGAAGCACTCAAACGTGAGCAAGCAGAAGAAGAATCTGAGCGTCCTCCTCCTCCTCCTCCTGTATGTGTTCTCAACAAAGAAGCTCCGTTACCTCTCCTCCAATACAAACGCAGACGCCAAAACGAATCAAGCAGGACCACACAGGACCACTGCTCGTCCACAACAACAACCGTCGACAACACACCAACCTTAGTCTCATCTGCTGCTACTGCCACCAACACAGCCATCTCTGCATTGCTTGAGTTCTCTCTCATGGGTATCTCTGACAAGAAAGAAAACAAAAAACCTTCTCCTGCTACTCCACTTCCATCTTCTGATGAGAAACTGAATGATCTCAAGAAAGAGGTTCACCAGATGTCTGTTGAGAGAGAGACTTTCAAGCTTGAGATGATGAGTGCAGAGGCTATGATCAGTATTCTCCAGTCTAGGATCGATGCACTTCGTCAGGAGAACGATGAGCTCAAGAAGAACAGCGCTAATGGTCACTAAACTCTTCTTCTTCTTATTCTCTGCATCATTATCTATAGTCTCCCTAATATTATGAGCTATCTACGTTAGCTTCTTCAGAAACACTGAGAACTCTGTTGTAAAATTAGGATAAACTCTGTTTCCTATGTGATGTTTATGCATTAACATTTTCAGGTTTGGTCCAATTGTCATGTAATATCTATCATCTAATCTTTTCAGAGAAGAACATTCTTTGTTTGTTTCAAGAATGCTTGGTGTAAGCTAGTTTGGGCAAGATCGTTATTTATGGTTAACTCTGAGGGCAAAATAGTCTACGGATATATCATACGTATAAAGTTGTGTCTTTATGGAGAACAAAGTAAAGTGCTTTTCAAGTAAAAAAGTCGTGATGGGTTGTCAGAATAAAAGGACATTATCGACAATTCAGGTATAGGCTACGAACGCGATTGCGTCAGCGACGTTAGAAAACTTTTGTTACACGTTAACTTGCTATACTTTTTTACTGAAATGGGTTTAATACGACATAAAGCCTGGATTCCATTTTCGAATACATAATAAAATAAATAAATATTTAAATTTTATATCAACCTTTTTTTTTTTGGGCAACTAAATTTTATATCAACCTTTTAACACAAATAAGAGAACAAAATGATCTGAAAAGAAAATAATGATAAAACAATATAAATAAAAAGGAATATTTATTACCATAATAATAAAAATCAATATAAATATAAATCCAAGCAAAATCTTTAATATAAATTCGTTGACAAAGAAAAATTATATTTCCTCTGTTTTATAATAAGTCTCATTCTAACCATTTTTTCTTGTTACACAAAAACTGTTATTTTAAAATTTCAATGTAAATTATATTTACTTTATCTATATTAATTTTATAAATAATTTTATTTATCTAAAATACTATTGGTTAAAGAGATATAACTAATAACAACTTACATATATTTCAATCATTTTTTTAATCTATGTGGAAAAAAAAAATGTCAAAGTGACACTTATTTCAACGCATAGAGTAAAAGATAAATAAGAATTCACCATTTTCATTCATTCTTTTGGTGACAATTTAAAGTTGCATTCTTTTAAGAAAAGAACTATCTATTTCCAATTAAATTTGCTAATTTTATGTACATTTGCGTTTACCAACCATCTCAACAAATTCCAAAGACTAAAAATCTATGAGTCTAATGACTAGTCAAAGACTTCACACGTGTCCTTATATAAGTGACGGTCACTGATTATACATCACAGCTTGTCCCTATTATATTCTCTATTCGCACACTTTCCTCGAAGATTTTAAAACCTCGCGAAAGTAGTTGTGTTCGGTCCTCATCTCAAGTCTTCTCCGATTATCTTTTTCTCTCTTTCTTCACCGACAAGATTCCAAGACTCTGCTCTAAATAAAAAAACCATACATTGAATCCAAACCTTGTAATGGGTCGTGGTGGTGGTGACTCCTCAGAGACGACGTCGCTTGCTCCTGGCTTCAGATTCCACCCAACAGACGAAGAACTAGTTCGTTACTATCTAAAACGCAAGATCTGCAACAAACCGTTTAAGTTCGACGCGATCTCCGTCACACACGTGTACAAATCAGAGCCGTGGGATCTCCCTTCACAGTCTAAGCTGAAGAGCAGAGACTTGGAATGGTACTTCTTCAGTGTGCTCGACAACAAGTACTCAAACGGTTCCAAGACGAACCGTGCGACTGAGAAAGGTTATTGGAAGACGACGGGGAAAGATAGGGAGATTCGTAATGGGGCCAGAGTTGTTGTTGGGATGAAGAAGACTCTTGTTTATCATAAAGGTCGTGCTCCTCGTGGTGAGAGGAGTAATTGGGTTATGCATGAGTATCGTTTGGTTGGTGATGAGATTGTTAAAGATGGTGTTCAGAAAGTAAGTTTGTGTTTTTTTTTTTGGAGTTTTTGTTATGGTTTTTGTTGACTTTTTGTGATGTGTTGTGGTTTTAGGATGCGTATGTGCTTTGTAAGATATTTCAGAAGAGTGGGTCTGGTCCTAAAAATGGGGAGCAGTATGGTGCTCCGTTTGTTGAGGAAGAGTGGGAGGAGGAGGATGCTATGACTTTTGTACCTAATCAAGATCTTGAAGATCAGGTTTATGTTGACATCCATGACATTGTTGATCAGGTTTTTGTTCTATTAATGTTTGTCCTATTGCAATATTATGGTTAGTGTTTAGGCACTAGAATATTGAAATAATTGATACAGATGGTTGAATGATAATAGTACAAATAAGATGGAGGCAGAACATGTGATTATTTACTATTTAGAAGCCTTAGAGATTTGGGAGTGCTCTAAGAATTTACTTTTGATTTAGAGTATTTTAGTATTTACTGATCTATTGTGGTAAGCTTTTTGGTCCTATTGTATTCATGGAGGATTCACTCTTGAGGAATATAAGAAGCTTGATCTCTCTTCTAGGCTGTTGTTTCTTCCATTTCTGAAATTATTTTTTTCATTATTGTAGAAGCTTGATGTCTATGATGCCATTCCTATTCATTTGGGATTTGATCAAGGGGAAAGCAGCAATAATGTTGAAACAAACTATTCAGAGTCAAGAAACTATATCGAACCAGGAAACTATGTGCATGACAACTTTGAAGGACCAGTGGACCTTACAGAGGAAGAACAGAAGCTTATCATTCATGATGCATTGTTTCAAGATGAAGAAAATGGATGTGGAGTCCAGGAGGAGAGCAAGGAAAATTTTCAATCTTCTGACAGCATTTTCGACACTGATGCATCAGGCTACAATGATTTCTCTGTTGAGGAGTTTCTGAACCCGAACAGTAGTGATGGTTTGTACCTAGAGACAAATGATCTCAACAATACTCAGGAAGATGGTTTCAACTTTGAGGATTATCTTACTTTCTTTGATGAGGATGAGCAGAACTTGACTTTTGATCCTTCTCAACTGATGGGAACTGAAGATGCTATTCCTGATCAAGAAGAGCTCTTTCAAATGGTATACAAGCCTTTGTCTTTGTCTTTTACCTTTACCATTTTTTTAGTTTCCCTTTAACTCACCTTTAAAAAACTTACAGGCTGAGACTAAGGAAGCCTTAGGTGGCAAACAAGTAGATGCAGATGCAACAGAGTTTGAGCCAGGTAAACACACACTTTTTTTACCACAATCTTAACTTGCCTCACGTGTTATTGTTTACCTGATGGATCGTTTTCTAATAACCGCAGATTACAAGAACTCGGTACTCAAGAAGGCGAGTCACATGTTTGGTGCTGTTCCCTCTCCAAGTGAATTTGCTTATGAGTTCCCCGCAAAGGATGCAGCTATACGGCTACAAGCAGGACAATCATCAGGTTCGGTTCACGTAAGTATGATCACAATATCAGACAGCAAAAACGGGAACCTTGACTTGCTCCTTTCTTTCGGTCTGGTCCAAGAGAATGTGTCCGGAAAATCAGGAGATAATTTAACAAGAGTGATGCTAATCTTCGTTTGTTTCTGGGTCCTCTTGCTCTCAGTTAGCTTCAAAGTAAGCACTTTGGTTTCTTCTCGGTGATAATAATTATCACTAAAAAAACAAGACAAGACCTTTGTGTGTTGAACACATTGATTGTAATATAGGTTTACCTTGCAGTCTTGATACTGAATAATTCTATATGACAAATACAAAAAACATTCTATAATAGTGTATGTTTCAGAGTTCAAAGTTATCGCCTAAACTTCTTTTTATTACAAACATGGAGTTTTCTTCAATTAATAAACCAATGAGAGCTAGCACAACATCTAAAAAGCTTTGTCTATTACAAAGACTTAGAGTTTTATAATCCTTGAATCACATACCTCCATTGTTATAAGATTCTTCAATAAATTATTGATTAGTCACTTTTTCCAGTTAAATCTTTCACGGTTTTATTCATTTTTTCTAAAAAGTTTACAAACAACATAAAAGTGTCGAAAACAAAGGAGTAAACAAATCATTAAACCCGTGCTTTTTTTGTTGAGTGTTTCTTCTGTGACGAACCGTGAAGGAGTGAGTTTTATTTACTAAATTTCATAATTTAATTAAAATCCTGATTAGTCGCTTTATCTAATGACCAGTGGCACCTTCTCATGCCCCCATATATAAACTGCCGGCTCTCTTCTTCTTCCAGATTTTTCTCCGTTTAATTTTAGCAAACTTTTTTTTTATCGATTTGCTTCTTTCTCGTTCCGCCATTGACCAATTTACTCCAATAGGTATCTCTCGATCACCATTCTCCCCTTAATTTCACTCCGATTGTCCCGCATCGGAACTAATCAAACTTTTTTTTTCTTATTTCCAGGAAAATTGAAAATTTAGGGATTTTCCTCGGTGATTCTTAGATATATATTAAATATGATTATCATCAGGTGTGAATCGTTTTAAATGTGGAGATGTTGTGATTTAGATTCTGAGTGTGTGATGAAGCTTTTGTGTGTATTCTGATTTTGATTAAAAAAAAAAAAAGATTGTGAGGAGGATGACTGATATTGATCCTTTGCATCAAAAACCTGACTCAATGGACGGTTATGAGGATTTCATGGAAGAAGATTGCATCTCATTTGAGTCATGCAGCTCTATCCACAACCCTGAGAATGACCATGAACAAGAGGAGGAAGAACATCCTTTAAGGAGGAGGAGGAGAAGTCAAGGAGGTGGTGGTGATACAGCTGAGTCCTCTGCTGCAAGGCAGTCACGGATTTTGAGCCGGTGGGCTGCAAGGCAGGCTCAGGAGATGATTACAACGATTGAGAGGAGGAATAGAGAGTCTGAACTTATTGCTATCGCTGGTTTACATGCTGTCTCTACGCTTGATTCGTCTTTCCTTAGGGAGGAGGCGACTGTGTCGCCTCCTCCTCCTCCGTCTTTGAGGCGTCAGGAGAGGCCGAGGACTCAGGCGTCTGGGATTTTGCAGATGTGGAGGGAGTTGGAGGATGAGCATGTTTTGAGCAGGGCGAGGGAGAGGATGAGGTTGAGGGAGAGGAGTGGTGGTGTTGCTGAGAGTCGGGTGAGTGGGAACGAGGAGGTTCTGAGAGGGTCTAGTGAGAGTGAGAATGGTTATGGGTCTTCTAGTAGGGAACAGTCTCCTGATCTTGGCGATGTTGAGAGTGAGAGGGTTAGACATATTGTGCGTGGATGGACGGATGGTGGAGTTAGTGATAATTCATCTAATGTGAGACAGAGAAACGATAGAGGAGAATGGCTTGGTGATACTGAGAGAGAAAGGGTCAGGATTATCAGGGAGTGGATGCAGGTGACAACTCAGCAGAGAGGAGGAGGAGGTCGTGTAAGTCGAAGAGAAGATCAGCAACGTTCGACTGGCTCACAAGATGACAGGACTCATGAGAGAGCACCAGTTCAGAATGAGGAAGGGAGACGGGAGCATAGTCGTAGAGACTTGCGGAGGCTACGAGGAAGGCAGGCATTGGTTGACTTGCTCATGAGGATTGAACGAGAGAGACAGAGAGAGCTTCAGGGTTTGTTGGAGCATCGTGCTGTCTCTGATTTTGCTCATCGCAACCGGATTCAGGTTTGTTCTTAGGACATCATCTTTATCTTCGTTGGTCAAAACATGGGTTGCATACTTATAATAGGAGAGTAACAAACTAATGCCTTACAAGACCGAACCCAAATGCATGCTTTGGACCCAAATTCTATTACATGGAGTGTACATTGTTAACTAAACTACCAAAAGGTGTGAAAAGGAATTGAAGGCGTATTGTACACTAAGACTAGGCGGCTATCACCATGTATTAACTTAATGATAGAACCATAGGTCCGTCCGTCCTTGTAACTTGATTTAAAACGTTTTGTAAAATTTTCTACAGTCGCTTCTTAGAGGAAGATTCTTGCGGAATGAGTCACCTGCAGTGGAAGTTAGAGCTCCATCAATGGCAGCAAGTGAACTTCGTCAGCTAAGAGAAAGACAGACAGTTTCTGGTTTGCGGTAAAAACTTTTGTTCTTTCCCGTTGAATGGTTGAGCGTGAACATATACTTGTCACATAGTCGTGTGAAGTGTGAATGTGTTATATACTTGCATCTCATTTTACCTTCCCCCACTCAATGAAGATATGCATCTAATGGTTGGCTTTGCATTGTGACATTTTGGACACTCGCAGCTAGTTTCTCAATATTGGTATTGACTGTCACAGGGAAGGAGTTCGTGACAGGCTAGAAAGCAACACTAATGCCGATAACATCAGTACTTCCAGGAATAACCGAATAATAGCTAATACTTCCGAGGGTTCTCAGCCACTAAATGAGAGTTTAAATTCTTCTACCCCTCTCTTACCTAACGATTTGGGCAGCTCGGGAAGTAATGGAATAAATTCAGATAGAAATTGGGAAGAAGATACCAGTCAAGATAGGGTTTGGCCTGAAGTTTTCACAACAGATGAGGGGCGAAGTTTTCTGCAAGCAACGTTAAGCCAGCTCAGTGAAAGGGATAATGGTAACACAGGTATAAACGGGTCAGAAAACTCAGTTGGCGACATGCATCAGGACGGAACTGGTAACTCAAATGAAAATGTTATAGGAGAAGGTCAGAGTGTATGGCCTGCAGATAACTCCAGACAATCTGATGGGAATCAGCCTGAGACACCTTTTGGAGTCCCAAGGACTCGCCGTGGAGTACCAATGAGAAGGTTAAACAGGCTCCATCTACCTGATGATGATAACCTTAACAACAGCATTGAACTGCGGGAGCTACTAAGCAGGTACGGAGACAGAGGATTCGTTTTCACTTTCTTCCTCGCATATGTATTTTTTTTTTTAATGGCACTGTTTTCATTTCACTATTGTAGGAGAAGTGTTTCTAACCTTCTACGTAGTGGCTTCCGTGAAAATCTAGATCAACTGATACAGTCATATGTTGAGAGGAGAGGAGGACTTCCTCACATTGACTGGGATTTTCAACCAGAAACATTGGATTCTCAAGATCATCGTAGAGAGCAACAAGGGTTTCTACAGGACGATGATCAGCTTGACGGCATCAATCAATCTCAAACGCTGCCAACTCCACCAATGCCTCCACCACAGCCAATATGGCATCACACTAGCTACGCTCGTTCTTTGCGTAGATCTGAATTTGTAAGCCTAAATTTTCATTTTTCTTCTCTCTTACTATCAGCTTTGTTTCTGGTGCTTATGTGGTCGGTGGTGGTGAATAGGAATGGGAGATAATGAATGACTTGAGAGGAGACATGGCGAGACTTCAGCAAGGAATGAGTCATATGCAGAGGACTTTAGAAACATGTATGGATATGCAGTCTGAGCTGCAACGTTTGGTTAGACAAGAGGTCTCTGCAGCTTTAAACCAATCTCCCAGTGACAAAGGTTTTTATTTTCCCCTCCTTTCTATTTCCATCTCTAGTATTTATATCTAACGATATGTTAATTAAATGGATGATAGGTCTTGGACCAGGAACATCCGAAGATGGGTCAAGATGGGCTCATGTAAGGAACGGGACTTGCTGTGTCTGCTGTGATGCCGACATAGATGCCCTCTTGTACAGGTAGATTATTTGCTTAAACCCGGTTTGTTTGTGTGATTTACAGAACCAACACAAGTTAGTGTCTGATCATATCTTTGTGGATCTGTAGATGCGGGCACATGTGCACTTGCTCAAAGTGCGGTTACGAGCTGGTCCGAACCGGAGGGAAATGCCCGTTGTGTAGAGCGCCAATCCTTGAGGTAATACGAGCCTATTCTATCGCATAAGCCCTGTGAGATTGGAGAACAAGAGAACGGAATTTTTATTGATGTCTGAGCAAGAACAGGTTTGTAATCTTTGATATTGTTTCTAAAATATGCTTTGATCTTTTGCTTAAGTCATGTTGTCTCTAAGTTCTTGAAGCCATTGTCTCTGCAGATTCTTTCAGCGATGTTAACTCTCTGAAAGGGATCAAACCAAGAGCAGACACATTTATTCTGACATCAGTAGTTCTATTTATTTTATTTTTCAGTTGTTGAGTGTCATCACTGTTTAAAAAAAATAACATTACTAATTGAGTGATATTTCACAAAGATGATGATCGGGTGAAAAAATCATATTTGTGCATACAGAGACACCATTTAATAAATATCACTAATATTGTATATTTCTGCACATGTTCAAATCTGTATAAAAAGATCACAAATCTTCTTCCCCCAATCAAAATCATGCGCTACTCTTACATTTTGTCATTCTTCTTGTTTGATCCCCCTCATATATTAGATCAGTTTACACCTAAAGCCAAGATGATTGTATGCTAAAACCGGTTCGAGGTTAAACTTTTGTAACCCAATCTTGTTTCTCATAAAAGCATGTTCAAGACAAACAACCGTACCATGAATCTCCCTCACAATATCTGATCAAAATCCTTAATCAAAAATAGAAAGTCAAAGCATGTAATATTAGCACATACGCAAAATATGTATGAGCATATACCCAAATGATATTTAGGGTTTTTGTGAGTCTTCATGTTTCATCTCGGTCTTAATGGCTAAAGCCAAGTGAACTGATCATAAGCTTGAGACCAAGCTTCTTCCACTTCTTCATTGTATTTCTCTCCCAACCCTTCATTTAGTGTCCTCACCAAAGCCTCTTTCACCACCTGAACCACACACTCGAAATTATTTAGTTTCTTATAATTGAAAATCAATTAAAACAATATTAACAAAAATAAATACCTCAAAATGAGGATCAAGAACGCCACTTTGAGATGAACAGACCCCAAGTATTGGAGGGTTGTGTCAGCTACCCCTACCTTTCCTTTCTCTCTCAGCTGTATTGCTGTTTCACATGTCTATACCCAAAAAATACAGTATTTAAATACCATAAAATTAGTTTTTTTTTATGGTTAATAATTAGGTTATTTTAAAAAGATCTTAGTAGATATCTGTCAAAACTAAAACACTGGCTTGTTATCCTACTTTTTCCTACTTTACCAACTAAATATAAGCCAAAACGAACCCCTTGGATTCTTCAGTAATATATATAGAGGAAGATGTATGTTTTTGATAAGGAAGATGTATATGCTTGTTTTAAATGGATTTTACGACATATATATTAATTGTTCTTTACTAAGACGAATCAATAATATTATCTCCAAGAAGAAGACAAAGCCAACTAGCCAAGTCCAAACAAGATAGACCGCAATCGTGTGCACATGGCTACGCGAATGTAAAATGTATAATATAAGTTGACAAGTCAATAAAAATTCTTAATTAGCTGTACTAATATGAACCATCTACAAAGGTGTAACTAAGATTATGATACGATTCTATGCAAGTCATACACAAACACATATTATATGTATAAATCGCAAAAGAAAATATTAAACAAACAGGCAAGTAAATACCATCTTGAAGACTTAAACAGCATGAGCTTTGAGTTTAGGATTGTTGTGAGGGACTTCATCTGAGTCTCTTAGGAAAGAGAACATGTTCTTTGCTGCTGGTGCTATCTCCAGTATCCTATATATTCATCATTATATTGTTCACAACTGCACATATATAAACAAGTTACAGAGCTTATGCTTTGTATAAATGTTTATGTATATATGATTACTGTGAGAAGAAGTGATCAAGACTGTATTTGGGGATGTCTTGCTTCAGTATCTCCCAAGACTCCTTTACATCAAAGCTTCCTGCTTCTCTGTAAACCCAATCTCGCCCATCTCTACCCTTTTAGCTCTCTCTCAGACTCTCACTCTCAATTTTAGTCCTATATTTTGTTAGAACTTTCACTATATATACAGAATCTTTTAGCCTGAATATTAATTACTTTTCTTTGACCAAAAAAAAAGAATAATAATTTCTTATCATGGGCCTTTTATGCCCCTTACAAAATCCCAAAAGATGCTCGGTCCAATACATATTTGGATCTCTACCTATTTACTTCATCGCCAATAAACCAAACCAAACAAAAATTTACTTTAATTTAACTTGGTAAGTTTTCCAGTCCAACTGACAAAACCCAAGTGTTTAAACTTTAAACTAAACCGATTAATTAATTCGTAAGAAACTTTTTAAAACAATTTTTTTAAAACCATATGTATGCTCACTCCTGAGTGATCAAAACAAGATTGAAGTTAATATTCATAAGTTTGTTTGATTTTAGAAACATTTTTTTTCTCAAAATAGAAAATAAATAAATCCATTAATTAGTTTCGAAAATGTTGCTCATCTTACATGCGACATGATGAGGAGGATACCGTATGCACCTTGTTTTAAAAATAAAGAGACATTATGGTATATATTGTGTTAAAAAAAGAAGACATTATGGTATATACACACTTGATTTTTTCATATTGAATAACACAATCATCAATCATGCATGAAGAAGTGAAAAAGAGTTGCTTATGTTCTAAGACAGTTTACTTGTTGGTTGCGTAGACATGGCTCCTCCTTCGTTGCAGGACCATATCATTACTTCTATATTTAATTTCCATTTCAATTTCATTGGTCTAATAAATAACCCCCATTGATTATGTTTTGGTCACAGGGCCATATAATTACTCTATGTAGTTGTGTTGGTCTGGTGAGTAATCTTCTTCCTTCTGTCCCCCAGTAAAAGTTAAAATAATCTACATTTTTAACAACAAATTAACATATGCATAATTCCCGGCCACCAAACGAATTAGCTGGATTCATTTCAATAATCTTTTCTAAGTACAATGTGATTGTTTTGGAGATTGTAAAGAATTAACGGATGAGTATCAACTTCGAACTTTGAAATCTCTAGAATAATTTCTTATAGCTCCTATAGTATACAAAATTGAATTGCATAGTATCTACAGATCCCAAAGTTACGTCTTTCTCTCTACCGGCCGGTCAACTTGTCAGAAGCAGCCATGACTTTCTGATCAACAAATTTGATATAATACATATATAGCTAAGTTAATTATACATGTGCATACTTTTTTTACTAAGCTAATATTAAAACATTAGTTTATACAGATGTTTGCATAAATCAAGGCTTCATTTTCTCTGCATTGTTGCTTTCACAACGTAGCACACGCAACTGATAAATATTCTACCAAATTAGCACCTAATACTTTCAAACGCAATTAGCATTTTTGATAATCTAATTATTTAACTTCTATTATTTTAAAATATAATAAATATTAGAAATTTATTCATACTAATGAAAGTGACTGAACGCAGTTTTTGAAAGCGCACCGTCAGAACTAAACAATAATAGAAATTCTATATATGTAATATTCAAAATATGAAATAAAATATGTATTATAACTTATAAAACATATATAAATCTGTATGAAAATAAAAAATGGAGTCTTAGGCATTAATATGTATGAAACTAGAGTAGAGTGTGAACTTCGTTTCATTTAATTTCACTGATTTTAAAATTGTCTAATTATACTTCTAACGTATTTATCGATTTGGACATAAAGCGAATTTACTATTTTCATCCATGACGCTGGACGATAATAACTCGATCTTGTCTCTTATAAGTCACATAAATATCCAAATTATTATTAGAAAACTTGGCAATTGGAATCAAATTTCATTTATTACGGAATTTACAACAACGACCCCTCCATGCCAAATAAATATGCGGTTGCAGAAGATCATCCATCTATCTTATATAAATAAAATAAAAAATTTAATCTTATAATAATCTTTCAATTTATATGAGTTCACAATATTTCCAGTAAAACTGTAAAAAAATGTAAATTCTTGAACTAAAGGCTCATCTTCGTGCACATGAAGGATAACTTCTCCTTCGTTTCGCTGTGGTCGACATGTCACTATAAACGGAGGTGAAGAAACGGTCAATCTCTTCCCGGTTCATGACAACCTCACAAGTCGACACTAAGAGCTTCCTCTTACACGATCTGATCATCAGAGCCGCCGTAGGCGACGGTTTTGACGGCTGTGAACGAGGTTTCCGTGGCGGGGGAGGTGGAGAATCGAGGACGGGAGGAATCTTGTGTTCTTGAGATGTGGGTGTGCTGCAGCTAAAGCCCTGGTCGTTATCATCGCCCTCGTTGTTGTTTCTTGATGTTTTGGATCGGATCTTGATGGTTGCTGGGAAACTGAACTTGGGCAGATCTTGTAATAACTCAAGATCCATATCTATAAGAGTATAAGTGTGTGTGTGCTTTTGTGGATTTAGTAAACTTGCTGGAGAAGTGAGGTTGAGAGGGGTTTGTTATATGTGTGTGTGTCTTTACATACATATATATACACATAAAGGTAGAATGTCGCATTTAGAAACGAGAGTTACCTTTTGACATGATTGCGAAAAATAAAATAAAATGAAGATAAGCAATGTAAATATATATAAGAAGGAGAATGGACGTAAATTTCCTAAATGAGTAAAATAAAAGTATTACTAATAACTTATTAGTAATAAGGAAGGGGTGATAAGTTTTGGGCAGTTGTTTTTGTATGTATGTACAACTAGAGCACACGTGGTTCACCATTTTGATAGGGTTTACCTAGTTTTCTGAAAAACAATTTTTATATCAGTGAGTTTTTAATGGAAAATATTGTATTAGAAAATAGCGAGGCATCTTAGAAAGTGTATAAAAATATTTATATGCTCTCTAATCTCTATGATTTTATCTAGAAAGCGCATTTTATTTAATGATTGCAAAAGTAAAAAGCAAAATTAAGGAACCGTTGTTTAACTAAAAAAATCGAAAAAAATGATCTGCGAAAATGTTTTTCTACAATGTTGTGGTATTATGTAAAACGGGTCGAGAATTGTTTTGGGTTTTTGAAAGTAATATAATAAATGTCGGACAAGAGCATAATCGACATGAATATAATGAAAACATTAGCTCAAACCAGAAGAAGTATAGAGATAAACATCGCTCAAACTGTTAGTTTAAACGACCTTAGTTCACGCTGAAGACATCTGAATATAAACCCCACCGTCACACAAAGGTAGCATCCCCATGCATACATTTATATGGGAATAATAGAGACTTTACAGGCAGAGACAGTTGAGACGTTACATTTCAGGTTTTGTTTTATTCACCAATAAATTGTCCATCAAAACTCGTTACTTTGTTAGCCAATGAAAAAAAGTAAGGAAAAAAAAATAAGATGTAATTTCCTTACATTTTTTTCAATAAACCTCAATATCTTTGGGTATAGCCTTTGTATTTTACTATAACTTTTGTTGTAATGTATTTTTTTGTGGAAGAATAATAACAAAAAAGCTTACAAATTTCTTACATCCGGACCTTCCAGCATCTGAGACCGAAAACCGTTATTAGGTGAGCACGTTCTGACAGTGTCTTTGTTCATTTTGGTCTCTGGTCTGGACCATTTCGGTGACGTCAAAATACTCGGTTAGTAAAAAAAAAAATCACAAAAAAAAGAGAGACAAATTTAGCTCTAAGTTTGGAAGGGTAGTAATGATCAGAATGAAATGACGGGCCATAACAAATGAAACAAACGCAAATGGTGTTCTCGTACCACCTGTCTCCTATCTAAAGACGTGTGGGTTATGGCTCAGCGATAACATTTAAGCTTGCATATATACAGAAACTTTTGCTTGATCAAAAAAACTATTAACCATCGAAATAGTAGTGATACCACTATGGGTAAAGTAAAGTACATACACAGTGAATATAAATTCCAGATCAACGTCTTATCACAGATCTCAAACATAAAGTTTGGTTATTAATACATGTGTCTCGTACCTACTACAACCTAAAGACATGGCATGTGTTTAGATTTAGACACTAGTCCATGCATCATTATATTTTATCTAAACAACTGACTGGAATCAGTTTTTGTGTTTTTTTCTCCTTAATTAATTAAATGTCCAATGTGAGAAGTATAATCTTTATGTGACATTATGATTTCAATATATACGATGGACCACCAACGTTTTACACGCCGACTTTAATTATATACAAAATAGACCATGACATATATATATATATATATATAACAATTATTTGGCTGTAGCTTGCTACTGGCTAGCTATCTAGTTATGATTCAATTCCTATTAGTGGTTGCATTTTGGTCTAAATATTTGTTTCATAAGATATAATAATGAAACTGCAGCCTCTAATTGGTTTGGTTTGTTTTAGCTTTAGTTTATTATACTTTGCTACGTCGACTTTTTGTCATCAGTATGCTATATATGTCGTATTTGAAGTTAGATTTGATTATTCTGAACATGTATATACATTAGCTGCGCTGCGTGATGTACAAAAGTATTAATATAAATTACAATTACTGTGTAAATATACGGCAACGTATGACAAATTTTTGGACATGCCACGTATCTAATGCATGTGGTGATGATATAGAGTAGATCTGTGGAAGTGAGTCAGTCTGAATATCCAAATAAAAAAGTACAGAAGTGGAAAGATCTATATGATCGCTCGCAGGAGATCTCGATCTCTTGTTTTTTTTATTTATGTTTTGTCAACCTTCACTCACTTCTTTATTTCATTTTTTTTGGTTATTCTAAACTTTTTTGGTGTGGGGTCTATTGACATTGACACGTTTTCTAGTTTTGATTTAGATACAAAGGGAGGCTTGGACAGAAACATGCATATGGACTCAGGATAAGCCGATGTTATCTATGAGGCTACGAAACCATACAATCACAATCAAACAATCTGTATCATTTGTAATCCAACAATTCAATTATACTCGAGGTTGAAGTTTTGGTGGTCCAGCTAGCAACTTTGATTTGGCCAAACCGAGCCGTCTAAAATTAAAACCAAATTACATTATGGTTTCTTAAACCAAAAACGAAATGGGATATATATGAAAACAATGGACTCAGAGGTCTGTAAAGTCCTAGAAATGTAAAATGAGAGAATTGGTGAAATAACAAAAAAAAAACTCTGAATCTGTAATGAAATCATAGTTTAATAGAAAGTAGATCTTGTTTTAACTGGTTTCAATATATATATTTCCTATAAATGGACAAGTTCATGAACCGAAAGAGGACACAAAATAAGATTAGGATACTTTGGTTGATCGATTAAAAGTTCTACACTATCAGACACATATTATAAGATATTCATAATACAACTTGAGTTGGAGGAAATATTCATAGTATTTTCAAGGTATGAAACACGATGGCCCTACATTACAGGGTGATAGCAAAGAGTGTACATCGTAGGCATAAGAATCACTATTACAGGTAGATTACAATTTACAAACAATACAATAAGAATGATTTTTTTTGGGAGATTTGCCAAAATGCCCCAAAAAATTAGACATGTTGTCTCTCATCACACCTTTCTTCTATTTTTCCTATTTGGAAAAATCCATATAGTTGATCAAATCCAAAAAAACATAGGATTCTAAAATGTTTCTGTTATTTTTTTTGCTCTCTAGAATGCATTTTAAACTTTAAACTATATCTTTTATACAGATAATTTGTATACCAATAAAGAAGAAGATACATGTGTCTCATATTAAGATCATACAGAATTAAAAGGTTCAAGTAAACCTTAGATCCGATTGAATATTATATTGGTTTCTAAATGCGTGATAAGTTTTGATGGTTATATCATTTGCGGTGTGGAATATTTAGACTAGAAAACTAGCTATGTTCCTAGCTAGTTAAACCGAACCTACCACATTTTTAATTTATCCAAAATGGGAGTATATGACTCATTTATGATAGCAACCATCATTTAGACATTTACTACAAGTGTTACCCGGATCGACGACCGACATTGTAAGGCACATGATAATGTGTCAATAAGATGAACTGTGCGGGTGGAATCCATATGGTAACGTAGTAGCGACAATAACACAATCTACTAGTAACTACTCTTTTTTTGTTCCTTGATACTAGATTACATTTGGGAAGTGATCCGTAAGAACTATGTTTAGGACCATAATATTTTCTTTTCACAGAAGAAATATTTTCTGAAAATTATATTACTAAATTTAACTAGTTTATATCCGAAAATAAGTGATTGAATATTGTGGTGCATGTATGTATGATGATGTATAGATAAAATTTGCTCGCTGACCAAAATTAAATGATCTACAAACATTTTTTTTGTTTGTAAAGCGGATCGATATATTATATATATCGACATGTACATATAATATCAGTGGTATTTTAATTTTATGGTATTACTTGTATTTACGTATAGATATGAATAAAATAATAATATACTATGACTAGCATTCACCACCGTTTTAGCATTTTATATGTTGTAGTGTACAATGTAGACAAAGAGAGCAAGTGAAACGTAACGTGCATGGCCTCCAAATCATGAACTATTCATGTATTCTTTTTGTTATCTATTCTTCCTACTAATAAACTTAGCTATTTCACAATAGAAATATCATATACTTCCAAAGACTATATATACCAAACGACACCAAAGTTAAAGATAAGGAGATGGCTCTTCCTTTGGATGGCTTAAGGAACATATTCAATTGTCTCCCTATCACAGAAATGAACGGATTGATGATTGTATCGATCATACAACTTTAAAATGACATGTATATTAACTCTTTTAATAATCTAACCAAGGAAAGTTATCGCAAGATGTTGTTTTATGATAGTAGTTTTTTTTTGTAACTTTGTTTTATGATAGTAGCTGTCAGGTGTTTACTCACTACATTTTATGAAAATATTGCTACTACTATTGAAATGTAATCAGAATTATGATTGTTAATATAAGCAAGACTAGTCCTGAAAAATACAGATTTGGAATCCAATGTTTTCTGCGCTAGTTAACAAAAAAATAAAATAATAATAACAAACAATATATGTCCTACAGCTCCAAGAACAGGATGGTCCGTTACGGGATCACTTTCAAGTTTCAAGAAATGGGTGAAAACATTAAAGCTAAGCTAATTAAAATATTCAGTTTTGGTAAACAACTTCCATACACAATAACACAAATATTTATATACAGTATAATAATTTTCTTGTGCTAAAAAATATGAAAGTTGTTTTGTATTACACCAATAAGCTTCTTTCAGATCAGGCCCAATTGAGAGTTATTTAGGCCCACTAAAATGATTTTTTTTTCTTTAAACCATGAAAATTACAAAACCCTCAAACCAAGTCACCATGTCGGAGCTTCTCAGTGTCTCTCGCCAATTAACACAGTTTTCTGCTTAAACCCTAATTCACGCCGTCTTTTTTAAACTCAAAGCTTCACCGTTGTCTATTATTTCTCCGCGCCGCCTCCTCTAATCTCAGGTGAATCTAATTTAAAGTTTCAATCTTTTCTTACGTTTGTCTCAATCTCTTAGCTGTATTCAATCGGATTGAATAACAATCTAAGTTAGTTTTAGGTTTAGGTTATAAGGAGGAATTGCAAGTAACAAGATGGAGGTTGCTTTAGAGGATAACAATCCCATGGAGAAGGTCCTGCCTCCTGATGAGCAGGTAAAACTACCTTTAGAGTCTCAAAAATGCTTTATTGTTTGTGGGTTTCAGTAAAGTTGAGACCTTTGCTTCAAATTTGTGTGCAGGAGATCGATGTTGAGTTGGAGGCTAAAGAAAAGAAATATCTTAGAGGAGAAGGTGCTAACTTAGAGGTATATATAAGTGTTTTAATGATTATTGCTTTTTGGTTTTGAGAAGTGGAGAAGTTGAGTGCTTTTCTTCTTGTTTATGCAGACATTGAAAGATAAGAAACTAAAGACTCAGCTTGCTTCACGAGAAAAGTTGTATGGGAAGTCCGCAAAAGCTGCTGCTAAAATTGAGAAAGTAAGTTTACTCTTTTAGTCACATTCCTTTGTTCTTTGATAATTTTAGTTGGTTTCGAATATTAAGTATTGTCTTGTTATCTGGTTTGTGTTTATTATGTAGTGGCTCTTGCCGGCTTCGGCAGGGTACTTGGAGACTGATGGATTAGAGAAGACTTGGAGGATCAATCAGACGGATATTGCCAAAGAAGTAGATAAATTGAGCACAAGAAACCAATATGACATAGTGCTCCCAGGTAAATACTCAATAGCTTCTTTTCAATTGGAGAACTACATGTTATGTATGTATAGATAGATTAAGCTATACATTTTTATGTGTGTTTCTGATCTACTTTTTTACTGATACATGTGAACGCATGTAGATTTTGGTCCTTACAAGCTTGATTTTACTGCAAGTGGTCGGCATATGCTAGCTGGTGGTCGCAAAGGCCACCTTGCTCTTGTAGACATGATGAATATGAACTTAATTAAAGAGATCCAGGTCAGTTTATTTCAAAGTTTCATAATAATTTTTATGTAATTTTTATGATTTAGATCTTGACAGAAGTTGATCTTATCTGCAGGTAGGAGAAACAGTACGTGATGTTGCATTCCTGCACAATGACCAATTCTTTGCAGCTGCTCAAAAGAAGTATGTAGTTAACATCACTTTATGTATGCTATGACTCCTTGTCTCTTGGAGGGTTCTTGGACTAATATTTTGACTCTTTGTTTTCTTATAGGTATTCTTATATTTATAGTAGAGATGGAACTGAGCTCCATTGCCTGAAGGTCAGCTTTATTAATTTTTTTTTTGGTTGGATCAAAGAAAGAAAAACCTATCCCTAATGTTCTTGGTTATTGACTTCAAACTTTGTATAACTTCAGGAACGTGGTTCAGTAGCCAGACTCCGATTCCTAAAGAACCATTTCCTACTAGCATCGATAAACAAAATCGGACAGCTACATTACCAAGACGTAACCTATGGTAACATGGTGGCTAGTATCAGAACAGGTAAAGGCAGAACAGATGTAATGGAAGTGAATCCTTACAACGGTGTAGTTGCCTTGGGACATTCTGGTGGAACCGTCACAATGTGGAAACCCACCAGCCAAGTACCTCTAGTCCAAATGCATTGTCACCCTGGACCAGTCTCCTCTGTAGCCTTTCATCCAAATGGCCATCTCATGGCTACATCTGGTAAAGAGCGCAAAGTCAAGATCTGGGACCTGCGTAAGTTCGAGGAGATTCAGACTATCCACGGTTTCCATGCCAAGACGTTGAGTTTCAGTCAGAAAGGTTTGTTAGCAGCTGGGACTGGTTCGTTTGTTCAGGTTTTGGGAGACTCTAGTGGTGGTGGTTATAGCAGATACATGAGCCACTCGATGGTGAAAGGTTACCAGGTGGAGAAGGTTATGTTCAGACCGTATGAGGATGTTCTTGGGATTGGTCACTCTATGGGATGGTCTAGCATTCTTATTCCAGGGTCTGGAGAGCCTAACTTTGATTCTTGGGTTGCTAATCCGTTTGAAACTTCGAAACAGAGACGTGAGAAGGAAGTTCATTTGCTTCTTGATAAACTCCCACCAGAGACAATCATGCTTGATCCTTCAAAGATTGGTGCCATGAGACCTTCGAGGAGGAAAGATAAGCCTACGAGAGGAGAGATAGAAGCTGAGAAAGAGGTGGCGATTGAGGCAGCAAAGAGTGTTGAGCTGAAGAAGAAGACTAAAGGAAGGAATAAACCAAGTAAGAGGACTAAGAAGAAGAAAGAGTTGGTGGAGAATGCTAAGAAGACGTTCCCGGAGCAAGAACACGGCAACGTTGCAGGACAGAAGAGAAGAATAGGTGAAGTTGCTGGGGCTGAGTTGCCCACAAGTTTGAAAAGGTTTGCTCGGAAAAACTGAATGTGATGTGAAAGTCAAGATGAGGTGGATGAGTTTGTGGCAATGTCTGAAGATTTTGTATTTTAATTTTGTTTTTTTTTCTCGTTATAATTGTTTCTTTGAACTTGAACTTTGAAGATGTAGCCCCCCCCCCCCCCCCAAAAAAAAACTAAACTCAAGTTCCATTGAATCATTCAAAATTCAATTTCCATTTGGTTAGAAGTTTGGTTCGATCCAGTCATTTAACAATATACGAATACAATATAGAAAATGGTTAGAATTTTTTAACAAAACTAAATAGTATAAAGCTCAGTATATAGAACATTTAACGAAAGCTCAGTATATTTAATGATGGTCAAAGAGGTTTAAAACTTTTGTTGTCTCAGTTTCTCTATATCATAAAATTCCATAATGATTAATCAACTAATTTAATTTAAGTAGTGTATGAAATTTTATTGTTTCTCTATATCATAAAGTTCCATAATGATTAATCAACTAATTTAATTCAAGTAGTGTATGAAATTTTATTAAATTAATTATTAAAAAATTAATACGATGTCCATGTACTATAAAAAAAGAGATAAGCATACTTTAATACACACAGAAAATATGGTTATAAAATTTTAAACAATGCTAAAGAGTATAAACTTTGGTATATAGAGCATTTACAAAAAAATTCAATATTTTTGTAGGAATTAACCTACAAATTTTTGAGAGAAAATAGAAAAAAATATGAAAATTATGTTTTAAGGCATAGTGTCATTGTTCATTAGCATAAAATGACGATCAAAGAGGTTTAGAACCTTTGTTGTCTCTGTTTCTCTAGAGAATAGAGTTTCGTAATGAAAATTATGTTTTAAAGCATAGTTTCATCTGACATAGGATGACGATCAAAGAGGTTTAGAATCCTTGTTGTCTCTGTTTCTCTAAAGAATAAAGATTCGTAATGGTTAGTCCACTAGTTTTATTAAATTAATGGTTAACAAAACTAAAACTAACCTAATTTATCTGAAATTTAACAAAACTAAACCAAATTCCAATGGTTAAATTCTATAGGTTTCAAAAAACCAAAATAATTGAATACCAAACCGAACCAACTTTTATTTCGGTTTAATTTGGTAAGATTTATGTCAAACAAAACCAAATGAATCACCCGAACCGAATGGCCTGGACTAACCAAACCGTACGCATAAAGAAAGAATCTTTGAAACATTTTTTTTTTTTTTTTTGAATTGAATGTTAAATTTAACTCAAAAGAAAAAATACTGTTTTACAACAAGTGCAGCAAATCTAAAAAACTTAAGAGAATACATCAAAAAACTTCAAATTTTGAAACCAAAGCAAAACCAACCAAGACATCCCAAAACACTCCCCCATTCTTAACCATGTGGAACAAGTCAAGTTTGGGGAGGTTAAGAAACTCTCCTCATTAAAACCTCATTGAGAAAACCCAATTGGGACAAAACTCAATGAGGAAAAAGAGTAAGAGTTTAATAACCATAAGAGTGTAATGAGAAGCTAGACAAATCCGAGAAAAGAAAACCTCCTTAAAAAACAAAACCAAGCTCAACTTGAAAAGCAGTCCACCAACTCCATCTACTCACTCTGAGCCATATTCCTTGTTGCGAGCCAAAACAGCAAGCCATCATCATACTTACTTCCTCCCATTCTTTTGATAGTGGTAAATCTATCCTTCATATTCCTGTCAAGCAAGTGAACCAATCTGCTTACAGGAGACGGCTTTTCACCATGCCTTCTAGCATTTCGTTCTCGCCAAATAGCATAAATAGTAGCCTGAAAAACATACTTGAGAACAAAAGTAGGCATCCTCCGCTGCTGTGTACTGGCAATAATAAGACAAATAATCTCATGCCACTTCTCAGTATAGCTATCCCTTAAGAAACCCTGAGTAAGCATTCTCCAAACTTCCTCAGAATAGCTACACTCAAAAAAGAGATGCTCCCTGGTTTCAATTGGCTCCTGGCAAAGAATACAAGCAGAGCTAATATTTGAATTCCAACTAAGCATTCTACTACCCGTCGGCAGCCTGTTATGCATTGCAACCCATTGTATAAAAGCATACTTTGGAGTTGCATAACTGAACCAAACAACTCTATCCCAACCACACTCTGGGAGATCCTCTCTTATCAGTAACCAAGTATTTTTCGTGGAAAAGATTGCTTTGTATTGATCATCTCTATATCTCCATAGAGCCTTATCATCATCACTTCTATTCCCAATTCTCACCGAGTCAATAATCCCCTCCATTTCATCAAATAAACCAACCCGATGTCTTCTCCTCCTAGTGGCATGAATCACTTCATACACAGTAGCATTTTCTTTGACACCCATTTCAATAAATCCCCTGTCTCCACAAAGATCCCAGAGCCTTCCCATCCGCGACCATGAATCAAACCAGAAAGAGGTTTTTCTGCCATTATTAACCTCTACTCTATGGAGCTTCTTAGCTATCTCTCTGTATTTCAATAACTTCCTCCATATCCATGACCCTTGCTGAGTAGCTTTAG
Source organism: Eruca vesicaria subsp. sativa (assembly GCA_932364175.1). Classification (NCBI taxonomy): domain Eukaryota; kingdom Viridiplantae; phylum Streptophyta; class Magnoliopsida; order Brassicales; family Brassicaceae; genus Eruca; species Eruca vesicaria. The sequence continues at coordinate 118,045 of CAKOAT010837376.1, read as the reverse complement.
CCAACCAAATAGAACCTCTCCGAATAAGATAAGTTTGAATCCAACTCACCCAAAGCGAATCAGCAGAAGAGAGTAAACGCCAAAGAAGCTTTAAACAACAGACCACATTTGCTTCTTTCAAGGGCTTAATACCCAGACCCCCTTCACTCTTCAGCTTACAAATCTCATGCCATGATATTTTTGCTGAACGACCCTTCAACTTTGGACCAGACCAGAGAAAGGCAGCACAAAGTCTTTCAATCTCCTTTAAACACTCATTTGGTAACCTGAAAGCAGACATCCAAAAGTTTATTAGACTTGTAATGACAGAGTTAAGTAATTGCAGCCTTCCTGCAAAAGACAAGAACCTCCCAGTCCAAGATTTAATCCGCTTTTGTATCTTCTCAACAAGTGGCAAATAATCACCAACAGTCATACGCCTAGTAAGGAGTGGTAACCCCAAATATCGGACAGGCAAGGTACCTTCTTCAAAAGGAAAATGCTCAACAATATCGCTTTGATTTGTTTGGGAAACACCCGCCATAAAGAGTTTTGATTTCTCAAGACTTATATGGAGACCAGACATTTTCCCAAACTCATCAAAAACATGAAGAATCCCTTCAACGGATCTCTTAGTACCATCCGCAAACACCATGAGATCATCAGCAAAACACAAATGTGTTAGATTGATATTTTGGCATCTTGGATGATAACCAATACTCTTCTTCAATCTTTGAAACATTTCCCCAACAAGGTCCGTCCTTGCTTGATAAACCAAAACAAAAATTGTCATTACAACATACAAGTCAATGTTTTGTTAACCCAATGATTCCATTGGTCCAGACTCCAAGCCCTTTTAGAAACATCTTAGCTTCATTTTTTTTGTGCAACAGAACATCTTAGCTTTAATGTAATAAAAATAGAAACAATTATTTCCCTTTAAAAAAAAATTAAAAATTTGAAAGTGTCACAATTCTTCTCTCTCTCTGTCCGATCCGATTCTTCTTCGTCTTCTTCACCTCCTCTCCTAATCTCCATCTCCGAAATTGAAACTCAAAACCACCTGAAAAACAACATTCATCATCATCAATAGATCCAATGGCTATCTCCACTTTCTGATTAGTCTCATCGATAAACATAAAACAAAGTAATTGATGACAATGGAGAAAGAATTCGAATCAAAGCTTAACCTACAAGGCAACGGTGACAACGGAGCCAGCATATCGAGAAGCAAAAGCTTCGCATTCAAAGCTCCTCAGGAGAATTTCACAATCCAAGATTTCGAGCTCGACAAGATCTATGGCGTTGGCTCTTATTCAAAGGTCTCATCTTTTACCTTAAAAATCGATCCTTTTAGAGAAATTTGGCTTATGGTTTTAGTTTAATTGGGAAATTTACAGGTTGTTAGGGCGAAGAAGAAGGAGAATGGAGCTGTGTATGCGTTGAAGATAATGGATAAAAAGTTTATTACTAAGGAGAATAAAACTGCTTATGTTAAGCTTGAGAGGATTGTTCTTGATCAGCTTGATCATCCTGGGATTGTTAAACTCTTCTTCACGTTTCAAGATTCTTTCTCACTATGTATGTTGTTAACATTCTTCCATAGAGTATAGACTGTTAATGAATGGTTGAAAAATCTCACATTGGTAGTTGAAGAATTAATTTACTAATAGCCAAATTGGTTTTTGCTTGGAAGGCCTGGCCACACTGTATACTCTCTGTGCTTGAACATTAAGTGAGCTTTGGTTCTTTTGTCTTTTGTAGATATGGCGCTTGAATCTTGTGAAGGAGGGGAGCTTTTTGACCAAATCACTAGAGTAAGATATTACTATTACTATTCAGAATCTGTGAGATTGGTTTATGTTGTTGAAATGTAGTGTTGTGTTGTGTTTTTAATGGCAGAAAGGACGTTTATCAGAGGATGAAGCTCGGTTTTATAGTGCACAAGTTGTGGATGCTCTTGAGTATATACATACTATGGGACTCATACATCGGGATATAAAGGTACTAGCTTCTTCTTTGATTTAGCATTTGACCCAAACAAGGTTTTTTTTTGCTGAGTTGTGTTTTTGAATTGAGTAGCCGGAGAATCTGTTGCTGACTTCAGATGGACACATTAAGATTGCTGATTTTGGTAGTGTAAAGCCTATGCAAGATAGCCAGATCACTCTACTTCCCAATGCTGCTTCCGGTAATATTTTGTTCAATGTCCTTTCCTAAGACTTTTGGTTGCTTTTGCAAGCCTGTATGTAAACTGGTGACTTATGCAGATGATAAGGCTTGCACTTTTGTTGGGACTGCTGCATATGTTCCTCCTGAAGTTCTCAACTCCTCTCCAGCAACTTTCGGGTAAGATTCTTGTGTTAGAACAAACTTTTCATCGCTATATGATGAAGATGGAGCTTTTAAATCAAAGCTTTTTTGGTTCTGTGGATTAATGCAATGCCTCTTACTTGTAAACAATTTTCTATTGGTGTTTTTGGAACATATTTCAAACAGAAATGATCTCTGGGCACTAGGCTGCACTCTATACCAAATGCTTTCAGGAACTTCTCCATTTAAGGATGCAAGTGAATGGCTAATTTTCCAAAGGATTATAGCGAGAGATATTAAGTTCCCTAATCATTTCTCAGAAGCAGCAAGAGACCTCATTGACCGATTACTAGTAAGATATGCTCACTTTAACCGGTCTTTTACTCATTAGGGAACAGAAGTTTTAAGCTCTGGTACTACTCTCTCTCAGGATACAGATCCTAGTAGAAGACCAGGAGCTGGATCAGAAGGTTATGCTTCTCTCAAAAGACATCCTTTCTTCAAAGGAGTTGACTGGAAGAACGTAAGATCACAAACTCCACCAAAACTAGCTCCAGATCCTTCGGTATTACCTTCTTATATTACACTCCCAACTTTCATTTGGAATGTTTCTCGTCTCGTGCCTCTCTTGATCCTGTTTTATCTTGTGCAGTCTCAATCAGCATCTCCAGAGAGAGATGGTTCTCCATGGAACCCAACACATGTTGGAGATGCTGTTCAGAACGATGGACACGGTGGCGTCTCTTCAGCTTCTGAATCCTCAGGCTCCATAACCAGGCTTGCCTCTATAGACTCTTTTGATTCGAGATGGTGAGACACTACTACTAGGCTTTTACTGAATATTGTTCTTCTCTGTATTCCAATCCTAGCTTTGCTTTTGTAATCAGGCAACAGTTTCTTGAACCTGGAGAATCGGTTCTGATGATATCAGCAGTGAAGAAGCTACAGAAGATCACAAGTAAGAAGGTGCAGCTAATACTCACCAACAAACCGAGACTGATCTATGTGGATCCATCAAAGCTTGTTGTGAAAGGGAATATCATCTGGTCTGATAACTCAAACGATCTCAATGTTCAAATCTCAAGTCCTTCTAATTTCAAGATTTGCACAGTAACACATAATCCAATATCTCTCTATCAGTTTCCCATTATTTTTTCACTATATTTCTAGGCCATGAAACATGACTGTTTGATTCTTTGTTGGCAGCCGAAGAAGGTTTTATCGTTTGAAGACTCAAAACAAAGAGCGCTGCAGTGGAAAAAGGCAATTGAAACTCTTCAAAACCGCTGAGACTCGGTAGGCTGATGCATGTTGGTGTCAATTCATTCCCATTTTATTGTTTTTTTCTTTTGTTTTTTTTTTGGTTAACCTAATTGATAACAATCACTATATCTCTTTGTATGCATAGAAAAGAGTATTCTCTGCATTTAAGGAAGTTTCTTGAGCCATAAGTTTGTGTTCAAATTAAGTTTTGAATGAGTTTTTCTTCTTCTCATTCAGTTTTCTTCAGATATATATTCACATAATTTAATTTATGAATCTGTTATTTTGGTTATAAGACATCTTGTATGATATTGTCAGATTGCAGAAATGGCCAGAAATTGCTTGAACATAAACAAATATACTCCTTCCGTTCCTAACTAGTATAAGATTTTTAGAATTATTAAAGAATATTTTTAAAACTATTCATAAAATCAAAATTTACATAGAATGGTGAGAGGAAGTATAACTAAAGAGAAATAATCATTTATATTTATTTGATATGAATAATCGTTTATACTAAACTGTATGTACATCACTTTTCACCCTTTTATTAAATTTAACCAAAAAGAATCATAGATCTAAATCAAATAGTGGTTAAGTAAAACAAAACATAAAACACTTGAGAGATGTATGTATTCTCCTGCTTTTGGCTATACTCAAGTGTAGAGATCAGAGTCTCCCTTGTTCCCAAAAACTCAGTGTGTCAGTTTATACCGTTATGCTCCCGCCTTTTGACGGTTAATGATGATTCTGCTCATTCATTGCCTTTATTCTATCAAAAGTTACAGCTTCATCGAGTTCTTGATCCTCCCTTCATTCCGATTTGAAATAACTTTCGTGGATCGAAAGCCTATCAAACGCATCAAAGTTAGTTTTTAACCCAACAAACTGACTTCCGAGATGAGCACATCCAGCTTCAGGCCATCTACACAATCCTTCCCTTGTCCGCAATGGACACAACGCTTCACAAACTCTTCCCACCTGATTCTCAGATCTGTTTTCTTCTGACATTAGTGAGATTGATACAGAGACATCTGAGTTGTTTCCCTGTCTGTCTCGTCTCCTGGGATTATTATTGTTATTATTATTATTGTTATTCTCCAGAGGGTCGTCTTCGAGATCAGATGTGGTGAAGTTAACCTTACAACCAAGTGATTGTACTGCTCTGGTTAAAGCTCTGTATTCCTTAGTGGCTCGTTTTGCTGATTCTCTAGCGGACCAACTCATACGCCTCTCTCTTAGCAACTCTGCACTTAATGACTCCATTGCAAAAGATATCTCATCCACTCTTCTCTCTGTTGCCTCTTTGTCCTGTTTTTGAATGTGAGAATTTTAAACCACGATTCATGCAAAAAAGGAAGCAGATGGAGTTAATAACTGACCTTCTGCATTTCGGAATACTTCACGCTCATGGCCCTACATTGGACTTCGATATCTGCAGCTTTAGCTTCCTCGGGACATGCCCACCGGAGATGGAACTGAGGCCAAAGGGTTGGAGCTAGAGATGCTGCGGGAGGTAATAAAGGGCCATCGTATTTCAAAGGGTCGTAGAATGGGTTACAATGGATATGAGAAGTTGTAGCAGTTGAACGAAGATGAGTCATGTACGCCCATATGCATCCACATGCTTCAGCAATACCACATTGCTGCCTCTCTTTTTCACTAAAAAGTTACATTACCTCACAACATATTAGTCAAAATATAATACAAATTAAGTGGTTTTGACAATCAATTCTGTTTGGATTTTCAAAAGGAAGATGCACCTGTTGCATAAGAAGTTACCAAATCGACATGAAAGCAAGCAATCCATGAAATCTACGAGGAAAGTCTGCAATACCAAATTTGAAGACCAGTGAACACTATTATTTACTGGTAGTAAGTTGAACATGAAGTTGTATGAAAATAGTGTTAGCCTTTTATACATACCGGAGAAAACTCAAAAGCACAAGGATACATCCGCATTAGCTGTGAAACGCTATCAACCCACTGCAAAGACATAGTTGTGAACATTGTATTAACTGTTTGTCAGCCAACTTATCGAAATAGATTTCTACACAGACCAACAGGGTTACTATAGTTGCAACGAATAGTTGCTCCCTCACCTGCGTAAATATAGGAGAATAATTGTTTTGTGCATGGGAAGAGCTTGAAGATTGTGAGGCTGCTGATTGTGTGGACTGACGCACTGGAGATGAAGGGTAGCTTCCAGCAGAAGAAGGCTGCCTTGGTAAGTCAAAGTTACCAGTTCCTGATATGCTAGGCATTCCTACACGATCTGAAAACGGGTGACCAAAAGCAAGCCAATCTTTTTCGACAAGAGCCTGATATGGGGAAATAAAAAAAAGATTAAATAAGACGAGGGTGTAGCAAACAAGAATCATATATAGAATCTTTTTGCACAATTACTTGGAAAGAGCATATGAACAGTATTCAATATCTACACCCACTCTACAGATATTATCATTAACAAACACGTCTAGTAACCAATGTCACATAGCTAAAACATGTATTATGACAATTCAAAGGAAGCTTCAACTATAACCTGAACTAGAAAAAGGCTTTAGCATAATCAGCCACATACAAAAACAAAGAACCAGGAAACACTAAAGTACAAGGAATACCTGAAACCCAGCAAATGTTCTGTAGTATGGATCAAGCATTAAGCATGCAAGAGAAACGAGCTGAGTTGTTCTGTCCCATCCATCACTGCGCAATGACATAGACAATAAGAGTCATGAAATAACAAACAAATACTCACAACAGTAGCCCGTTTTTTCTTCATCCTAATAATAATAGAATCTTCCGCTTCAAACAGATGCATCTTAATCTTGTCACGGATATAGAAACTGGTATCCGAGTAAATAGTTGAGTGGTGGTGATGTAACTTATAGCTAACCTGCAGTGCACAAGAACCGAGGCCGACTCCACGGCAACACGTGCAGCAATCCATGCGGCACCAGCTAAGACGTTCTGGATGTGTATCAACCAACCACTGTCTCCAAGTAAAGACACGGAAGCAGACATACTACTAAGGTTACCTCCTCCCCAGGTCCAACCAGTATGTCTCTGCAGATTCCGCACACATATCTTAATGGTTAGCAATATGAGTAAGAAACAAAAGTATAATAAATTATACTATATCCTCTAAAGGAACTCTATCAAGAAAGTTAATACTTTATAAAACTATGTGCTCCTGAATTAAGTTCACATCAGCTTAAAAAACTCCAAAAGACCCCATCGATTTTTATTGAGTAAAGGACATCCATTTAATCGCTGAAACTATCTCAAGGTCACGTCAAAGTGAGTCAGTCAGAGGAAAAGTTTAATATATATACCAAATTTAATTACAGAAAGTTCCTGTATGTTCAGTACTCACCAAGAACGATGATCTCCCATCAGATGATGTTGCACCGTGCATGTCTAAATAATCCCTAAGTCGGGAATAGCTCTCCCTCATCGCATGTATGTTGTCTATGCCAAAGAAAACAATCTGAAGAAAGAAACACCGTCCATTAAAATCAAGCAATTCCAGAAATCAAATTGTTGAGAATCAAACCAAGAAGATCATTTACTAACTGGAGACTGGAAATAATTTGAAGATGATTCTGAGCCGCCTCCCATTGCTCCATTTGCTAATGCATTTTTTCTAGGTCTCGCATCGGCAATATATAGTTTCCTGCGAAGTCAGTAACCGGATGAGATAAGTGCATCCTAATATATTCAGCACATCCTTGTGAATGGGAAACCAATGTCAACCATAATGGAAATTCAACAGCAAAAAAGTATCTTCGTTGCAACCAAGAAGACTCTATGATGCATTCAAAAGATAATCTCACGTCCAGCAAGACCAATTAAAGTGTTAATTTCCCGTTGGTAAATACATTTTGATTCATAACTTTCATTATTTATAACGACACATAAATGCGTGATATGTAAGAGTCAACCAGATCAAGGGGACGTCAGAAGCTCACCTTCGTTCTCCCTTATTAGCACCAAGCTGAGTGCAGAATGCAGCAACAAGTTTTTCATCAAAATTACTGTTGAGACATGTGAAACAAATCAAAATTCAGAATCAATCGCTTCAAGAACTTCGAAATCCAAAATTAGAACTAAATTATTATCCAAGCGATCCACATGAAGTTGGAAGTCTGTTATACCTCCTCATATTCATCATAAGACCCACTAAAGGCTGTGATGAACGTGCAATTACAGCTCCACTGCCTGCAATCGAGACCAAAAGCAGCAGTCAGTGTGGAAGCAATACTACCAAAATCAAAATGGAAGTCGCCAGATTATCTGCATTTTTACCTGGTTGACACCACGTGATCACAGGTAAGCGACATTTTGCCCGGAAAGAACACGCCTGGAGAAGCTCTTCATCACTATCAACAACAGTTATCTGTTAGATTTTTTAATCAATAGTCACTAGAAAGATGGTGAAAATGATTTTTTTTGGTAAGTTCCTAAGAGACTCCCCTGTCCTACCTTATAGATTTTGGAACCATAAAAGCGAAAGGGTAAGTCTGACACAGGTTATAATTGGAGTTCAGGTCACTTATCCGCCACAGCTCATTTTCTAGTGTGAATGATCCATCTTCAATCATGTCCATTGATGCTCGTGTTGAACTTTTTCCAAGAAGACGGAAATATTCATTAAGCAATCTTTCCTTTGGGTTTGCGTTACCAAACTTGGAAGGCCCACATGCAAAAGTATAAAGATCCCATACTCTCTCTGGCTTGGTACACCTGAGTAATGCTTCAAACACAGAACGCCTCTGCAACAGTATGATCATAAAGGTTATACGGATTTCAAGGAGAATTGAATGTGGAGACATAAGAATAAGCGAGAGTTTCACCTGTTTGGTTTTAGGACGAAAGCCATAAACAATGATCCTCATGTCTTTGCCTACAAAATGCAAGTAATCACAACATATAATGTCAGCATCATTGTGAAATGTCCATTGTCTAGTATTGAGATGTCAAGAATCTATTGAGATGTCAAGAATCACGGTAAAAGAAAAAACGAAACACAGTAAAACCTCCTATTGAATTTGACGCAAAAACCAGACAAACAACCCCTAAATCAAAACCAGCTCTTGTATATAATTAGATTTGGAAACATACCAGTGACCTGTAAAAGACGTCTTGGTGGATTCTTGTCGGGCTGACGGTTGTTTGATTGAACTTTCAGCACCTAAAACACATACAAAAGAAGTAGCCTTAAACCTCAGAGCGGAGCTTAGTTAGTATGAAATGACACATCTCTGTCCAGGCCAAGGATATAGCAACAAACCATTTTGTTAAACTTCTCAATAGTCGCCAATGGGATTGTTCCAAGTGGTATAACCTTCCTGGTACCTTCACTCTTCACAAAAAAAACCCAAACAATATATCGCTCAAAAGTGTCTTGAGAAATGCATCCAGGAATATTAAACTATTACTCTGTGCAGGATGCAGAAAGCTAAATGCTATACGAATTGACACATGTAAATAAACAGAGGAAAGACGATGATCATACCAAAAACAGAATACGAAAGTTCGTCACCAACAAGGTTCCTGCCTCATCAGTGTTGATTAGGACAACTCCATAACCCTATACAGAAAACCTCCAAAATCAGACAACAATAACAACAACAAAATAAAAAAATCTCCATTCTGTCTACAAATACAAATGCCATAACCAATACTGAAATTTATCACTGTTCCAAAAATCCCTCTATGCGCCCGTCTAATCAATACTAATAAGCACCTGACTAACGCCTAGCGTCTATGCGCCCGTCTAATCAATAATAAAAAGCACCTAATTACCGCCTAGCGTCTATGCGCCCGTCTAATCAATACTAATAAGCACCTAATTAACGCCTAGCGATTTCTTGAACATCGATAAGTTTTAGACAAACACGAGGGTGAAGCATACTGTGATTACAATAGCCAGATAAGGCAACAATCACAAATTCTTTTATTTTTTATCTTTTGAAAGAAACAATTACAAATTCCGCAAGATTACACATATACATATTATATACCTCAACGATGACCCTCTCAGATTCAAGCAAACAACTCAAATTCGCGAAAGACGTTGAACCTGAAGCTGTCTGCTGCGACTAATCAAAATCCAAAATGCAAAAAAAAAAAAAAAAACAATTAGAATTTGAGCAAATTAAATAACAACAAATCTTTTTTTTTCCAAATCGCCACGTAATTCACGTGTTGTCTTGTTTCAATTGAAACCCTAGAATCGGTGGAGAATTGAATTACATCGAGTTTGGTCCATTCGAGCGTGTCCCAACTTCCGCTACCTTCCGTCCTCTCTGAATCTGAATAATAACGGAGCGGTCTTTGTCTCCCTGACGGTGGTCTCGGCGACGTCATGAGAACGAGAGATTAGGTGACACGGAGCTTCACGTTCCGATTAACGACGGATTTTGTCAATTGTTGTTGTCACGCTCGCTGGATTCGGTTCGATGCTTCCCCACACAACAATAATACGACACAGTTTGGTACAGCGTTGTCGTTTTTTTTTTTTTGTATTCGAAAAAACAAAAGTCCAAGGCATATATAAATATGAGGTCAATTCACAAAATTACCTTTTGTTAAATATTTTCTTTATTTAATAGAATCTGTTGATTTAATTTAAGAGAAAATGACTAGGATAGACCTAAAAAAGTTTTTATCTCAAATATAAATCTTGACAATTAAAATTTCCAAAATAATACTTAAATGTTTTATTAAATATATATATATATATATATATATATATATATATATATCATTTGAGTTAAATAATCTTAGATTTTTTTTGTTTAGAGTTAAATGAGTGAGATTTTGGGGATATGATTACAATTTTTTTTTAAAAAAAAAAAAATGTTATTTTGGTCATTTTAATTTTTGAGATCTATTTTTGAGATAGAAACTGAAAAGAGGGTTGTTTGAGAGAATTGTCCTTAATATTAAATAGATTACTTTGTATAGAAATTTAAACTAAATGAAAAAAATCAAGAAATACTAAGCATATGCATTTTACTGATTTGTCAAAAAATGAAAGATTTGGACGGTGGAGCTTATCTCTAGTTGTCACGGTCTTAACAACAAACTATGAAACAATCTACAGGTGTTTTCATCGACAATTTGATTTGTATTAAATAAACGAAATCTTATGATTAAAAAAGTAGCCATCTCACTTGGATAATCCGAAGTCGGATTAAAAGTCCAGAACCAATCTTCATTTGTTGAATTATTATTAGAAGAAGAAAACAACGACATATATACTACAAAAAAGGAAAATGAGACTAAGACATCAAGAATCTGTTTTTTGGTGAAAGTAAAGAGACAAACTATATGTAATGCATCTGGTAACTCTGGTTGAGTGGTTTATAATCTCCAGAGTCGCCAGAGGCCAACAAGCAAACACTCTCAACTTCTCATGAAACACAACCTGTGGTTTCTTCCATATATTATACTTCATATGACTGAAGAAAAACCGCATGAGAACGATTCAAAATGCTATGTAAATCTTGTAATACAAGTATTATCCACCAGGACCACCATAAAGTGCATTAGTAAATATTTTGTTTGCATTTAACCTCGCATACATCAAATTTGCAGATTAATTTGCTTTCCATCTGCTTGTTTATAATATGCAACTTACTGTGTCTCAAATTTTTATTCATCTACGTATTATGTTTTCCTGGTTGTGCAAATACCATTTACTTATTCCATCCATATACCATATTTTGTTTACTCTAAACAAGCTTGTGTATTTCTTAATTTCCATAATCTCAAAGGAATCCAAATTTGTAGTTGGTGAGGATATTCTCTGTTATTTTGTCCCCCGCAATATCCAAATAGTTGTAGTGGCACATGAAAAGGATGTGCATAATGCAACTATATTCTATGTTTCTCTAAAGCTTATGAAACACCACCATCTTTGAAATGTTTGCTACACAAAAAAAAAATTATTCATCTGTCAATAAATAAAGTATTCCATCAACTCAGGCCACCGTTATTTGGGGGAGGGAGGGAGATAAGGTCTACTTTAATGCTAATGGTGGGTCAGTCTACTAGACAATGATGTTCATTTTGCATAACTACTACTGTTTTTTTGCTAATCTATAATGTTTTGGCAACCACCCCACACACAATATTTAAAACAGTAACACTATTCAACAATAGTGTTTATGATGCATATTTTAAAAGTATTATAATCGTAATGTCATAGCAAAAACGTTTGAAGTTTTAGCCAACTAACTACAAATTATAGCATGTGCCCACCGTAGAACCTATTAGCCCTTCGAGCTCGCGAGCAGCCAAGTAGGTGTGAGAGTCGCTGTACACAGCTTTTCCCGCACGTGTATAATGTATTCAACAATTAACCAATCCACATCAGCGACGTAAGTATTTACCCATCAGATTACTGTTTTTTTTTTGGAGTATGAAGAATAACACGAGATTCTTAAGGTGAAATTCTTAACGGAAGTTAAGAAATAGTTTCTTAACGGAAGTTAAGAAATAGTTTCTTAACTTTTAACTAAAACGTTAAGAATTGATTCTTAAATAAAGAATTTATAAATCGATTCTTAGCATTCTTAGTTAAAAGTTAAGAATCTGTTTCTTATATTCTGCTAAAAACCCAGTCTAAGAATCTCGGGTTAATTATGGTTTTATTTAATATCAATTTTGTATCTTGTACTAAACACCAGTCAGGTTCTTCAGTATTATCACACATTAATCCCACGCGCCTTTTAGCCTCAAACATACCACACGCTCCTCGATCTCCTCATCTTTAACCGTTCGTATAATCACGCGCTCTCTTCGTTAGCCATCTTAAATGTTAATGTCTCGTGCCATGCACATGACTTCGCTCATTAGTGACGCATGCGAAAAAACTTTTGTTCTGCTTTTCTTATATATGAACCACTAAAAAAAAACCAAACCTTTCTCACTCTCTCTGTCTCTCTCTTTCTCTATCTGAATCCATGACGACGTCGTTTCTATCCCCGGCGGGCGCCGCCACTGGCTTTCCCTCCGATCAGAAGACTCTCCTTGGGAGTCTCAACGCCCTGAGATCCTCTCGTTCTGTTTTACTGGGAAGAAACGTGCGTCGTGGTGTTTATTCTTCATCGTCAATCCAAGCCGTATCCACTGTAAGAATCAAATCCCTTCCCCTGTTTTCTCTAAAGTTTCATACTTTACGAAAAAAAAAAGTTAGTTTCTTTGAGATTTGTTCTGTTTTGTTACTCTGTTTCCAATTCATAGAGTTGTTCTGTTTTGTTACTCTGTTCCCAATTCATAGAGATGTATAAATTCAAATGCTTATAGATCGAAATCTGATAACTTTCTATGATTTTAAAGCCTGAGGCAGCGAAAGCTACTAAGAGGAGTAAAGTTGAGATCATCAAGGAGAAGAGTAACTTCATTAGATACCCTCTCAACGAGGAGCTTCTAACAGAAGCACCAAACGTCAACGAATCCGCAGTTCAGCTCATCAAGTTCCACGGAAGCTACCAACAATACAACAGAGAGGAACGTGGTGGAAGATCATACTCCTTCATGCTCCGCACAAAAAACCCAAGTGGCAAAGTCCCTAACCAGCTCTACCTAACCATGGATGACTTAGCCGATGAGTTTGGCATCGGCACGCTTCGTTTAACCACAAGACAAACCTTCCAGCTCCACGGTGTTCTGAAGCAAAATCTCAAGACCGTGATGAGTTCCATTATCAGAAACATGGGGAGCACTCTTGGTGCTTGTGGTGATCTGAATAGGAATGTACTTGCTCCTGCTGCTCCTTACGTGAGGAAAGACTATCTATTTGCTCAAGAGACGGCTGATAACGTTGCGGCGCTTCTCAGTCCTCAGTCAGGTTTTTACTATGATATGTGGGTTGATGGTGAGCAGTTTATGACGGCTGAGCCACCTGAGGTTGTCAAGGCTAGGAATGATAACTCTCATGGGACTAACTTTGTTGACTCTCCTGAGCCTATCTATGGGACTCAGTTCTTGCCGAGGAAGTTTAAGATCGCTGTGACTGTGCCTACAGATAACTCTGTTGATCTTTTGACTAATGACATTGGTCTTGTTGTTGTTTCTGATGAAAATGGGGAACCTCAAGGCTTCAACATATATGTAAGTCTCTTACATTTGCTTTAGCTTTATTTTTTTTTTGGTGCAAAATGATAAAATTTCTAGAATTTTAAGGTATTTTCAGTAGTTAATGTTGATAAGTTGTAAACAGTGAAACCTTTATAAATTAATAATGTTGGGACTGCACCAAAATTTGATTTTTTATTAGTTTAGAGAGATTAATTTATCGATATACTAATCGAACCAAAAACTCAATTTGAGACTATAAAATTATATTATTATATAGAGATATTTAGTGTATATTAATTTATGAGTATTAATTTATAGAGGTTCTACTGTACTTAAAAAAAATTGAGTTATTTGAATAAGTTAGTTACTGGTTCCTAGTAATTTGAAAATGCATAATTAAGTAAACAATAAATTTAATATGTATGAATACTTTAGAAAATCCTTTTTGGAGAAAATATTATTTTGTTAATAGTTTTTTTTTGTTCTTTTTCAGGTTGGTGGAGGTATGGGAAGAACACATAGAATGGAGTCTACTTTTGCACGCATTGCTGAACCACTAGGTTACGTACCTAAGGAGGATATCTTGTATGCTGTGAAGGCCATAGTTGTCACACAGAGAGAGCACGGGAGAAGAGATGATCGCAAATACAGTAGAATGAAGTATCTGCTCAGCTCATGGGGAATTGAGAAGTTTAGAGATGTGGTTGAGCAATACTATGGTAAAAAAATTGAGGCTTCACGTGACTTGCCAGAGTGGGAGTTCAAGAGTTATTTAGGATGGCATGAGCAGGTTAGTTACTGACAAATTTGCATAATGTTGCAAGCTTCTCCTGTCCTCATACCTTTAATGGCTTACAAAACTTGTAGGGAGATGGTGCTTGGTTTTGTGGGCTTCATGTAGACAGTGGACGTGTTGGTGGTAACATGAAAAAGACACTGAGAGAAGTCATTGAGAAGTACAAACTTGATGTGCGTATTACACCTAATCAAAACATTGTGTTGTGTGATATCAAGAGTGAATGGAAGCGTCCTATCACCACAGTGCTTGCTCAGGCTGGTCTACTGGTAAGTAGTTTATTTTCATCATGGTAGACCAAAAATATCAGCTTTTTGACATTATAAGTTGATTCATTTGAGCAGCAACCAGAGTTTGTAGATCCTCTTAACCAGACCGCAATGGCTTGCCCTGCTTTTCCTTTGTGCCCATTGGCTATAACCGAGGCAGAGCGTGGGATCCCCAGCATTCTAAAAAGAGTGAGAGCAATGTTTGAGAAGGTATGATAGCTAAAAAGATTAATGCACTCAATTTTTTATGCCATAACGTTGGTTGATGTGTAAACTCTTTCTTGTATTAGGTTGGTCTTGATTATGATGAATCTGTTGTTGTAAGAGTAACTGGTTGCCCTAATGGATGTGCTAGGCCATACATGGCTGAGGTTGGTCTAGTAGGGGATGGTCCTAACAGCTACCAGGTCATTAATTACTTCTCTGGCTAGGTTTCTTTAATGGGTTCCAACAGTAAGAATAAAAAAAAAGCTCATTGGAGGTTCTTTGTGTTCTTGTTTCATGCAGGTTTGGTTAGGAGGAACACCGAACCAGACGCAGATAGCGAGGGCTTTCATGGACAAGGTGAAGATTCATGACTTGGAGAAGATCTTTGAACCATTGTTCTACAACTGGAAACTTGGGAGACAAGCAAAGGAATCATTTGGAGCATTCACAACCCGCTTGGTAAAAATTCTTAGGATTTTCTTAGAAATGAGTAGAGATGTAACTTTGTCTAACTGGTAAATATTTCAGGGATTTGAGAAACTCAAAGAGCTGATAGATTCATACGAAGGATCTCCCAATAACTAAAATGTGGGGAATAAAGCGTTTCTTTTGGAATTACACAAAAACAAAGGATCTAGTCTATTATCTTATTTGTTACTATTCGGTAACATGCGTAAAGATTATGTATTAGTTCGTCCTTTTGTACTTTCGACTTGATTTGAGACCACCAATAAACATTTAGCCTTTTCATTTTCTTGGTATGTTTGATTGTTGTATGGACAAAATAATTACTTTCTTTTTGAGAACGGTAATGTATTTCCAATCACACAAGATCAGAGACCATGTTCTTGGAAGAATATGATATTGAAGGTTGTAGACAATGGTTCATCCGGTTAAGGTACTCTCGGGTTAAGTCTAATTAGATTAGGATTGTAACCGGTTAAGCTTGTACTTAGATTGTACCGGATCACTCTCTCTTGGTTATTGATATGTGGTTTGTGCATATCATATAGATAAACCGGCTTGGTTATCAAGTATTACGGTTAGTATAAGTAGGATACATTGAGCTGGTTTAGGAGGTTGTTAGAACCAGTTTTTCACTTGTATCCGTTAGAGAAGAGAAGAGATGAGATCGGAGAAGTTGTAATCAACGGAGGCTCGGCTTGTGAGTTCTCGTTGTGATATAGTGAGTTGCCGGTTCAATCCCGGCTCCGGTGAGATATAGCGGCCACATCGAGTTAACGGTGTGGTGCGGTGAACACCGGGTCAACATCTCGTGGTGTCGTCTTGATATTCGAAGCAGGAAGAAGTTGTTCGTAGGATATAATCTTCACAAATTGGTATCAGAGCCTGGTCGAAAGAATTGAAATCGAAGACTTCAAGAATCAACATCGGCGTTTGCCTTTTCGATAACTCGATATCCTCGATCGAGGAATAGATCGGAGAGAAGGATCTACAGCAATGGCGACTCGCAAGATGAAGATGGAGATCAAGATTACGATGTTCGATGGCACGGGAGACTTTGCGATCTGGAAGAAACGGATGTTAGCTAACCTCAGCGTTCAAGGTTTGAAGGATGTGCTCACACCTCAGTCACAAGCTTTAGTGACGGCAAAGACAGGGGAAGACGATGATGACGAGGAGATAAAGAAGAAGAAGGATCTTGAAGAAACCGCAAGATCGGAGCGCGATGAGAAGGCTTTAAACATCATCTTTATGAGCGTTGGAGATCATGTGCTCCGGAAGCTTGACAAGTGTAACACAGCTCTAGAAGCTTGGGAGCTTCTTGATAAACTCTACATGGCGAAGACCTTGCCAAACAGAGTCCACGCTCAGCTCAAAGTGTACTCATTCAAGATGCAGGACTCCAAGACTATTGATCAGAATGTTGACGACTTTCTCAAGTTAGTCACGGATCTAAGCAACCTCAACATTGAAATCCCTGAGGAAGTGCAAGCGATTCTACTACTCAACGCATTGCCAAACAGGTATGACTCTCTTAAAGAAACTCTAAAGTACAGTAGAGAGGCTATTAGTGTGGATGATATATCTAGTGCAGCTAAGTCTAAAGAACTGGAGTATAAGGAATCATCCACTGCTAAGTTGAATGGGGAAGGAAATTATGTTAGGGGTAGATCAGATAGTAGAAGTAGGAATGTGTCTGGGAATGATTTTTCAGGTAAAAACAGAAACATATCAAGGTCTAAAAGCAGAGATGGAAAGAGAACGTGCTGGATCTGCGGAAAAGAAGGACATTTTAAGAAACAATGCTACAAATGGTTAGAAAGAAATAAAGAGCACAGGTCAGGTCAAGACAGAGGTGAAGCTTCACTAGCCAAAGATGATGCCAGAGACCTTGTGGGTCTCCTAGTTGCAGAGGTGAACTCAGCTGAAACTGATCGAGACGAATGGATCATGGACACTGGATGTTCGTTTCACATGACTCCAAGACGTGATGCTTTCATAGAGCTAGAAGGCATTAACAGTGGTAGAGTCAGAATGGCAAACGGCTCAGTCTCAGAGGTTAAGGGAATCGGCTCTATCAGGTTTCAGAATACTGATGGTACTACGTTCTTGCTACATGATGTAAGGTATATGCCAGATATTTCAAGAAACCTTATCTCATTGGGGACTCTTGAAGAGAAGGGGTGTGAGTTCAAAGCTGCAAATGGTATACTTAAAGTCATCAAGGGGTGTACAATATTCATGAAAGGTACTCGAAGACAGTCCTTGTACATATTGCAAGGAAGAGCGAAGATAGGCTCAACTCATGTAGGTGAGGCCAGTAATGTCACTAACGGAGAAGAGGCGTTAGATGAAACTAAGCTTTGGCATAGCAGGTTGGGTCACCTAGGGCAGAAAGGCATGGAAGTGTTATCGAAAATGGGAAGCTTCGGAAACAGTAAGATAGGTAACTTGAAGTTCTGTGAAGCCTGCGTTGTTGGAAAGACACACCGTGTTAGTTTTGCTCAAGCCAAGCATGTTACCAAAGGAAAGCTTGACTACGTGCACTCAGATATTTGGGGTTCTCCAAATGTTCCAGCAAGTTTGAGCAACAAGCACTACTTCATTTCGTTCACGGATGATTACTCAAGGAAGGTGTGGTTATATTTTCTTAAGTATAAGGATGAAGCATTCCCAAGTTTTGTGACATGGAAGACTATGGTTGAGACGCAGAGTGATCGGAAAGTTAAAAGACTTAGGACGGATAATGGTCTTGAATTTTGTAATCACAGTTTTGATACCTTCTGTAAAGAGCATGGAATTGTGAGGCACAAGACGTGTACCTACACACCGCAACAGAATGGCATTGCAGAAAGATTAAACCGTACTATAATGAATAAAGTACGAAGCATGCTTGCAGAGAGTGGACTGGAGCTACGGTTTTGGGCAGAGGCAGCTGCCACTGCAGTCTATTTGATCAACAGATCGCCATCTTCAGCTCTAGAGTTCAAAGTACCAGAAGAAGTCTGGACTTCCTGTATGCCAGATCTTAACAGCCTCAAGCGGTTTGGATGCACTGCATACGTTCATTCTACTGAAGGTAAACTATTACCAAGAGCTAAGAAGGGAATATTCACTGGTTATCCAGAGGGTGTAAAGGGATACAAAATTTGGATGCTAGAAGATAAGAAGATGGTGATTAGTAGGGATGTGGTATTTAGAGAGGAGGAACTCTACAAGGACCACAAAGTGTCAGGAACTGAAGATCATAGTTCAGAAAGATCAACAAGCAGAATTGACTTCAATCTGTTAGACTCAACTGACACAGTGACTCAAGACTTGGTTACTGAAGAGGCTACAGGAGAAGATAATACTGAAGACAATGCCGAGACAATTGAAAGTGCTGAAGAAACAGAACAGAACTTGGAAGATTATCAGTTAGCTAGAGACAGAACGAGAAGAACAGTCAATCCTCCACCAAGACTAAAAGATTATGAATGTGATGTTACAGATGGTGAAGATCAGTTTGCGTGTTACGTATGTCTGCTATCTGAAGATACAGCAATAGAACCTGGTTCTTGGAAGGATGCAATGGTCGACTCAGATTGTGATAAATGGATGGAGGCTGCTCAAGAAGAAATGACTTCGTTAGAAGGAAATGAAACATGGGAACTTATTGAGAGACCTAAGAACCAGAAAGCAATTGGCTGTAGGTGGTTATTCAAGAGGAAAGCTGGCATTGCTGGAGTTGAGTTACCAAGATATAAAGCACGTTTGGTGGCTAAGGGCTACTCACAGAAAGAAGGCATAGATTATCAAGAGATATTTGCTCCAGTAGTTAAACATGTCTCAATTCGATATGTCTTATCTGCAGTAGCTCACTTTGATATGGAGTTACAACAGATGGACGTGAAGACATCTTTTCTTCATGGAAACTTGGAGGAATTCATTGTCATGGAGCAGCCAGAGGGTTTCGTTGATAAGAGATATCCTAACAGGGTTTGTAAGCTTAAAAGATCTCTGTATGGGTTGAAACAAAGTCCGAGACAGTGGAATAGAAGATTTGACGACTTTGTGAGATCAAAAGGGTACACTAGAAGTGACTATGATTCATGTGTTTACTTCAAGAAGAATAACAGAGGAACATACGTTTATATGTTGCTTTATGTGGATGATATCTTAATAGCATCCACGGATGGAGATGAAGTTCAGAAGCTCAAGGCAGTGTTAAATTCAGAGTTTGACATGAAGGATTTAGGTGATGCTAAGAAGATTCTTGGTATGGAGATAACAAGAAACCGAGACAGACATGAGTTGTGTGTTTCTCAAGAGGGTTATCTCTGGAAAGTGTTAGGAAACTATGAGATGGATCAGTCAAAGGCAGTTTCAACGCTGTTGGGAGCTCATTTTGTTCTCAAGGCTGCAACAGAGAAGGAAGTGAGAGAGCAGGAGGAGTATATGAAGAAGATACCATATCAGAATGCAGTAGGAAGCATAATGTATTCAATGGTAGGAACTCGTCCTGACTTGGCTCATGTTGTTGGAATCATTAGTCGATTCATGTCTAAACCGTTAAAGGAGCATTGGCAAGCAGTTAAGTGGGTTCTCCGGTATATCAGAGGCACAACAGATACAAAATTGTGTTTTAAGAAGAAAGGGGATTTTGTGGTTAGAGGGTATTGTGATTCTGATTATGGGGGTGACTTAGATCACAGGAAATCTACTACAGGAATGATATTCACTGCAGGAGGCAATCCAGTGAGTTGGAGGTCTTCACTTCAGAAGGTTGTGGCTCTGTCTACCACTGAAGCGGAGTATATAGCTTTATCTGAAGCTGTTAAAGAGGGTGTTTGGTTAAAGAGGTTCGCGGAAGAGCTTGGTTTTCCTCAAGATAACGTGGAAGTTTATTGTGATTCGCAGAGTGCGATTGCATTGGCCAAGAATGCAGTGTATCACGAGAGAACCAAACACGTAGCTACTAAGTATCATTTCATACGAGACTTGATAAATGTGGGAGAGGTTCGGGTTGAGAAGATTTCTACAGCTAATAACCCAACAGACATTTTTACAAAGGTCCTACCAGTATATAAGTTGAAAGAAGCACTGAAGTTGCTTCGTATTTCCAAAGACTGAGATTGAGGTCTGTGAGTCCGGTAAAGGGCTCAAGGAGGAGCTCGGTGAAGAGCTTTCATGGGGTTCGGTGAAGAATTCAAGAATGGTCAAGTTTATGATCATAGTTGTATGCAGCAGGTGTTGTTGTGTTTCTCACGGCATTGTCTAAGGAGGAGATTTGAAGGTTGTAGACAATGGTTCATCCGGTTAAGGTACTCTCGGGTTAAGTCTAATTAGATTAGGATTGTAACCGGTTAAGCTTGTACTTAGATTGTACCGGATCACTCTCTCTTGGTTATTGATATGTGGTTTGTGCATATCATATAGATAAACCGGCTTGGTTATCAAGTATTACGGTTAGTATAAGTAGGATACATTGAGCTGGTTTAGGAGGTTGTTAGAACCAGTTTTTCACTTGTATCCGTTAGAGAAGAGAAGAGAGTGAGATCGGAGAAGTTGTAATCAACGGAGGCTCGGCTTGTGAGTTCTCGTTGTGATATAGTGAGTTGCCGGTTCAATCCCGGCTCCGGTGAGATATAGCGGCCACATCGAGTTACCGGTGTGGTGCGGTGAACACCGGGTCAACATCTCGTGGTGTCGTCTTGATATTCGAAGCAGGAAGAAGTTGTTCGTAGGATATAATCTTCACAGATATAATCTGATTTCAAAATTTCCTCCTGTTGCCCTCAACATAGCTAAACGTGGTTAAGAGGTAGTTGTTTTCTTCTCACATGAGAAAAATCAACTCATAAGTTAAATGCACTTCAGGTCTTTTTCATATATGTATTATTCAGAAATCGAAGTCACTAGCATGTTCTGTATCTAAAAAATAGTTTCAAGCAAATAATATATTACAATTAAATTGTAGTAAACATAAATAAAGAAAATAAAGTTTGCAGACAATGAAGACAAACATGAAGTGAATGGGCGAACACATTCAGTTACAACTTTAAAAGCGACTAAGGCTTATAAATATTCATCACTTATGTAGAAAAAGATGTACTACAAATATCCAGAATCATTTCTGTTTTTTTATTTTACATGATCTGTTTCTTTTTTTTTATGGTGGGATTAGACAAGAACAAAGGGAGATATTTGTCTTCAGTTAAACTTGAAAATTATGGAAAAATATGATTTAAGAATTAAGACCAAGCCACAAACATACTAGCTAGAGTTTCTGATCTAATTGCACTGTCCCTCTATATATAAAACTGACTCAAATTCTATATTGTATGAATTGTTACAGAAAAAGTTGTGCGAGTCTTTTGTTTTATTTGAATAGTTGAACATCAATTAACCATTTCACTTGTGGATGATATGTTTGACTTCACCAGAGTAACATATTTTTATAGAGATCTAAGTGGCATAGTGTACTCATAACATAACACTTTTTGATATTTTTCCACTCATGAAAAAGCAGCTAAAGATGGTGAAGAAGGCCGTTTACAAGTGTTTGACCAAACTGCAGCTATTCCTGTTCAAGTTCTTCTCACTGGGAATCGTTCTTCATCTATTCTTTTATTACAGCTTAAGATGCTTGGAACGAAGGATACTTGGTTCTTTCTGGAATAGGTTTCAGAACTATGAGTAGATGACATTCACTACCAAATAGGTATATGAGAGAACACAATCTTGACTAAATACTTGAGAGTGGTCTATTTAAATGATATTATATCTGTTTTTCCCTTTTTTAGAATATGCCTTTAAAAATCAGACGGTTCCTACTCGGCTACTCGTGTGTACGTGAGTCTCTGGAAGAGTTCTTTAGCATATGAGTTCACAAGGACAACCACTATATTGTAGATGATGTTGGACTAAGAGCAAAAAGATTCCACGGGAAAATATCTTTGAATATTGATGAGTACATAAAAGCTGTATACGTTTGGAGTTGTTGGAAAAGATACAAAAAACGTGGGCCTAGCCATTTTCATGGATTGAGAAAGCTGCATTGTCAGAGGAAAGATGACATGTAATACTGAATCGAATTCATGAGTAGTAAGAACTTGTGAATCAGTTCGAACTAAGATGCTACACTAAAATCCCTGTTTCAGGAGCTTTTGAGAAGCTTGCATTATGAAATTTCTCTCATATCAGCACACGTTCGTCGGAGGAAAATTCTTCTTATTCTGTAGTGAATAACAACAAGTCTTTGGCTTAATGAAAAGAATGACGAGGTTGATTTAGTCCTGAATTTCTCTAAGCAACATGAATCCCTTTGGTCATCCCATCATCTAAGCCTAAGGCTTAGTAATACCCAATTTAACATGCCCAAGGGGAAATTGGTGTCAGCCTCGTTCAAAATGTCCACAGCACTTCAGTGACTAAAACAAGTTAGCTCCACAGAGCACAAGTCACACCAAATAGAAGAATAAAAAAGATTCCATGCAGATTTTTCATGATCATTGAACTTTTTTTTTTAAATGATGGAAGTAATGCAACAAGTATATATACTACTTACAGGTTGATTGTTTGTGGTTTTTGTTTTTGTTTTTGGTTTTTGTTTTTTTAAAAAAATATTTTTCTTCCAATCAAGTTTTTGTTTTTAGTTTTTTTTTCTTTTGTAAAATCCATTTTTTTTGCCAATCAAGTTTCTAAACAAATAGATTCCCTAAAATTTAGGGAACTAGTTTTTCAAAATTTTAACCAATTTGTGAAGAATAGGCATAATATTTAAATTAAATAATTATATTTCATAAAGATAAAGTACTCATACAAATTTTGTAGATAATATATCAATTTAAACGGAAAACTAAAAACTAATGCAAACAATCATCAACTTAGTCGAAACATTTCTTACTAAAAAAAGTCAGTTTATTGACCAAAGATTATGGTGAAAGAAAAAATAAAGTCAACAGAACTTGTGCACATCAAAAACAAAACCACTAAAGTCTATAAAAGAGCTTCTTGTACCATGTTCCAGCATATTATTTGTAAATTGCATCTCTCTTTCTTTTCCCTCCCACACCTACACCTTGGTGGACTTGTGTCAAACTTGGAACATAATTAAACAAAATCGGCCACCACTTGGTTTCTCCCAAATCAAATTCTCTGACTTGATTGTCCTCTCCAAGAATGTGAATCAACTTCTTGCCGTGGAATTCATGTCCCAAGTATCTATCACAACAGACGATGACTTTCTTCTCCTCTACCACCAAAAAACTTACAGCATTCCCTAGATGAAGTCCTGCGGACGAGTAATCCAGTGCTAGGAACAGGCTCCACGACACTTCTTTGGTCTCACCAATCTTATTTGTCACCCATATCTCTGTCCTTGACCTATATTCTCTCTGTAACAACACAGAAAGCTTCTCTTCTCTAACAACAGACATACACGTAGTTACACAGGGAAAAATCTGGTACGGAAGAGATAGACGTTCAAACGTTTCACTTGTATAATCAAAACTGAGTAAGAATGTGCTCATGAGATGTGTATCATAAGCAAACCAGTAAGTTTTTCCTTGCAAAGACCTGAACTGTTCAGGATCTGCTATAGTGCAGTCGGGGGTGTTATCAAGACTCCTCCATGAATTAGAGTTATCCTGAAAGATTGCGAAGTCATGGTGGTGGTAGCTCAATACTTTGTAGCTAGTACCATGGTAGGATCCAAGAGCATGGCTGCTGCGAGATGATTTGGTTTGGATCCACCTAGATTGATTAGTACACGGGTTCCAGACCACGAGTCTAGTGTTTTTGTCGTTAATGCATAATAATAAGCCGTTGCAGTGAAAGACTTGATAACTCTCGAACTCACGATATACTAAACTATCAACTAGGCGAAGTTCGCCTGTGATCTCTGGAACTCCATTGAGATTAATGCTCATCAAACAAACCTTGGACTCGTTCAACATGAGAGTCATAAGCTGCTTTGGGGATTTATCCAAGTGTTTTCTTATGAATCTTCCGTTGTTGAACAGTAAGTTCCATTGTTTGCAAGTAGATCGTAAGTGCCTCAGAGATGTGGCCGGAACGCGACAAAGTATCTCCTCTATCAAATCACATGGAAGGTCCAACATCTTCAATGTGTTACAATATTATTATCATAAACAATATTATTATCCTTGAAAATAATATTGTGTGGCTTTGATTGTTATTTAGGGTTTTCGTTTGCTCACTCTTAAAAGATTAATATATATACGACTTTTTTCTTCTTCTTTCCTTTTCCTATATGGTTTCTGTGTTTTTTTATCAATATAAATTAATGGGCTTATTTGTTAGATAGTCATGTTTGAGTGTTAAATTAAGAAACTAACAATGATTTTGACATTATTAAGTGTTAGGTTCTTTGATCACATTCTTTCCGGTTTTGCTCATTTACGTAAACGGTTGTCAGTTGCAACTTCTAAAATAGTGACGTCGTTGTTTTTGTGTCACATAACTATACGCGGTGTTTATGTAACGGACAAATTAAGTTATACAAATTTCTATTCTATATGATAAAATAGTATAGATCTCAAAATAAACTAAATCCTATCAAATAGTATAGACCCGAAATAAACATATCCTAACTCTAATTATCCCTAATCCCACCAAAACCCCTACATATTAAAACCCTAAACTCTAATCACTAAATTCTAAACTCAAATATACTCTAAATCTAAATAGAATGGAACAAAATAATATTTGTGATCAAAATAAAACATTCATAATAGAATAGTAAACATGGATTTACAACATTTAGTAGAGAATAACCAAGTTAGGGAAATATAAACACAAATAAAAGAAATTAAACTCTCATTCCTTGCAACACAAATCTTTCAAAAATTAAACCAACCTTATATTCAATGCCATTGCAGTTGGGTATCTTTTAGGCAAAGTTACTCAAGAAAAGATCTTGGTGGTTACACAATGGATCAATAATGGAGAAGAAACCACTCACGTTATACAAAGCGTGCATTTATGTATAATTTCATTCCATGTTGCATGGAATAGATCGAGAAAATAACATACTATATACAGAAGACGGATAACTAGGTTCTTTTCTACTAAATGTTTTAAATCCATGATTAATTTACAATAAAATAGAAATCTAACAGGGGATTGGTAAAATAACAATTGACACTAAACACTAAACCCAAGTTTGGGAAATATAAATCCAAGTGAAGGAAATATAAACCATCATCCATTGCAACAAAAATCTTTCAAAAATTTAACCAACCTTATATTCAATTCCATCCCGTTTCACATGGAATAGATCCACAACATATCATAATATACACAGACGACAAAACAACAGATCATACTACAACAGACCATACTATAAAGTTGTGGAAGAAGTGAAGCCACGATCTATAGTTTTACCTGTAATAAATAAATAAAAGTTATTTTTATTGTGCAGGTTTAGCTGGTAAAAACAAAGGATAAAATTGTATTAATATAGAAGAATAACGGTGTATATAGGTCCGTTAGGTTAATTGGTCATATAACTAAATAGACTTGTTTAGTGGCTATACAGACCAATTCTCTTAAATTAATTCACTAGCCCTGTTCGTTTGGTTGCCGCAGGTTTCTGCGGCTGCGGCTGCGGCTGAGTCTGCGGCTGCGGCTGCGTTTGTTCATTTAGTTGTTGTTCGTTTCGTAGACGCAGCCGCAGACGCAGAGTCAGCCTCAGCCGCTGATTGGTGTTCGTTTCGTAGACGCAAGTGATTAACTCAGACGCCAGACGCAGCCGCAGGAATGTATTTTATGTTGTTCGTTTGACAGACGCTGCGGCTATTTTCATTTAATTCGTATTTTAATTTAAAAAAAATTGTAAAATCATATTTTAAATAAATAAAATACATTTTAAATAAATAAAATATATTTTAAATTTGTAAAATTTTATTTTAAATAAATAAAATGAAGTTTAAATATATTTACATCCATCAAGATATTATATTTAATTGGTAATAAAATTTTAGTCAAATATATAAATTTAACAACATTTTTTTATTTTTAATTGGTAATAAAATTTTAGTCAAATATACAAAAAATAACAACATTTTTTTGTCATAAATCATAAGATAAATTATCTAATTATACAGAAATAACAACATTTTCATTGTAAGATATTTTGTCATTTACTTATAAGTAAATCTAGCATTTTCACAAAGTATGTATAAATTATNTTTTTTTGTCATAAATCATAAGATAAATTATCTAATTATACAGAAATAACAACATTTTCATTGTAAGATATTTTGTCATTTACTTATAAGTAAATCTAGCATTTTCACAAAGTATGTATAAATTATCTTTATATTATACTAACATCTACAATTTAGAATCTAAACTTTTATTTACATAATTTATATTCCCTAATTTTTTAAAAAAAATTCAAAGAAACATTATTTAGAAATAAGAGAACAAAAAGAAATATTTAAGATAAAGAAAATAAGAAACTGTAGAATTTACAGTGAGTTATCTAGTCTACAAAAATATTTAATATTCATAACTCAAGTGGTCTTTCTTTCTTTCTCTCTCACGACCTATCAACACTCTGGTGTGTCCTCTTCTCTTGCTTCTTTCTTTATAAACACAACAAGACATGATGGGTTTTGGGAACTTGTCTATGTTCCAATGCGGGTGCTATCATCTGAACTTTGCCATATCTGAGACATCGTGCGTTTGCTGTAAGTTACATATGCCAAGGAGAAAAGATGTACAAACTACTCACACACCAAAACTCAAGTTAGCTTAGACAAATGCATCAGTAGAAAGAACCCAGTAGCATATAAGAACAAGACATAGGCTTGACCCATATAATAAATTGTTACAACAAACTTGTAAGAAGCATTACTAGCATATAAACACNACCAGAGCATCAGACTCAACTTTACACTAGAAAGACAAATCAAAATTGAACAAACCAGATCAACAAAAAAGAAACAGGATAAACCTTTATAGAATCCACACTCATGGATCCAGTACCTAATCATATTACTAAATAGGGGAAAAAGGTTACCTTAACTCCTGCCCACAAAAGAACTGAGAGTCCGAGACCACAAAAGCACAGACCACTAGCTTAGCTAAACCATTAATAAGAGATAAGAGAGCTTGATACCTGCAAAAAAAAAAGGAAAGACTAAGCATTTAGAAGCCATTATGCAATAAGTACTGCCAAACGTATTCTGATATTATGCAATCAGTTCATGCTACAACAACAGCAGATATTATCCCAAACTTTTGACTAAACTCTCAGCTCAACGGATTGATATATCATCTTATGCTACACATCAAATCAAAGACAAACCCAGAGCAACATACAAAACGATTGAAACCCATAAGAAATCAATCGTAAACATATATATAGGAGAGAGAGGAAGCTTACGGGAGAGAGAGCTTGAGGCGTCGAGGGAGAGAGCTTGAGGCGTTGAGAGAGAGAAGCTCGATGCGTCGGAGAGAGAGAGAATGAGTGCTTGAGGCGTCGAGGGAGAGAGCTTGAGACGTTGAGAGAGAGAAGCTCGATGCGTCGGAGAGAGAGAGAGAGAGCTCGAGCTCGTGGCTGCGTGCATCAGGAGAAGCTCGTGGCTGCGTGCGTCGGAGAAGCTCGAGGCTTCGTCGGAGAGTGAGATGAGCTCGAGGTTGGTCGGAGATGGAGATGAGATCGAGGTTGGTCGGAGATGGAGAAGATCGAGGCTGGGAGGAGATGAAGATTGAAGAGGAGATCTGCGTCAAATGGAGTTGCGGCTGCGTCTATCAGGGTTAGGTTTGTTTGTAAATACTAAATAACGTTAAGGGCAAAAACGTAAATTACTTTTCTAGCCGCATCATTTGCATCACAGACGCTAGATTTTTCGGCGTCAAACGCAGAAGATGGCGTCAACCGCGGCGTCTAGACGCAGAAGATGGCGTCAAGCAAACGAACAAAAGAATTTAAAAAGATAGCCGCAGCCGCAGCCGCAGGTAGCTGCGGCTGCCAAACGAACAGCCCTACTATCGATTTTATAAAACTACTATTATTTTATTTATTTGTTTTAAGCGAACGATTTTGGTAAATTATTTATAGTTAAACAGGGTCAATAATATTATATTTAATAGTCGTAATATAAAATTTGATTGTAAATTATAAAACATCAAAGACAAGTTTTAATCTGTTGTTAAGCAAAAAAAAAGTTTAAATCTGGAATATCTATCAAATACATTCGGGAAATACATAGGAGCACTGATCGATCCCATATATGTTTCAAAAAAATTTCATAAGCACTATACTCAATGAGTCTTTGCCTTTGATTTTGCAGGAATTGTATTGAGATCTTTCAGCACCAATTGGAGCACTGGGAGTAGCTTACGCTGATTATGAAGAGTTTGATAGGATCGTACGTATAGTAACAATTTACACTTTAACAACCATTGCTTTTCATGGATCATCACCGGCTGTATGCCTGTATCAAAATCCTTGAGTAGTTATCAAACGAGAAATAAGTTTCCTCTTTCATCGCTTGAGGGTAATTTATGTGATAGTTAAAGAGTGGAGATTACGTCCGTTTGAAAGTGTTCTTGATCCTATATTTCAACATCAAGATTTTCTATGCACATTCAAGAATAAACAAGACTAGTGTGGTTCCGAAAATTCTGGTTATAAACAATTTAGGATTGTTTAATAATTTAGATATATAAAAAAACACTAAGAACTAAACAAAGGCTATAAACAATTCAGGATTGTCTAATAATTTAGATCTATAAAAAACACTAAGAACCAAAAGCCAATAAATTAAAAAATAAACGTAATTTGGAATTTACATATTCATCGCCGAAGTTCAAAACCCTTCATTGGATTGATGATGATCTTGAGGCACCTGGTGATCAGAAGGTGGCTGGCCCATCGTAGAGTCCAAGTCGGATTGAGTTGAGGTTACATTGTTAGGAGCATAATCTATCAAAGTTATGTCATGGATACTGGAGCGTTTCTTTGCCTTCTCCTCGGCGTCTTGCCTCAGGAAATACTTTTGTGAATGGCTGGCGACTTGCGTTGGGGTCCTTGTCATCACTTTCATTCTAGATATGTTCTTCCAGTCTCCTTTCCCATATATCTCTAGTCCCTCCAGAAATTTCCTGAAATAATCATTAAAACAATCAACCAAAGTCCATAACCAAGTTTGCTAACAATGTATAAAGTTATTGAAAAAGTTTCTCTGTTAACCCTCAATTATGATTTATGTATATAGCTATGAAGGTTATAAAAAATCAGGAACCATATGATCTGATACTAAATAAGTAACAATATATGGTATTATTATATCCATGTTGATGTGCTTACCAAACCAATAAAACCCTAACAGTTCATCATCCGTTTATCAACTTTCTTCTAACCTAAAAAAGTAACTAAATCTTCACCCCAGTTAAATTTTTAAAATTGTTAATTCATAGTTTCCCCCTAATCAACAGAAACCCTAATTCAACAGTGTCAATACTAACCTGTGTTCCTCTTCTGTCCAAGGTTTTCCTCTCTTTTTTTCTTTCTCCATGTCTTTAGTCTTGGATGGTATCAAATACTTTTCTTCTTTCTCCATGTGTTCAGTCTGGGATGGAATTGGGATCAGATACTCATAATTAATAGTACCATATCGACCCGATTCGATAAGGTTAATATCGTTGACCAAAGCTTCGTAGTAGTGCTTCACCTCTTCAAGCGATACCTTAAGATGGGCGGCGATAATCTCAAACCTATTCGGAGTATTCTCAGGGAATACCAACAGAAGTCTCTCAAACAGTTTGTCATCATCCCTCGTCCACTGCTTCCAATCCATAGTATATGATAGAAGCAACAACCAAATTGTTTGGGGAAAAGTCTT
This sequence comes from Eruca vesicaria subsp. sativa, assembly GCA_932364175.1. NCBI lineage: Eukaryota > Viridiplantae > Streptophyta > Magnoliopsida > Brassicales > Brassicaceae > Eruca > Eruca vesicaria. Next base: position 87,800 of record CAKOAT010837376.1, on the reverse strand, counting down.
ATCTCCTAAAACAAAAGGAACCTGATATATCTCTCGAGGGTTTTCCCTTCTTTTTATCTTTATATTGAAAATAATAGGGGAAATCGCAAGATTCACCCTCGTATTTTCTTTAATTTAGTGAATAGACTCGAATTATTTTAATCAGTCTCCAACCCCCTATTAATTATACTTCCTTTCGTCTTTGTTTTTTAAGCTCAAACTAGATTTTTGGCCCACGTTTTTTAAGCGCGGATACTATTTTTGTTGTTTTATCTACGGATGTATCGATAATTTGTTTGTTTTGATGATATAAAATGTCATTATCTAATATAATTTTTTAAAATTAATACAGATTTTAATTTATTGTTATCATCAATATCTATGTAAATATATTGTATGTAGTTGTGTAGTTTTACTATGGAAAATAATATCAATTAACTACGTCTGGTGCTGAGGAGTGGGTCAAACTCGCCTTGTATGACCCACCTGACCCACAAAGAAAATATATTTTATCTGCATCCGTCCCACTTAATTTTACGAATAATCCGCAGAACCCGCATATAATTATAAAATAATAAAAATAATTATTTTATTATTAAATAATATATTTTTAATTAAATTTTTAATATTTCAAATATAATAATTATTTTAACGAAGTTTCGTATTTTTTGAAAAATAAACCTTTTAAAATTTTTTTTCCATTTTTTCGGATTACCGGGTACCCGCAATTGAAATTAGAACAATCGGCACTCGTTCCGTGTAAAATACACTTGATCCGCAACTTAATTTTTTCAAATCGATCGACCCGTTCCGTGGCGGGTCAAACGGGGAGACTCACGGACTAATATCAAAATTCTCTAACTACGTCAATTAAGGTTGATGTGTTTATTTTTTAAATTTTTTAGAAAAAATTAAAAAGTGAATTGAGTCAATTAATGAAACCCATTAATATATAGTTTTTAGGTCCTAAAAGAAATGAAAAAATTGCCAGTAATGAAAGATTAAGTTTGTTCATAAGATTAAGGGTAAATTTGGAAAAATAAATCATTCATTAAAAAAAAATGTATATGTTTTAATGGTATTGATTATATCTACTCTATTAAAATAGACTCGTTATTATCTACTGTACAAAAGTCATAATATATCTATTTCATTTTTTATTTATAGCAGAATATATGTTAAGAAAGAATCTAACAAAATCATACTCAAAATTTTAAAATATGTTTGTTAAATAAAGCATCAATTAATTTCGTAATTATGATAAAATGGAATTCAGATTCAACAATCAGAAATATATGACCATAGGTTTATATAAAAGGAAAATTCAGAAAATAAAATACAATATGCAATAAAAGTCTTTTAGCTTTAAATAGTTTCACAACGAAATTTTATTTGCTGGTTTATGGACGATTGTTCGATTCAGAATCAGAAATGCCACCATGCTGACCGGATTCCAGCGCAACTAGCCCTTGCGGTGGTTGCGGCTGCAAAGGAACGAGCCTCTCCTGTTGGCCAGCCCCCATAGTTATCTCGATGGTTCTCCGCTGCATCGTTACATTATTGTTCTTTGAGTTGTGCCAAGTGAAGAAGTTACATGCATAGATCGCCACTTGCATAGGAGTTTTGGTAACCAATAAGGCAGCTATGTTGTCATAATCTCTCCCAAACCGCCTTAACCCGATCAGGAACCATCTGCATTGTGTTTTTTTTCAGATTCAAATTCGTTATTAGTGTGAGATCAATCCGCTTTCAATCATGTTTCACCACCATTTATATTATTTAATGGCATAAAGGATTCAAATAAGATTAAAAGAAAAAAAGCCTATGGCCATAAAGAGAATGTGCTAGTCGTATTGATTCCAAACATAAATCCATGAAATAACACCGCTATATATTCATCAATGTTTTTTTTTTTTTTTTTTTTTTGAAACACATATATTCATCAATGTTATAGTATAAAATCATATTATAAACTCATACTTGCATGAAAATGTGGATTTCATAAACTATGAAAAACCTTTACTCATTATATTGTATACTTACTCATGTTCTTGTTTGTCCCATATTTGTCTCGGGATCCGGCACCAACTCGGCTCAATTCCATAAATCATCCAATCAGCAAAAGCTATTGGACTCGATCTGGTCTCTAGAAGATCATCGACCATATCCTGGTAATGCTCCATAACATCGACCACCGATTTCCCTAGACACCGGGCTATAAACTCGAACCGATTGGGTAAATACGCAGGGAACCACTGCACTGCTTTCTTCAACTTCTCGTTCTCCTCTTTGGTCCATGCACTCGCAGCCATTGTTGCCAAAACAGATTAAGAAATCACGAAAATCGAGATGAAATATTGTGAGTTTTGGAGAATTATATTATGCATGTGATGAATTACCAACTTAGCTAACATCCTCCTATATATATAGGCTTATCTTCTCTGTAATTTGGTCAAGTTCTTTAGTTTTGCAATGTTGTGTTGTCATTAAAATTTTGGCTTTGGACTTTTTTTCCTCTCATTTAGTTATGAATTATTCTTGGGTTCATCCCCTATGTTGAACTCTAGGTTCATCAACCAATAGCATTGTGTTATTTCATATTTGATATCTTTTTAAAAAGGAAACAAAATCTTGTCAAGTTATATTATGTTTTCAAAATAAAAATAGAAAAAAAAAATAATAATACTTACAAAAAACGAAAATAAATTCTTTAAAAAATATTTTAACATTATATTATGTTTTTAAAATAAAAAGATAAAAATAAAATAAAATAGTAATAATTTCAAAAAACAATTTAAAAAAAAATCTTTTAATATATCTGTAAAATAAAAACAAATTTTTTTACATTTTTGTATTTTTATTTTATAAGGAAATAAAATATAACTTAACAATATTTTATTTCCTTTTTAGAAAGATATCAAATATGAAATAACACTATCCTATTGGTTGGTGAACCTAAGAATAACTCTTTAGTTATTTACCATGTTACTACTATACAACTATTGAAGTTCAATGTATTTATTTCATAGCATTAATGACATTTTAATCAATTAAATTATGACACATGTATAAATTAGTTATATTCTGAGATGTGGCAGTCACTTAAACATATTTTTTTAATATTTACAAAATAAATATGTTGACAAAAAATACTTACAAAATAAATATATTATAAAATTTTATAACAAGGAAAAAAATCCTATTAAGATTTTCTACCTAAATACAGAACTAGCGATTAGACGGATTATTCGAGGTCTAAGCAAAGCGTAGACGTTAACAAATATTGATAACAATGTGTTTAATTATAAAATTATTTTGATAAATCATAAATGTTAGATGTACTTACAAAAAAAAAGACAAATTTATGGATTTGCACTAATTAACCTTATTGTTTGACTAAACACAGTTAGAACAATTTAGATTGATTTAGACAAATTTAACCAATTTAGAATAACTTTAACTGATTTGAATAGCATAACTTAATTTATTAAAATTTATTGCCGCTATAAGTGATTTACCGCCTAAGCGAGCGCCTCAACAATTCTTACACCGGTTTTTAGAAAATTGGTATTGTCAGATTCAGTTTAGTACAAATTCAGTTTATACTGAAATGTTTTTTTTTTGTGGATTCAGTTTATGTAAGCCCTCCTAGCAACATGCTGGAAGGTACACATGGGACTTGTTATTAAGAACCGTGCCCATGACCGTGTTAACCATCTCGAATGATCTAGCTAAAACAGTCAGAAATCTCAGCGTGAAGAAGTTAATCCTCGAACAAGCGGTCAGGTAGACCGATCAGCTAAACATCCTTCTGCTTGTGATTCAAAAGAAGATTATCTTGATCACTGGATTTACTACGTGGTAGGACCTAGCCATCATTGTTTTCAATCCATCCAAAAATTCCGAAAACTTTTAGGAAGGAAGGCATTGATCATGATCAGATCAGCGTTGATGAGTTTCTGTTACTCTAAGTACATAAAACGGGATGGTTGACTAAAGGTGAATGGCTAATTTTACTCCCAGTCCCCAACAGCAAAAAGAGCCTTTCACGTATATAGTAACAAATTTCAATTAAACAGAATTTTTTTTAAACCGTTGTTTTTCATGGATTAGCAGTTATCAAAAGAGATATGAGCTTTTCCTCTTTCATCGCTCGAGAATAATTTACTCATATTTACAGAGTGGAAATTACATCGGGTCGAAAGTGTTTCAACATCAAGATTTTTTAAGCACACTCAAGAATGAACAAGATTCCGAAAATTCTGGTTAGACAAAAGTATCGAAGGCTATAAACAATTTAGGATTGTTTAATAACTTTGATCTACCAAAAAACACTAAGAACCAAAAGCCAATTAATTAAAAATTTAAAGTAATTTGGAATTTACATATTCATCGCCGAAGTCCAAAACTCTTCATCGAATTGATGATGGTCTTGACTCTTGAGGCAGGCACCTACTGATCAGAAGGTGGCTGGCCCAGCGTAGAGTACTCCAAGTCGGATTGAGGTGTGTTTACATTGTTAGCAGCATGATCTATCAAAGTTATGTTATGGATACTGGAGCGTTTCTTTGCCTTCTCCTCGACATCTTGCCTCAGGAAATACTTTTGTGCATGGCTTGCGACTTGCATTGGTGTCCTTGTCATCACACTCTTTCTAGATATGTGCTTCCAGTCTCCTCTTCCATATTTCGCTAGTCCATTCAGAAAATGCCTGAAATAATCATTAACATAATCAACCAAAGTCCTAACCAAGTTTGCAAACAATGTATAAAAGTTGTTGAAGTTTCTCTGTTAACCCTCAGCTATGATTTATATTTATATAGCTATAAAGGTTATACAAAATCAGGAACCACATAATCTAATACAAAAACGTAAATCTAAACTAAATGAGTAACAAATAATGGTATACTCTATCCATGTTGATGTGCTTACCTAACAAACAAAACCCTAACAGTTCATCATCCGTTTATCAACTTTCTCCTAACCTAAATCAAAATTTGAAAATTGTTAATTCATACTTTCTTACCAATCAACATAAACCCTAAATCATTAGTGTCAAGACTGACCTGTGTTCCTCTTCTGTCCAAGGTTTTCCTCTCTTTTTTTTTCCTCCATGTGTTTACTCGGGGATGGGATTGGGATCCAATACTCAGAATTAATAGTAGCAAATAGGCCCGATTCGATAAGGTTAATATCTTTGACCAAAAGCTTCGTAATAGTGCTTCACCTCTTCAAGCGATACCTCAAGATGGACGGCGATAGTCTCTTCAATTTGATAGAAACAACAACCAAATTGTTTGGGGAAAATCTTATCTCCAAAAACAAAAGGAACCTGATATCTCTCGAGGGTTTTCCCTTCTTTTTCTCTATGATTTATAATGAAAAATAATAGGGGAAATCCCAAGATTCACTATTTTCTTTAATTTAGTGAATAGACCCCTAATTATATTTTATTGCGTATATCTAATCCCCCTATTATACTCCCTTTGTCTTTGTTTTTTAACCTCAAAATTATATATATTATAATAAACTGAACTCAGATTCAACAATCATAACTATATAACTACAGGTTTATATAAAAGGAAAAATTCACAAAATAAAATCCAATATATGCAGTAAAGTCCTTTAGCTTAAATTAGTTTCAGAACGAAATTTTATCCTCTGGTTTACGCGTATGGACGATTGTTCGATTCAGAATCAGAAATGCTACCATGTGGACCGGTTTCCAGCGCAACTGGCCCTTGCTGTGGTTGCGGCTGCAAAGGAACGAGGCTCTCTTGTTGGCTACATGAGTCAACGCTGGTGTCCCCCATAGTTATCTCAATGGTTCTCCGCCGGTTCATTACATTGTTCTCTGAATTGTGCCAAGTGAAGAAGCCACGTGCATACATCTCCACTTGCATCGGGGTTTTGGTACCCACTAAGACCGCTACGTTGTAAAGATCTCTCCCAAACCGCCTTAACCCGATCAGGAACCATCTGCATTAATTGTGTTTTTTTTTTTTACAGATTCAATCATGTTTCACCACCATGCAATTATTTAATGACAATTCAAATGAGTTTAAAAGAAAAACAAAACTTATGGTTTCTATGATTAATATGTTATCACGTATCACTATGCAAATTTCGTAGCAGCTAAGGAGAGAATGGGTTAGTCGCATTGATGTAGATTTCATCAACTGTGGAAAACCTTTACTCATTATATTGTATACTTACTCATGTTCTTCTTTGTCCCAACTCGGCTTAATTCCATAAATCATCCAATAAGGAAAATCTATTGGACTCGTTCTGGTCTCTAGAAGATCATCGACCATATCCTGGTAATGCTTCATAACATCGACCACCGATTTCCCTAGACACCGGGCAATACACTCGAACCGATTGGGTAAATACGCAGGGTACCACTGCACTGCGTTCTTCAGCTCCTCGTTCTCTTCTATTGTCCATGCATTCGCAGCCATAATTCCCAAAACAGATTAAGAAATCACGAAATCGAGAGGAAATATTGTGAGTTTTGGAGAATTATATAAGCTAACATATATATATATATATATATAAGCTTATCTTCCCTCCAATTTGAGCAAGTTCTTTAGTTTTTCTATGTTTTGTACTATGTCTTTATTAAAATTTCTTCAACTTTTTTCCACTCATTAGGTGTTTACTATGTTACTACTATAAAACTATTGAAAGTTCAATGTATTTATTTCATAGCATTAATGACGCTTTAATCAATTGTATTTATATTTTGACATGTGGTAGTCAGTTAAATCTAATTTTTAATACTTATAAAAAAATATAAATATTGTAAAAGTTTATATTAAGGAAAGAAATGTATATTATTAAGATTTTTTTCAACTAAATAGAGGAATAATTATTAGACGGATTATTTGAGATCTAGACGAGACCTAGACATTAAAAATATTAATATATTTCCATATTTTATATTGATATGAGATATTTTAGTTTTTTGTGTTCAAATACAAAAATATTTTAATGAAGTATAAAATTTGATATAAAATAAATAAATTTATGGATTTGCACTAACATTGCTGCTTACCTAACAGATTTGGAACAATTTTTAGATCAATTAGACCAATGTTAACCGTAGTTAAACTAATTTGAATAACATAAATCACATTTATAAGAAATAGTTATAACTATAATCCTTTACCACATAAGCCGGCGCTTAGACACCGCATACACCGGTAGAACATTGGTGTAGTGAGATTCAGTTTAGTTCAAATTCAGTTTATACTGAATTCCTTTTTTGGTTTAAGTGTATTCTGAAAAGCAAGTCAACATAAATTAGATTTGTACTGAACAATATCATACAACAAAGGTATTCATATATTTATAAGGCAAAATGACAATCCTGTTTTTGAATCAAACTCCAAACAACATACATATTCTCTTGAGCCTCTACAATCACGTGTTACAAAAAAAAAAATATATTGAAATACTGATTTTTTTTATCAAGATATTGTAGGGCCACACTATATAATGTTGGTTTGGTCTAATGGTTAACTAATTTGACTTTGAGTTAGTATACCCTTGTTTGATCCCTTTCTTGTTCAAAATATTTTTTGTTTTAACTATATACAAGTGAGTTTATGGACTTTTGTGTTACTATTAATCATAAGATTTATATAATTGTAGGCCACCTCCAAGTTATGAGACGACAGTGATATTTCATTTGTGTTTTTAGTATTTTATAATCAAATTAGAGTTAAATATAAATATAACTATTAACAATAACAAGAAAATAATTCGTCTATTCACAACGGACAAATATATCTCTTAAAATGTGTTGCATTGGTCAATTTTTTTTAGAAAAATAATAATAGAAATGAGTTAATAATGTATTTGTTAAAAATTTATCCTATTCAGTTAATAAATTGCATAATTGATGATATAACCAATAAAAATCTATAATCCTAAAAGTATCAAGTGTAACATGTTCCACTATATTACAAAATAATATAAAAATTAATTAATTTTAAATATTTATTTTATAAGGTAATACTATCTAAATTCTCACAAAAAAATATTTAATAAACTATGATTAACTATCTTTAATTTAACATTTACTTTATACTACTTATAGAAATTGAGTATATTGTAAAATCTAATGTTATTTGTGTGTACATGTACTTTGATTAATTTACAAATTAATTATTACACTAAGTTATTAAACTATATTTTATTATTTAATATAATATTTAATAGAGTAACAAGTATATATATATAATATTATAACTTTTATATTCTTTATGTAAGTACAAACTAAATTAATATAATACTTAATAATAATTACAGAATCTAGTTATTTAGATATGTATAATGTTGTAATACTTTGATATTATTAAATTACAATCTAGAAAAAATCTGTATGGAATATATATATATATATATTTTTTATTCTTTCATTTAAATATTATGTTAAATAATTAAGTTGGTAGACATCATATTAACATGCATCTTTATATATAAAGAAGAACTCTACTCTCTTCTCCTTAGTCCACGTCACATTGTGATGTCATAAAATCATTTTCCTTATCACCGTCTATCTCTGAGACGCGACTCCCCTACTCCGTTGAAATCTCTTGAACTCCCTAATCGATCAAACGAACCTCCCCCATTGATTTCATCATCGCATCTCCTCACTTCTCCAATCTTTATTATTCCCATTAAAGCTTCAGACGATGTCAACCTCTTCAACTCCTCCATGTAAAGTCTATAAATTATCAAAGGATTGGGAGGAGCTTGCATCTTGAAAACCACTCCTCTTCTATCAAGTCAAGAAAGGTCACTAAACATCTTCGATTTCTATTTTTTTTGGTCGGTATATGTTTTTATAAATTTTCGGCATGTAAACAAGTGTAGAAACCTAGGAGTATCCTTCGAGATGGTTTGGCGGTTGATGGCGATTCCTATTTCGGTGAATCGTTCAATAGATCCATCTCTTCGACTCTACAATCCTTCAATGCCGACGAGACGCCTTCTTCTCCAGTAAGTCTTCTCCATCCTCCTATATATACAGAGGCTGATTATCAGCGTTTCCTGACCAAAAACAAGTTTCATAATGAGATATTGTTTTCAACTCTGATCGTGGCTGATTCGAATTCCGACAAATCCTCTTTTGAGATTTGATCATGACAAATTCCGTTTTTGGAAGGTCGGATCCAAATCCTCTTCCAATCTTCTGTCTCTTTTGTGAAAAAAATTGGATTTTTTTTATTGGAACTTTCGATTGAAATTGTTTGATTTCTATTTTTGTTGGGATATATCTTTCGGCTGATGATGTTTGTTTTTAAAAAAATTGGTTTTGGTGTTTCAGAACTTCTGCGGGAAAACAAGAGGATGCTTGAAAAGTCAATCATAGAGATTGAGAGGGAGAGGCAACGCCTAACACAAGAGAAGAAACTTATCACTGAGATTAAAAAAACCGCAAAGCAGGGACAGATGGTTTGTTTGTTTGTTTCTGCTTATATATTTCACAATAGTCTTTAGCTCTTTTGTATCCTTCGTTAAATGTATGTGTTAGAAATTTATTTGTTAGGAGTATTTCAATGTGTGCTATAATGATGTGTTTGGTTGGCTTATGCCTTATTTTTTAGTGAGCTTTGATTCAATAGATTGTGCTATTTCACAATTTTGACTATAATTGATTTGGTTTACCAAGGGAGCTGTGTAAGTGATTCCAAAGGACCTTATCAGAACACGGCACCAGATTGAGAAGGTTTACAGCTCAATTCTCTCAGGATCCAGGTATGCTTGACTTCTTGGCTTTGGTTATTTTCGTTTCCAGAAACACCAAAAAAAAATTAGTAGTGCAAGTTGTTCAATCTATTCTTATTCTTCTACAAACAAAATAAATATTATTTTGGGTTATTTGAGACTCTGAAATCACACAAGAAATGGGTGAGGCAATGAAAGGTTTAACTAAAGCGATTGGTCAAATGACCAGGCATATGAATCTTCCTTCTCTTCAGGAAATCGTGCAAGAGTTTCAGGAAATCGTGCAAGAGTCTCTGAGGTCATGGGAGTTTCAATTGATGATTCTTTGGAAGGAGATGAGGAAGAGCAAGAGACCTTGACGAGATCGGTATCAGTATCGATATCAACCAGGAGGTATTCCTTTTACATATCCATTAAACAAAAAAAACGAAATAGAATCTTGACTGATTACTGGCTGCTTTCACCGTTATATTCATCAAGTTACGATTTGTGAATAAAGCCTATATTGCAATTCCCTTATTCTCAGTTTCCACCTATAAAATGCTTAACTGGTTTGTTGGTATTTCAGCTGGTGAATGCTCCATCTGGTGCGGTGGCAGCACCAGTAGCAAAGAACAAGGTGGTGCAAGTTGAGGCGGCCGGAGCTTGGGACGGTGGGAGAATATTTAGTGATCTTCAGGCAAGGCTGGATAACCTTCGAAAAAAGTGAAGCTTTTCTGGTTTCTGTATCATATTTAGTGGTACCCTATTGCTTTACAACCAAATGAACATGTGGCAAATGAGAGATATGTTTACGTTTTGGAGGTATATATAAAACTGATTGATGTTCTTTATAACTAAAGGTTCGAGAATATAAAACTGATTGGTGTGGATATGCTGCTACTGGATTCTCAGGTCTTTTCTTTAACCCCACTTCTGTTCATAAACAAATTTATTCCACCGGTCAAATGCTTTATACCTTTCCGCCGTACTGAATCCATACTATAAATTTATTTCTTATAAACCGTCTTGAATCCATAATACAAAGTTAGTTTCTTTAACAGAGAGTTTATGTTAAACTTTTTTCACTGAAATATCTTCTAGAGTTTGATGATTGTTGTGTCTATTTCATGTATGTTCAGGGTTTATCAATGCCGTGGTGACTCAGTGTTTTATCTCCCTATAGAAGTTCCCCGCTCATTCCTTCCTATAAACCGAGCTTGGTAGAAGAAAATAGCTTGGTATATGACTCAGTGCTTCTTGATGGAGCAGTAATATCGTTGGTATGTATGAATGCTGGGTTTTTAATTATAATGTTACATTCTCTATTAGAAAGGACTCACTTATGACCGTAAGCAGTATGTTGGAATTCATTTTTTCTTCTTCCTGAGCATGACCGTAAGCAGTATGTTGTCTTCATGTTATGAGAATTGAAAGAAACTCTTTATTAGTTTTGTTAAGGTGGACTCAAACTTTTTACCCCTGTAAACATAACACCATGCATTTTTCTAGGAGTACACTACCCTCCCAAACTTCATTTGGACGTTGTAAGGGCAGCCATACTAAGCATTGATGTAAGTGTCTCATCCTTCCGCCATTGCTAGGCTTGGGATTGTGTTTAGTTTTAATTAGATAATACTTTGTAAAATGCAACTGGGTAATAAAGTTTATGCATTGCATATTACAGAAGCATATGATGATTTTGAGACATAATCATTCTTTCACGAAGCCATCATTGTTGCTAAGTAGTTTCTCTTCAAGTTAGTTAGTGCTTTCAATTGTTGTTTACGGTTTAAGGTCAAGGGAGTCTCTAAACTCTTTTATTCATATGTTTTCTGCAGCAAAAGCTCCTGCAGCGCTTCGATCATCAAGATATGGCTTTTGTATTTTTAGGTCATGGATTTTCTGCACGTACTCCTCTATACAACAGCATCACGAATTGTGGGTTAGTCTCCTTCTTTAGGTGTGCGTGAGAACTTAGAGAACCGACCGGTTAGCAAAGAAGCTTAAAGTCTTAACAAAAGATAATAAATTTGATTTCTGCAGTGGAATCCCTAGACGAGGTTTATGATTCTGAATTGAGATTTTCCATGAGCATCTTATATTTCGCACAAAGCATGCAAGTTTAAGTTTTCATGACATCTTATTTACTCAACTTTGTATAAGATGTTTAAAACATGACCTGTAATTTGGTCCTTTGTGATTTGTTGCACCAACCTATTGGTTTTCTTTCAACCTCTGCCTTTTCCTGAGCTTAAACCTTATTTTGGCATTTTTCAGATTTATAGAAACTTCTGCCCAGAACATGGAAGACCTGAGAGTACACCGAGGCTGATAGCTTGCTTCAATTTGTAGAGAGAACGCTGACGTAGAAACATCTGCCTCCCATTGCACCAACTACACTCTGTGAGAATACATTTCCACCTTCAGAATTTTCCTTTTCCTTTTGTGAACTAAGCTCTCAATAAAAAAAAAAAAAACACAATGGAATCGATTGGTTTGATTCACTTTCGTACATAATTCATTTAATTGCTGCAATAAAGACCCAACACTGTTTTCTTGGCGCATTCTGTACTTGAAAAATCTCTCCATTTTCCTAAATTTTGCGAGCTCAGTGTTGCCATTGTGGTGCGTTGAAGTTTTGAGCTAGAGTTCTCCCTCAAATGTCTCCATTTTTTCTTTCATATCTTGAAGTCACCATTACTCTTTTTGCAGGTCAACCTAACGAATCTGGAACATACTAATGAGAACCACATGCATGAAGGAACATAAGAACCTGGTAATAAAGAATCGGGCGAGCCAGCCAGCAGCACGAAGAAGGGAGCAAAATGCAGTGGCGACAGAATCAGAGCAGATACACGTGGCACAACGTAAACGTCGTTAGGATTCTGGTTGGATGGCGAATGTTAGTAAAGGAGAGAATTTTAGGGCTTAAATATTTTATATCATGCAGTTTTGATATTCTTTCATTTTCTGATTAACGGGAAAATCTTTTTCAACTCTTAGCTTTTATCTATCATATTAGTTAGTGACAAACACCCGAGTTGCTATTTCTTTGTGGTAATTATTTTCTATCGTCTAGATCATGGCCTAACCTCAGTTTGGTCTTACATATTTTTTATCTGTATTCTTATAACTTTATAGAAAGCTTGGTGACATTATTTTTTAACTTTGGGATCAATAAATAATTTTGGATTTCTTATTTAGTGTTCTAAGTTTATAAATCCTCTCATAAAAAAGATGTGTATAATACATAAACTAAACAATGATTAGAAAACTCCGCAAAACTCTATCTAAAATGGCCGGTGAGATTCTTGAACTGCATCAGTACTCATCAAAAGTTTGGTTAAGAGGCAATGAAGTAGACCAATTATGTCTGTCTTCTCTAAGATTTCTTGCTATGGATTTCTAAATAAAAAAGAAATAATTTTATTCGACAATAAACTATTTAACATCACACAACCATTTCTAGGAAGAATTGTATTCATCATCTACATTTACATGTATGTCAGTTCATTATAATAGTCCTGTTATATAATTTAACTATATATATATATAGAAATGAAAGAGATAATTTTATTCAACAATAAACTGTCCATATGTAATAATTTAATTACGTACAATAAAATTTTGTAAGGATTATATTTTATAAGTTAGTCAGTAATATATATTTAAAAGTTTAATCAATAATGTTGATATATAATAATACCTATAAGATTCTAACAAACATGTATATGTATAAATAGCAATGATATTTTCATTTTAGCTATCTTAAATAATTTAGTTATAATGAATAAGTTATTTTTATATCATGTATACAGTATATCATTAGTTTTAGAAAACAATGTGTAAAAATAATTTAATTCATGAAAAAATTTTAACTGCGCAAAAATAATCTCACTATATAATAAAACATTTATTGACTTATTGTTATAGTTAAACTAAAATAAACAATGAAGAAAAATAGTTATAACTTTAAATGTATAGTAAAATAAATTGTAAAATATTTTATGTTAATGCTACTTTTTGTTAAAATAAATCAAATATTTTAAATAAATTTGTACTAATAGTTTATTTATTCACCCGCCCGTAGGGTGGGTTTACCCTAGTAATTAATATAAGGACTTGATTTCGAGAATATTATAAATCATTATTAAGTTCAATTAGTAATCATGTTTTACTAGTATAGATAAAAGTTTCTAGATCTAAGACTATCTTCAATGGTTCATTATATTTTTTAGTTCCAAATTCTATTGTGCAGTTGTGTATTACTCTAGTGGTACTCTAAACTCTAAAATAATGAATAAAAATAAATAAATTATTCTGTATATATAGTAAACATATATTTTACAAATCGGCCCAAGTCAACCCGGGAAACAATTTTTACTTTTTAATTATACAAACCAAACGCGATCCGTCCTTTAAGTTAAATTTGTATTTCGAACCGGCCCAAATTGACTCAAAAAAATATATTTCCTTTTCATATTGTGCACACCAAAGCTGGTTCGTTCGAAGTTTACTATAATTAAACGTTTATTTGATATACTCCTACTTTGTTGTTGGAGGTTTGCAATAGATTGTTGAAGATTTTCGAATACATTAATCTGGGCTACATTAATTTTGGAACGGAACCTTGACACCACGTCTGTCTTGTATATGCGTACGTTGTAAAATTAATGATTTAAAATAATCTATTAGTATGAAAATTTCCCTTAAAAGTTAAGAAACAAGATCAACTCATTTTTAGTTTGTAAAAAAGGCCAATAGAAATGCCCTCAAGGCAAAAGACCATGTCAGAATACTACAGCAAACATGCATAAATAAACATAAGTTTTGTTTTTGTTGTCCAGAAAAGAAAAAGAAAAAGAAAAAAAAACATGAGAGAGCATATTAAATAGGCGGAATCGTAAGCTGACGTTCGGGGTAGTGAATCTATCGATAATAAAGGTCGGCAGGAGGCTGCGATTCAAGAAAGAGTTAAATGGTTTTATAAGAGTCAAGAAAGAAGGAAGTATAAAGTATAAATTGATTGGAGTGTAATAATTACCATGCAGATACGTTTGAAACTCCCCGTGTCAAGTGATACCTTGTCCACACCTTGAAACAACAGTTGGAAACGAGGTCCAGCTTCCTACAAAAAAAAAAAAAAAAAGAAAAGACAAAAGGGATAAATACATCTCCTTGTCAAACACGAGGAAAAGGCTCAACAAAGTAACAAACCTTCGGGGTGCGCTTTGGCCTTTCTTCTGAAAGGGCTGCTTTCTCAGAGTGGAGCCTGATGAACACAAGAGAAGAGAGTGCATGCATAAATATATATAAGTTACTTAAAAAAAAAACAATTTTGAAGAAAAAGAAAAGGGTGGGAGTAACCAATGATGCCGGTAATGAACGAAACCCACATATTATTAAACAACACTAAAGATGATGAATAGTATAAAAACATTTATCAAAAAAATCATTTTTTGTGGCGGTTAACCCACATATTTCGAGATAAATTAGAAAACATGATATTTTTTTTTGTTTTTATGCATAGTTTCATCATGCACTGACATAATATGAAGATTAAAGAGGTTTAATACCTTAGGTGTTCTCGTTCTTTAAAAAATAGAGATTTTATAAGGGTTATTCAACTAATTAGGTGGAATATAAAATTTAAAAAAACTACTCGTTGAAAAATTAGAAATGATGTCCATATACCATGAAATTATGTTTACCACACATTAATATACATTTAGAGTTTGGTTGGTTACTTTTAAAACAACATTAATGAGGTTAAACTTTAGTTTATATAGCATTTATTGGAAAAAACTCGATCTTTTTGTAAGATAAATTAGAAAATATAGTAATTTATTCTAATGCATAACTTCATCTTGCACTGACATATGATAAAGATTAAAGAGGTCTGAGAACTTATTTGTCAATGTTTTTTCTAGAATCTACATATTTTATAAGGGTTAGTTCACTAAATTTGGGGAAATATAAAATTTTATTAAATTACTCGTTAAAATATTTAAAACGATGCTCACGTACCATAAAATAAGTTTAACATATATTAAAATAAATTTATAGTTTGATTATGTATTTTTTAATCAACAAGAAAGAGCCTAAACTTCGGTATAAAACATTTCTCAGAAAAAAACTTATATCTTTTTGTAGTAGTTAACCCACATATTTTAAGAAAATAATAAAAAATATGATACTTTTATTTTAATGTATAGATGCATCCATAACATATATAGGATGAAGATCCAAGATGTCTCACATCTTTTTTTGCCCTAATTTCGGTAGAATATAAAGATTTCACAGGGCTTAATTCTTTAATTTTTATGGTATATGAAATTTTATTAAATTACTCATTTGAAAATTATAACCATTGCCCATGTACCATGAAAATAAATTTAGTATACATTAGTATAAATTTTTAATGTGGTTATATACTTTTAAACAACACTAAAGAGGCTAAACTTAAGTACCAATAACATTTATCGAAAAAACTCAATTTTTCCATAGGTGTTAACCCACCGACTTCAAGATAAATTATAAATATGGAATTTTTATATTATGCATAGCTGCATCCTGCACTGATTGAGGATGAATATCAAAGAGTGTTGATACCTTATATGTCCAAATTTCTCTAGGAGATAGAAATTTCATAGGATTCAGTTCATTGATTGATTATGGTAGTACATGGACTTTTATTAAATTATAAAGTTAGAACTAATGCCTATGGACCATTAACATAAGTTTAGTACGTTAATATAAATTTGAATGTGGTTGAGTATTTTTAAACAGAAGTCAAAAAATGCTAAACTTTTGTATATATAACATTTATCAGAAACTTATATTTTGTACATGTTAATCCAAATATTTCAAGATAAATTTGAAAATATGGTATTTTGGTTTTAATGAATACATGCATCATACACTGACATGATATTGAGATTAAAGGGGTTTGAGAACTTAAGTATTCATGTTTATCCAGAAAAAAGTTTTTATATGAGTTATAGTCCACTAATTAGGTGGAGTATGAAATTTAAATAAATTACTCACTAAAAAATTAGAAATGATGTTCATATATGATTAAAATAAATTTAGCATATATATATATATATGCTAAATTTATATATATATATATATATATAAATTAAGAATCTGGTTTGATATTTTTAAACAACACTAAAGAGGTTAAACTTAAATACACATATTATTTATCAGAAAATTCGATCTTTCCATAGGTGTTAGCGCACATATTTTAAAATAAATTATAAAAAATTTAAATTTTATATTTATGCATATCTGCATCGAGCACTGATATATGATGAATATCAATGAATTTTGATACCTGATTTTTTTTCAAATTTCTGTAGAAAATAAAGTTTCATAGGATTTGGTTCATTGATTTTAGTGGTATATAGACTTTCATTAAATTCCTATGTTTAAATTTAGAACTAATGCTCATGTACCATTAACATAAGTTTAATACGTTAATATAAATTTTTAAAGTTGTTGAGTATTTTTTTTTTAAAAGTAAAGAGGCTAAACTTTTGTATATATAATATTGATTGAATAACTCTATATTTTGTCGGGGTTAAACTAAATATTTCAAGATAAATTAGAAAATATGGTTGTTTCGTTTTATTGAATACATGCATCATACACTAATATAGTTTTGATATTAAAGGGGTTTGAGAACTAAGGTGTCTCGTTTATCCAGATAAACAAGTTTTTATAGGAATTATTCCAATTATTAGTTTTGATATAGTTTTGATATTACTGTATAATATTTTTATAAAAGAAAGTATATTGTAAGACAAGTGTTATTTTGTGTGTATATTTACTTTAATTTAATTTTATAATTTAGGAAATTATTAAATGAAACTATTCACTATATTTCTTATTTAATTTAATATTCAAAAGTGATATATATATATATATATATATATATATATATATATATATATATGTGTGTGTGTGTGTGTGTGTGTGTGTGTGTATTATTAATTTTATATAAGTAGAAATTAAATTAATATAAATTAATAATAAGTACTTAACAATAATTAGAAAATCTTATTATTTTCGATATTTATAATGTTATAAAAAATATATAATAAGATAGTATTAGATTACAATCTCAAAAATCTATATGAAATGTCTTTTATGTTATTCAGTTTAAATATTTAGTTAAATAATTAAATTGTTAGACAGCTAGTATTCATAATTAATATTTAGTCAAATACTTAAATTGCTGTACAGCAAAATATGCATAATTAATGATGGCAAAAAATAATAATATGCATAATTAATTGTATAAAAATTTAATTTAATATTATCATACGAAAAATTAAAATTAAGTCCAAATATTGATCATGTTTTGATAGTATAGATCATAGTTGGTAGTTCTAACATGTTACAATATATTTTGGGTTAGTATCTTTGTAGACTATATTCCTACCTTATTTGTTTATTTTATTCTATGCTTATGTTATCATTTATGAATATAATTTTGATATATTATTGACTAATCAGTGTCCCTAAAGTTCGTCATATTTACACAACAAGCCACTGAGCTCTATCATCTCCATTATAAAACCACCTCTTTCAAATTACTCACAAACTCTCCATAAACCCGATCCATATCAACCCGACCCGATTCCAATCCGCAATGGAGGCCCATTACCGCAACCACGGCGGAGACACCTCCTTCTCCAGCCTCCGCGCCTACCTCAACTCTCTCTCCGACACTCCCTCCCGCTTCTCCCGCCGCGCTCTCTCCGTCTCCACCTCCTACGACGAGATGAGCCGCGTCCGCGCCGTCTCCGGCGAGCAGATGCGCCGTACTCTCCGCTGGTACGACCTCGTCGGACTCGGAATCGGCGGCATGATCGGCGCCGGCGTCTTCGTCACCACCGGCCGCGCTAGCCGTCTCTTCGCTGGTCCCTCCATCGTCGTCTCCTACGCAATCGCCGGCCTCTGCGCTCTCCTCTCCGCCTTCTGTTACACCGAGTTCGCCGTTCATCTCCCCGTCGCCGGCGGCGCCTTCAGCTACATCCGTATCACATTTGGTCATATACACACTCAAAATCTCCGTCACCGTTAAAATTCAAAATCTCCGTCACCGTGAAATTTCAAAATCTGTAACCGTTTTTTTTTTTCCGTTACAGGCGAGTTCCCGGCTTTTATAACAGGAGCGAATTTGATAATGGACTACGTCATGTCAAACGCTGCCGTTTCGAGAGGCTTCACGGCTTATCTCGGATCAGCATTCGGACTATCCACCTCCGAGTGGAGATTCGTCGTCTCCTCTCTCCCAAACGGATTTAACGAAATCGATCCCGTCGCCGTTATCGTCGTCCTCGCCGTCACGTTCATCATCTGTTACAGCACGAGGGAGAGTTCGAAGGTGAACATGGTGTTAACGGCGTTACACATTGCGTTCATCGTGTTTGTGATCGTGATGGGGTTTTGGAAAGGAGATAAAAAAAATTTAACCCGACCCGATGACCCGGAGAATCCGTCTGGGTTCTTCCCTTTCGGAGCTTCGGGAGTGTTTAACGGAGCGGCGATGGTTTACTTAAGTTATATAGGATACGACGCCGTTTCGACTATGGCTGAAGAAGTCAGAGACCCGGTCAAAGACATCCCCATGGGAATATCTGGCTCGGTCGCAATCGTTATTGTACTTTACTGCTTGATGGCTGTCTCTATGTCCATGCTCCTCCCTTATGATCTGGTCCGTTGAAAAAACAAATTATTTATTTTATTATTAATTTTGACGGTGATGATCATGTGTGTGTGTGTGTGGGCGCAGATAGATCCTGAAGCACCGTACTCGGCGGCGTTTAGCAAAACGGAAGGTTGGGAATGGGTGACGAAAGTGGTTGGGATTGGAGCAAGTTTTGGGATACTGACGTCGTTGTTGGTGGCGATGTTGGGTCAGGCTCGGTACATGTGCGTCATCGGACGGTCAAGAGTGGTCCCCACTTGGTTCGCTAAGGTCCATCCCAAGACATCAACACCAGTCAACGCTTCCGCTTTTCTTGGTAAGTTAAACAGGTTCTGTCTTAACTCTTCAACATTTTTAATTTTATTCAATTAAATTAGTTTAATAATATAATTAAATCTTAAGGAAAAGTTTAGAAATAACAACGTAAATCCCGTGAAAATTTAAATATAACGTTGCGTTGGATTTTTCCTATCGTCAGAGATCGGTTTATGTTTCCTCTCTGTTTTATTTTCATCAAGTGATAAAGAGACAATGAGTGGGGACCCAATTTCAAAACATTTATTTTTTGTTTCCATGATCTTTTTGGATTTGAGTGTAATGTGTAGACCAACACTTTCCACGTGATTACATACATATACGTGTACAATAGAAGAAAACAAAACGAAAAAAATCAAATATTTCTTTAAATAATATTTTCCAACTAATTCTGATTGTGAGTGTGGCTGTATTCGTGTAGTTCTTCCTGACTGTGTGACTATATTAATGTAGGCCACTTATTATGTTCTTATGTGATTTTCTTGGTGCTGGTTCTTTATTTAGAACATAGAATCCGACAAAATGTCGTGCTCGTGTTCATCGACTGGGTTCAAAAGTTCAGTCTTTTCAACGGTCATGATCGTGACATATTGTTGGGTCTTTTTGGTCTCTTTTTGTCCTTTTACGTTACCTTTTCAAGTTCTCTGTTTTGTAACTTTACACAAACTTATGCGCATGACATCTTTTTTAGGTCAGGCCACTGGTCTTGCCACTAATATAAAAATTGGCTAATTATTGTTGTGTAAGATCTTTTGGTGAATCATTATCTAAATTATAAGTTACCCGAAATGGTCAAGTCCTGTCGTGGTAGCGAATCTAGACCCACAAGTTACTTTTGTTTGCATATTCGTTTGTGTAAGCATTGTTTTTCTCTTTCATATATTACTAATCTGACGAGTTTGGATACTATATATTATAAACCGAAAACTATTAATAAACAACATATACTTATGTTTTAGACTTTCTAAAAGACTATAACCCATCTTATAAAGAAAGGTTTTTTAAAAAAAAATTTAGAAATCTTGAGACTTTTGATCTAGTCTTTTTAGACACACAGAAGATAGATCTTGAACGTGGAACTAAACTCTAATCTTTACAAAAAGAAAATACTATTATCCACCAAACTAATGGAATAAATTTCTCCAGTATCTTCAAATTGTTTTTGTTACAAAATTAGCTTTATACATCTTATAATATATCGGCGTTATAAAATACTAATATGAATGATTGATCTAATTAAAGAATATGGATCTTAATTAGCATATCCTTCTACTCAAATGCTAATGTTGTATTGTTTCTACAGGGATCTTCACGGCGGTGCTCGCACTGTTTACAGACCTAAACGTTCTTCTAAATCTCGTTTCAATCGGAACCCTCTTCGTATTTTACATGGTTGCAAACGCTGTTATATTCCGGCGTTACGTAGCGGTTGGATACACCGAACCCTGGCCTACACTCTCCTTCCTTTGCCTATTCTCCATAACCTCAATTGTCTTCACCTTAGTCTGGAAACTAGCACCCTCTGGTTCACCAAAATGGTTCATGCTTGGAGCCAGTGGTGTGGCGGCTATTGTCATCGTGCAAATATTCCATTGTGTTGTGCCTCAAGCTAGAACTCCTGAGTTTTGGGGAGTACCGTTGATGCCGTGGACTCCATGCGTTTCCATATTTTTGAACATATTTTTGCTAGGATCGCTGGATGCTCCTTCGTATATCAGATTCGGGTTCTTCTCGGGCTTGGCGGTGCTCGTGTATGTGTTTTATAGTGTTCATGCGAGCTATGATGCTGAAGGAGATGGATCTCTTGATTTCAAAGACTTGGAAAGTCATGAAGGAATTAACAGAATTTTGAGTTAAAAAATTGCTTTATAGTAGAAAAAACTTGTTGAAGCTTGTTTTGGTCTAAAAACTTCTAGGGGTGGTTTAACAAGTTTGTTTTATTTGAACAAAACAGCCAATATGTTATTGAGTTGGGCAAGTAGAGGAGAGACTCGAGAGGGCGTATTGGTACATAAGATTATAAGACCTTAAATTGGGGAATTTGAAGTATATATATATATATATATTGTGTTATTTGACATCGTGTTTAATTTTGATATGTACAGTAACTATTATATAGGTGAATCTGAAGTTATCTTAAGAGAACGAAAGTACATTTGTGATCAGCGATCAACTGATCATCTAACGACCGTATCCCCATGAAGGAGATATGTGTTTTAACCAAAGAAAAAAAAATGTAAATTAAAGTCAAAGCCGCTGACAAAAATAAAGATCAACGACTTTTGTAGCAATCAAGGCAAGTTGCAAAAAGAAGAAACTAGTGAATGTCAATTGTCAGAGTCATAGTCACAGACTCGCAGGCTTGCCTCCACTTGTCATGACTTTCAAGATGTTGACACTTGACAGTGTGCATCTCTTGATTTTCATTGACCTCTTTTTTACTTTCTCAAAGATTGTTTTTATTTTGACATTCGCTTTACGGAAATAGAATATTCTGTTTCCTACAAAAGCAAAAAAAATATTCGAAAGGGATTAAAATAGGAACAATCCCAAGTATAATAATAAAAATATTAAAATATTCAATTCGATACTCTTTATCTTATATGCACATGCTCAAGTTTGTACATAGAAAAGTAGTTGATAAAGATCGAAATATAATTTGTACAAATGAAATTTGTCTTCCTCCACAATATTTTTCAACATTGAGGATTCTTTTGATTAAATGCTCAAAATAATAGCAAGTGTTGGCAACTTGCAAGATCTGATATAATTATACTCCACCAATAAAAGTAAAAGAAAGTTATTCCATTCGTTATGTCGAAAAGTAGCTGTGCTAATTATAATTCAAGTCGTGCAACTATATGTATCATATGGTATAATGTGTTTTAACATCCCGAAAAGCCTCTTGATACATGATTTTAATAACTCAACTGGAACTTAAAAGAAAGAAAACATCATTAAAAATACTGTAAATTCAGTGTTCTTAGGAATGTTATGTCTAACCAGTCTTGAAGTAGAACTTGGCTTCTTCCAAGAGTCATCAACTTGACATAGAGAATTACTCTTCATGGTCCCAATGTAATCAACTTGTTAGTCACATGAAAGCCTATACAATGTATAACTATGGTAGGCTTAGTTAAGGATAAAACTCCAAATATATATGGTTGTCATACAGAACTAATAGCAGAATCATGGGCCTAACGTTAAGGCCTGTTAAAATGGGCTTTCTCAAATTCGTGTATGCGTGTAATAGGCCTTGGTAATAGGTAAGGGTCAAGATAGTATATGCCTTGTAAAGAAATCCTACTAAAAAGGGCTTTGATAGTATATGCCTTGTAAAGAAATCCTACTAAAAAGGGCTTTGTCAAATTCGTTTATAGACTTTGTCCCCGATGGGTCAGCCGCTGGAACCGATGAGGTTAAGGTTAAAAAGAGACTCTAGAGATGCTTGCTTCTTTAGGAATGTCCCGGGTTTTCTCAAGTAGAACCACAAGCCTTGGCACCAGGCAATGTGTTAGATTTTAAGAGCATTTCTAATGCAACGTTGGAGAGATAACAAGAGTTGGGTTTGACTTGTGAGAACCTCACCGGAACCCTTCTTTCCACTTTTACCATATGACTTTTTTTTTTGTCAAGTCACCATATGACTTATCTAAACTATTTAATTTACGTTTAAATTAAATTATTTAAATACAGTTAATTAAATTAACAATAGTAATAACCCAAGAACCCAGCCAATAAATTTGTTCTGAGAGCACCTCCAACTGTAAGATTTAGGTAGAGTATCACAGAAAAAAATTCAAAAAATATTTTAAAAACATGACAGAGAAGAGAAACAAGTTTTGGCAAGCCATTATAGGAGAACTTCACACATTTTAAAGAATTCTATATGGCTACATGTCCTTCTATTATTGGATTTGTTTTTAAAAATAAAGCAAAAAAACTAATCTTTAAATAAAAAAATTAAGTTAATAATAATATTTGGTTGGAGATACTTAATTTGAGTATCAACTAATAAGGTAGGATCTACGACTTTTGAATCTATCATTCTTAATCACAATAACGAGTTAAGATACAAAAAGTTCTGTTCTGATTGCCTATGTTTTATGGATGCATCATTGTTTCCTTGGATTCACAACAACATAATATTTTAAATGTTGAACTACTATTCAAAATTGAATACTCTATCTGATTCATAATATATGATATTTAGGTTTATTGCGCGTTGGATCACTTCAGTTTGACCTAATCATTTTCTTTGAATTAAATCACCGACTCTATTTTTAGCACGTTTAGTAATTTCATAAAATAACTTCTTAAATGCCATAATCAATTATTAATTCATACATACACACTCTCCAATTCGAGAGATGCCCTCCAGTAGAGCATATACTCTATGCATTTTAAGGTGGGTATTACTCGTTAGATATCTGCATATGTAATTTAATAATTCTGTACTAGGATGCATAGTCCAGTCTTCCTCACATGCTTTGCATATTTTATACTTAAATTATCATCTATAAGTCAGATAAACAATACATCCCATTCAACTTTGTAACTCTATATAAAGCCCTAATGAGAGTATTCCAAAGGACGTACAAAACACACAACTTAATTATTATAAACATCTCTCTGCCATTTCCCACCAGCAAAAGATGTCTCGTCTTTTTATTTTTCTAAACATCTTCCTCGTTTTAATCGCAAACACCACATCTTTGACTGAACACAACGCAAACCCAAAGCCAAGACCAAAGCAAAAGCTTCAAAATTTTGTAATTCCGATATTGAAAGACGCCAAAACCAGTCTCTACTACACCACCATGACCGTCGGGAAGCCACCACTCACCGTTAACCTAGTCCTAGACATTAGTGGTTCAGCCTTATACTTCCCATGCGGAGACCTCGGCTATAACTCAACCACCTATGCCCCTGTCCTCTGTGGGTCCCGTGGCTGCCCACAACCTAAAGACGAATGCTTCACTACAACTTGCTACGGCCCCTTCGGACCTACCTGCAGAAACGATACATGTATATCTGCTGATGTCAAGTCCTACTTAGCTGACACCAGTGAACGCAATTATCTACTTAAGGACGATGTGATCCTAAGCTACTCGTCGTCATCATCAGCACACTTAGCCTCAAAACTCGCGGTGAGGGCGCGTTTCGCTTGCGTACCTTTCTTTGATGCTTTGACGAAGCTTCCTTATGGTGCTAACGACATTCTTGGACTCAGTCATAGCTCTACTTCTTTCGTTAATGACTTAGTCTCTTCTTACAAGATCCCCTTCAGAGTCGCTCTTTGTTTACCTTCTAAGTCTGGAAAGGGCTATTCCGGGAATGCTTACATTGGTGGCGGTCCGTACTTGCTACCTCCAAACCGTAAAGATGTCACAGAGTTATTGGTTTCCACTCCTCTGATGTGGGAACACAGACACATTACTAGCTATACCATAGATGTCACATCTATTGAAGTCAACGGAAAGAGGGTCGCTTCTAATAGCAATAAAGGTCCCTGGGGACCTGCACTGGTCGGCAAATCAATCCCTTACACTCGCTTGCATAATTCAATTTACAAAGCTCTTGTTAAAGCTTTCGCAGGGAAAGCTCAGAAGCGAAAAGCCATGGCTCCCTTCACTGACTGCTTTAGCTACAAAAGTTTTGGAGGAAAGACTCTGTTGGGAAAAGAGATTCCAGTGATTAGTTTGGTGCTAGGAGGTGGAGCGAAATGGAATATCTATGGACCAAACTCGCTGGTGAAGGTGACGAAGAATGTTGTGTGTCTAGCATTTGAAGGAGGACACAATGAGGTATATCCAATTGAGATTGGATCATATCAAATGGAAGATAACCTAGTTGAGTTTGATCTTGAAGCCTCAAAGTTTTCTGTCACTTCTACTCTTTTGCGTCACAACGCATCATGTAGTCCGCAGTGATGAGTTACTACAAAGCTCATTACTTATATTATATCATGATCATATTAATAATAAATATATTGGTTAAAGACTCATATGTAAGGAGAGCCTATATATGGGTAGAGCCATGTGAACACAAATTGTGTACATAAGCGATAAAAATACATACATATATTCTCATTCGTAAAAATTGTCTTTCAAATATCATTGTTATTAAAAACAGCAAACAAAATAATATTTTTAAACAATTTTTTTCATTTTTCTACAAATTCGTTGACTAAATTTCGAAAATCAATATTTTAAATATTCTTTTTTCAATAGGTATTAGTGTATTACCTATTTTTTCTTGTGATATACTTGAATGCATATAAGATTTTATCAATTTCAGTTTTTAAAAAATATTTTCAACAAATGCAACCAATACTAACACCTTTCTATCAATACATAATATTATGATCATTATTCACGATTAGACAAATCATGTAAAATTATTCCAACAAATAAAACTAAAGAATAAAGTACTTGGAAATGAGTTAATTATAGTAAATGATGAAAAATAATAAGATGAAAAGTTTTGTCACTATGAAATATTCAATTTCTGAAATAATCGTAATAGAAAAAGATGATAAATCGATAGTGTTATGTTCTTTTGCTGCGCTAACTTTTTTGTAAGATTAACAAGTTGTTCTAAGAAATTAAGTAAGTTTTTCACTAGCTCAAACTTGTTCACTGGAGCTTAGGCAAAATTCAAATTTTGAAAAAACGAATATTAATTTTCTTAAACTTGTTCACTGTGGACTAATTAAGTTCTTTTGACTTCAATACAAAACCTTTATGAAGAAAAGGAATATTAATTTTCATATTTTATTGCAACTGAATCGTGTCAAAAAGATTGAGGTCGCTTTGGATCCAACGCAAGCCATGGGGTCTTTGACTTCAAGCTTACTCACTTGCTGCTTTTTAAAAATAATTTAAATCACCGACTCTATTTTTGTTTCGTCTACTAATTTTACGCGAGGTGGCTGTTACTCGTTACTGATCTGGACATGCCTGGGTATTTTTTGGCCTTGACGTTGCTATTATAACTTTTTTTTGACAAAAGGTTGCTATTATAATAACACATTATTATAGTTGGAAAAATAAAATCAAGAAGAACGTTTTCTATAGTTTTATATATATACTCATTTTAGGGCACGGTGTTGAAAAGTATTTCTTGCCAATCAAAATTTAAAATAAAATTGTAAAGAAATTATTAAAAACATAATTTGTATAGAACGTTAGAAAAATCTTGTTTTTCCAGTTTTTACGGATCCAAAGCAGACCAACAAATCTTTATTTCAGTCTTCCTCGCTTGCGTATTTTACTTTCTTCAATTTCATTAAAAAAATTTGGTCACACGTTTTATAATTTCATTTTTATCTCTTATATACCATGTCAAATGTACATCCCATCCCATACAACTTTGTAACTATATATATGTAATGCCTAGTGAGTACGTACCAGAGCAACAACATAACTCAAACATCTCTAACTTTTTCCCCCACCATAAAAAAATGTCTCGTCTTTTCATTTTCTTAAACATCATCTTCGTTTTAATCGCAAACACGACATCTTTAACCGAACACAACCTGAAGCCAAAGCCAAAGCCAAAACCGCGTACTTTTGTAATTCCTGTCTTTAAAGACACCAGAAGTGGTCTCTACTATACCAACGTGACGGTCGGCAAACCACCAATTGTGGCTAACCTAGTCGTAGACGTTAGAGGCTCAGCCTTATGGTTTGAATGCGAGACGTTGGGCTATAACTCAACAACCTCAACCCCTGTCCCCTGCGGGTCCTCCGCCTGCGAAAAAGCTAAAGATAAATGCTCCACTTGTCAAGCTTACCTCAAATCCGAGTTAACCTTTAACACCCGGATCGCTACTCTTATTAACGACAATGTCATGCTAAGTTACACGTCTCCATCACTTTACGTAGCACCTAAACACGCAGTGAGGGCGCGTATAGCTTGCAGAGGTTACTTTGAGGGCATGATGAGTATGCTTCCGGCTGATACTATTGGCATTCTCGGTCTCGGTAATAGCTCCACATCTTTCGTTAATAGCCTCGTCTCTTCTTACAAGATCCCTTTTAAAGTAGCTCTTTGTTTACCTTCGAAGCCCGGTAATAATCACGGGTCTGTTTACATTGGCGGCAGTCCGTATGTGCTGCCGCCTAACCGTAAAGATGTGAGGGGGTTATTGGTTTCCACTCCTCTTATCTCGAATCGGGAAACAATAGAGCACGGGGAGGACTATAACTATTTCATAGATGTCAAATCTATTGAAGTTAACGGGATGAGGCTCTCTTTCGACCATGATTTGTTAAGTAACAAGACGGGCCACTGGGGACGCACGAAGATCAAGAACGTGATTCCTTACACTCTATTGGAGGCGTCAATTTATAAAGCTCTTGTTAATGCCTTCTCCGGGAAAGCCAAGAAGCAAAAAGCCGTGTATCCGTTCACTGACTGCTTTAGCTATAAAAGTTTTGGAGGAAAGTCTCTTTTGGGGAAAGAGACTCCGGTGATCAGTTTGGTGTTGGGAGGAGGAGTCAAGTGGGATATCTACGGACCAAACTCGTTGGTGAAAGTGAAGAAAAATGTTGTGTGTCTAGCATTTCAGGAAGCTGACGAGTTTGAGTCGAAGTTCCCAATCGAGATCGGAGGGTATCAAATGGAAGATAATCTAGTTGAGTTTGATCTTGAGGCCTCAAAGTTTTCTTTTACTTCTTCTCTTCTGCGTCACAACACATCTTGTAGTCCACAGTGATGAGTTACTTGCTATAGAGCTCGTTACTTTTCTTTCTATTTCAGGCTCAAACGCCATATTATCAATAAGACGTCGAGAAAAAGCTCTCTAAGGGAACCTATTGGTCGCTGAACTTTTACTATTGTTTGTTCATTTTAGTTTTTTTTGTTGAACTGATTATTCATTTTGGTTTCATAATGTGATTTCCTTATAACCTCACATTTTCAGAAAAATGTTTGATGTTTCAAAATCACAAACAAGACAAATGCTATTTTCTTAGCAACTGACAAATGCTATTATAATAAATTTTACTACTACTGTGGTTTACACAAATTTTTTTGGAGTTGTCGTTGAAAACTTTATATTGGCTATAGTTAAAAGTTGTAGATATTGACCAACCAGCACAAATATTAAAAAAAAAAAATCATAGACATCCAAAATATTACATTTTTCTTTTTGATATCCAAAAATATTACATTT
The DNA here is from genome assembly GCA_932364175.1 of Eruca vesicaria subsp. sativa. Classification (NCBI taxonomy): domain Eukaryota; kingdom Viridiplantae; phylum Streptophyta; class Magnoliopsida; order Brassicales; family Brassicaceae; genus Eruca; species Eruca vesicaria. The sequence goes on along the minus strand of CAKOAT010837376.1, from coordinate 58,884 downwards.
TTTAATAATGCATGGAGGATTAACTTTCTTTTTAAGTAAAGAAATCTAAATATGCATATTTTGTTGCGGTACGCATGCCAACGAATTATTCACTTCATGGCCTATGTACTTTTTCTATTTTTATTTATTAAATGAATTTGTCATGTTCTATGACTTCGTATTTTATTTCTTAATACCATATCGATTATTGTTGCAGCACTCTCCTTCCGAGAAACATCGATCTTAATACAATAACACTACTACATGTGCGCGCAACATGCATTATGGACCCAAAGGGCCAACGAACCTTTGACTTTACGTGTTCACTTGACATATTTAACTTTCTTGACCAATTTCTAATTTTGTCACGTTTTCTTGTCACGTTTAATACCTTTTTAATATTATGCTTTAATACGATATCAATTATTTATTTATACACACTTCCCATTCCGGGAAATATCGTCGACAGCTTATTTATAAATACTAATACAATAAGTTAATAATACTACAACATGTACTCTATATAAATGTCTAATGAGTTCTAGAGATAAACATCACAACCTTTCTTTAACTAGCAGAAATGGCTCGTCTCTTCATTTGTCTAAACATCTTCTTCATTTTACTAGCAACCACCACATCTCTGACTGAACACAACCCAAAGCCTAAGCCAAGACCAAAGCAAAAGCCTCATGCATTTATCCTTCCGGTCTTTAAAGACACCAAAACCGGTATCTACTACACCAACGTGACCGTCGGCAAACCATCGCTTGTGGTTAACTTAGCCGTGGACGTTAGAGGCTCAGCCTTATGGTTCCAGTGCGAAGAGATCGGCTATAACTCAACCACTTACACCCCTATTCTCTGCGGGTCCAAGGGCTGCGAACAAACTAAAGATCAATGCTCCACTTGCATGGGCACCTACGGACCATCTTGCAGAAACGACACTTGTCACGCTTACCTCCAAACCCAAATGACTTACAACCGTGTCCAAGCTTCTCTAGTTAAAGACGATGTTGTCCTAAGCTACACGTCACCATCAACTAAACTCACAGCGAGGCTGCCTCTCGCTTGCATGTTGGCATCAGAGGTCGTTGCCGGGCTTCCTTATGGTACTCAGGGCATTCTCGGACTTGGTAATAGCTCAACGTCTTTTGTTACCGCCCTCGTCTCTTCTTACAAGATTCCCTTCAAAGTTGCTCTTTGTTTACCTTCTAATCCCGGAAATGACTCCGGGACTGTTTATATCGGCGGCGGGAGGCTGCCGCCGAGAGGTAAAGATGTCAGAGGGTTATTGGTTTCCACTCCTCTTGTCTCAATTCCGGAGACAAGAGAACATGGGGAGGATAACTACTACATAGATGTGAAATCCATCGAAGTCAACGGAAAGAAGCTATCATTTAATCAAGATTTGTTGACTTTTAACAAGACAAGTCATTATGGAGGTACAAAGATCAGCAACATAATCCCTTACACTCTCTTGGACAGTTCCATTTACAAAGCTCTTGTTGAGGCATTCGCTGGGAAAGCCAAGAAACGGAAAGCCATGTATCCGTTCAGTGACTGCTTTAGCTACAAAAGTTTTGGGGGAAAGTCTCTCTTGGGGGAAGAAACACCGGTGATTAGTTTGGTCTTGGGAGGAGCTGCTAAGTGGGATATCTATGGACCAAACTCGCTTGTGAAGGTGAGGAAGACTGTTTTGTGTTTAGCGTTTGTGGATGCTGGAGAGAGTCCGAGAATTCCGATTGAGATTGGTGGATATCAAATGGAAGATAATCTTGTTGAGTTTGATCTTGATGGCTCCAAGTTTTCTTTCACTTCTTCGCTTTTGCGTCACAATACATCATGTAGCCAATTGTGATACTTTTTCATAAAGCTCTTAATTGTTCATTTTCCTTGTGAAATGTGTTTTTTTATGGCATGGTCCAACTGTAAAGCTAGCAATTCTTCAGCCGTTTAGCTGACTCGTTTATTTGTGTGAAGTTAAAAAAAAAATAAAAAAATGGCTTGCAAAACAACAAAAATATGCACCAGCCGGGAATCGAACCCGGGTCTGTACCGTGGCAGGGTACTATTCTACCACTAGACCACTGGTGCTTGTTGATAAACTTGTCTAATTAGTAAATCTGGGTTTGTTAATGCATCACAACTCTCTTCAAGAACCAAGCAGTCTATGTCACTGATTCCTCTAAAAGACTCATATACTTCTATGCCAAAATATAATTCTTCAAGAGAGTGGTTTGATGCATTAAAACTCAATACAATTTGCGTTACTTGCTATACTTGAAGATGCATTACTTGCTATTCTTGAAGAGAGTGGTTTAGTAAATTCTACTACTCCACTCATCTTATTCTATTCTCCTTATTTCAGGCACTGGATTTCAAGAATCATACAAGCAAGCCCTGTCAGCTTTCGCTTCTCATCTCTAGTTTAAAAAAAAACACAAACTCGAGAATAAGCTGTTCTTGATATACAGTATGTTTGGTTCTTGAACAATCCTAAATGAGAAAATACAATCGCTATTCTCTTTCCTTATTCAACCTAAAGCAAAATGTGTGAGATCATTGTCACGTTCTTGTTTTCTCTTCAAATATTCTTTCAATTTGTTCCGCAACAACCTTAGCCACAACCTCAGGAGCAAACTTCTTGACCATATCCTCTCTTCCACGCTTCCCTTTAACCTTAGCTTCATCAGGGTTACTCACTACACGCCTCATCAGCACCCTAAGCTTATCCACAGACGGCTCTGCCCATCGATGCCCTTCAAAAGGACCTTCCTTAACTTCACTCATCTCCTCAACAACCAACGGATAACCATTCTCCTCCGTCAGATACTCCGTCGGTCCCGACCAGTTCGTAGCAATCACAGGCAAAGACATCGCCATAGCTTCCACTATCGGCCGTCCCCATCCTTCCCCTCTCGTAGGCAACACAAACGCATCAGCCGCTCTATACAACCGAGGCAAATCAACTTGAGCTATATGTTTATCAATCACATAAACACAAGGGTAACCTTCTCCACCCTCTTCAAGATTCAACTCTTTCACAAAATCCACAATCTTGTTCCCGAAATCACCATCGGAATGATAAGCGTTTGTCAACAGAAACAACGCAACGTTATCTCCACCAGAAAACTCTCTTAAATAAGCTTTCAACAACACATCCCAACCTTTCCTCTTCTCCCACTTAAACACACTCAAAAACACAAAACCCAAACCCTCCCCACCAGACCCCAAAACCAAATCCCCAACCTCCCCCAAATCCAAAGACTCATCATACCTCAACCGATCAAAAACCTCAACATCAACAGGCTGAACAACCTTAACAACCTTATCCAAACCAACACCACTCCGCACAAACGACGCCACATGAAACTCACTAGGAACCCAAACGTAATCCATCTCATTACATCTCTCCACATGCTCCTGATTAACCCTATCAGTCTCAAACATTGTCCTACCGATCACAGCCACAAACTCTCCGTTATAACCGTAAGGAGGACAAGGAAGAGTTTCGTAAAGCGGTGGATACCACGCGCCAGGCTCGCTGTGGCAGACGACGATGGTCTCGTTGGGTGTACACTCTGTTTCGTGCATTTCGATTGCTAACTCTTTGGTTTCTTTAGCTAAACCGTTCCAGAACGGTATTGATTGTAGATCGCCGTGGTGCTCGATTGCGATTCGGAAGTTAGGGTTTTTGAGGTTGTGGTGGAGGGATAGGATGTAGGACCAGGCTTCTGAGCTGTAGCCGCCGCTGGAGAGGAAAGGAGCCATCCATAATAGGCAGCGGGAGGGGGGAGACGGTGGGTTTGGAGGTTTGGATTTGGGATTGGAGAAGAGGGATTTGGTTTTGTAGAGATTGGTTTTGGTGAAGGAGAGTGTGAGTATGGAAAGGAGAAGGAGTAGGATTGAAGAAGAGTAGATGAATGTTGAGAATCTCCATGGACGGTTTTTCCGATCTGGTGGTTGCTCCATTGATGCGCAGAACAGAGCAAAGAGAGAGAGAGACGAAGGAGACGGAGATTCAAAGGAGTGAAAGGCCCATTAAATGTTTTTTGGCCCATTAAGAGTTTATGGGCCTTTACAGACTCAAACCATTTTTTAGTGAGTTACTACGTTTTACAGATGAGTCCAGTATTTTCTGAAAATTATAAAACATTTCCTTTTTAATAAACTATGAACATTATAACCCCAAAATTACTGACTACACGAAAGTTGACAGACGCAATGTTTTTGAATCGAAGTTACTGGGGAACTAAAAAAAATAGACTATAAGGCTGAAAAAAATGAGACTCCTTATGAGCAATGTGTTTTGTATAGTGATTTATCTCCTTCTTCTGTTGGTTTTCTTGGCTTTGAAGTTTCTTATGTGGCTTGACTTGTCACCGCCTCCAGTGCTGCCCAGTGAGAATCTCCCACCAGCTTGGGAAGGTGATTCGTTATGTTGTGTGCTTGCAATAGGTTGGACTCCAAACTGGAACGGGTTAGCCATTGGTGGAGGCGGCGTTGCTGCTGGTGCGCCGCCAAAGGAAAAGCTTGGATGAGGCATTGACACATGTTGTTGTTGTCCAAAGATTGGTTGTTGTTGTGCCATGGATGTTTTATTTGCTTGCTCTGTGTCTTCTGCCAAACTGTCTTCCATGTTCATTGTGTCTGTGGACGCCGGTGGTGACGAGAAGGTGCTGGGAAACACAGCAGCAGCTTTTGTATGCTCTTCCTGAGAGATATCTCCCCCTTCTGAGGTCAGTTTGGCTGATATCTCAGTCCCTTGGATGAAATTTGGAGTTGGTTCAGATGGCTGAACCGCTTCAATGGGTAAACCAGAAAATTGGCTTCTTCCAGTTTCCAGAGATCCATTAAAAGTACTGTGAGATACGTCACCATTAGGAATATATGACGTAGAGGCCATGACCTCAGAAGAAGTAAGTGGTTTCTCCCCTCTAGGCATGCTGATATTAACACCTTTCTTCACTTCCAAGGCTTTCTGTTTTTCTGCCACTTCAAATGAAGTAGATGGCTCACTATGATCACCACCCAACTCCAATAAATCCTGCATTTTGGATTTATAGATGGCCAAATATATGCAGTTAAAATATGTCTAAGGGCACATAATAATCAAACTATAAATAACAGCAGAACATTTTAACAGAAAAAGCAACTAAAACTAGTTGGAAATATAAATGGATAAAATCATGATTGGTCCGCTTTGACACTCTTATTTGCATTCTCTAGAAATATAAATATAAGAAAATACACAATTTACCTCATCCGCTATCATTCGAAATGCTTGTCTTTTTGGAGGATGCTCTTCCACAGAACTTGTGAGAGGCGAATAAGCACCATTAACACAAGTCTCGTGATCTTTACTGAAACCTGCTTTGCTTGTGTCATCTGCAGCAACACAAGTCTTCTGACTCAGAGGCAAAAACTCTCTGACGCCATTCTCTTTAATTTTTTCCGGCTTTTGATGACTAGAACTTGGCAAATTTTCCTTCTTCTCAGAAAGATCATCCAAGAACTTTGACGCCTGGAGGCTCTTGAGAGCTGGGCCTCGTAGCATAGATGGTGATAACTTACTTGGTGATTTCTTCTTCGGTGAAACCATTTTATCAACTTGCTGCAATATTTTTAAAGCCAGCTCTCTGGACACGGAAGGGACAAGGTTAAAATTTGAACCAGGAATATCCTCTAAATCTTTAGATGCATGTGTCATGTTTCGTCCACCACTGGCATTAACAGAAAATGGGCAAAGCCAAGCTTCTAGATGAGAGGTTGGATTTCTGGCGAACTCTCCTAACAGGGCCAATAGATCCTATATCAGTATCCAAGACTGAGCTCCTCCGTTTGAGACCCTACAAAATTATGTAAAAGCCATGTCAATACTTTGTTTCAGAGGCTGATTTGGAACTCGTTTGGTGCATAGTTAAAAAAATTCACCGATTGAAACTCTTTTCTAGAACCAGAAGCTAAGCTTTCTTTCCATGTGGTTTGAGATGCCTGGAAAAGAGACCCATTCTGTAAAAAAAAAACACACATTAAAATTGGGAAGTAGTTGTAAACTTTACAATAAAAAGTTAATGGCTCAACAATGAAACCTTAACAGTGGACTGAGGCGTAAAGTATGGTGTTATAGCCATGCTATAAACAGCAGATCTTCCTCGAGATCTTGGCGTGACTAAACCATTTTTCAGTGGTCTTTCTCCAGAAAGATGTGGTGCCAGTGACTTTGACGGAAATGGGGTTCTGTTCAGGGAAAAAGACTCTTCCCTACACGCTTGACCACGTGACGCCAACATATGAGTAACTTCTGAAGTTCTGCTACTCATGTAGGCTTTTGCAAGCTGTGCCGGAGAAGCAATGCACTCATCGAAAGCCTGGTAAGGATAAAATAAACAATCAAAAGATTAAAGATGGCCATCTTGCATGAACGTCAGCATAAAACAGAGACTAGTATCTTACCTTTGAACTTCGAAGAGGTGTTGAAACAAGGGAATTCATAATTTCTTTATATGGATGCGCCCTATCCCTCTCATGTGATGGTGGAAATCTTGCAACACTCGCTTCATTTCTCTGTTCACCATTTACAGTGGATGAATCAGAAGCTTTCGAACGTAGCAAGGTAGTTAATCGGTCAATTTCAGATCTGTAAAACCATCAAACGTGATCAACGAAATTTCAAAACAAGACGTTTCAGTTATTCAGGAAATAAAATATGTTTTACACATATTCCACTCTTACATATCATGAAGGTTAACTCTCATGAAAATATGAAGAAAATTCTATAACCTTAAAAGTTGTTAATTTACTAGGTTAAAATGTACAAGGTAAAGCTTTTAAGACAGTGTAGTACCTTGTAAAAGTCTTCTCTATCAAAACTTTCTCAAGATCTGTAAATCCATCCTTGCTTAGATTGTCGGATACATTAGCTTCTTGTACACGAATCACATCATTCTTCATGGATAACTTCACATAGACCATATCAACAGATAAATCATGAATAATACAGAGGATGAAAGAACAAAAAAAAAAACCAAGAAAATAAAATTTTATTAAAAATATGTAACTGATTTACTTACAGCAGAAGTATTCTCCTTATATCCAACCTTAGTCTCTTGCATTACATCTGCTTCATGAAAATAGAAACAATACATATTAATAACATACATGATTGCTATTACTAATACAGAAACAATCTCATACATAACACAAACCATTCAGAGAGAAGATAATAGAAGGAATCATGATACTTGAAGAACAATCCAATAACACTTCTTTACTTCCTAGGTTACATGGAATTGGAAACGTGGAAACAAAACGTTTCGAAAATTTGTGTATATATGTATGATTAATCAACATGTAAGCTTGTTTTTTGTTTGATTTATTTAAGAGAAAAATTAAATTATAAATATTTTTTTGTATATTTTATTAAAATTATAATCAATAATTAAAAAAGTAACATATGTTATCATTCGATAAAAAAAAATATGGAACGACTTCATTCCAAATCAAATCATTATACTAAAATAATAACAACTATCAAGATAGCTGGTTTCCAAATCAGAAACACAAGGTTCCATTGGGTTTCCAAAATAAAATTTTCAAAGAACTTGTTTCCAAAGAGTTTCCTCGAGTTTCCAAGTGATTCTGATTTCGAAACGTTTCCGAAATGGGAAACAAACCATGCAACTTAGTTTACCTCTTTCTGGAAGCTTCTGCTCCGTTGACTGTAAAGGCGTCTCACCTGAGACGAAAGGTTTTCGGAAAACAGACGTGAAGAGCTTATGAGCACTATACGTAATAAGCCTCTGAGCCGGATCCACCAATTTCGAAAACCAGCCTCTGTCTTGTCCGATCCCTAGTCTAGGGTTCTTCACAGAGGTCAGTGGTCGATCATACGGACTTTTCTGAGGCCTACGAGCTGTAGGCTTCCGAAACTTTCCTCTGGTTCCTACTCCTCCACCGCCGTAAGGATTACTGCTCTCTCCCCGTGCCACACTCGCCATTAGGGAAACGAAACGTGTGATCCAATTTAGGGTTTCAACGAACTTTTCCGCGTTAAGGAAAATCGAAACTTCTTGAGAAAGAAGGAATCCACTAACTATAAATAAAAGAGGAGAGGAGCGTAAATGCGACGCAGATTGGAGAGGGTATAAACGTCTTTGCAAATAAGGCATAACAGTTATTTGCGGCGGGAGACGACGGAAGTTATCCGGTAATAAGTGATGCTTGAAAGGCTCAATGCCACGTAAGCTACTCGATTTTTTTTTTAAAAGGTGTAAACGACCTCACTTCATGGTGACGCGGGCTTTTTAAAGAAATGCGCGTCTTCTTCACACCCTATTTAAGGCTTCTATGCTTTCCTTGTAGTGCAAGAAACCGTTTAAAAATGATATGAGACCTTTGGACCAAGAAAGAGACAAAGTCAATACCCTAAGCAATCCTAAACCCAAACCTTAAAACCTCCCATTACACATAACTATCTCATATATATATATATACACAGCCAGTTATATCCTTCAAACACATTAGAAGTTTCTGTTTCACCAAAGTTTGATTAATTAATTTTTTTCAAAGAAACCTTGCTTTGATATAATATAAGACGTGTCAATGTTGAGGAGGCAAAGGCCTGGCGGTGGCCGTCACCCGCCACCGTTGGCTCCAACGGTGAGCAACTTCAAGCCAAGAGCTCAATGGAACAACTCCGGATCTTCCATTATCCTCTACGTCAATCTTCCTGGTCCATTTTCTCTTTTCTTTATTTTATGTTCTTGATAAGACCAAATCTTTAGTTGGTAAGAATTATGTAAATTTTTTTGTAATGGACAGGGTTTTACAGAGACCAAATAGAAATCAAGAAAGATGAGAAGACACGGACTATCTACATTCAAGGCCAGCGACCACTCTCTACTCAGACTAAGGCTCGTTTCAATGAAATTTACCGTGTTCCTGAGTCATTTGATATGACGAAACTGAACACTTCCTTCTCACATGGACTCTTGACGATGGAGTTTCCTGCGGTGGTGGAAGGTGAGAAAACGGACAAGGCAGGCAATGATCAAGGGAAGACTGTACAGAGGCCTGATAATGAGGAAAATAGAGGGACTGGTCTCAGTGAGAGTAGCTTGGGACAAAAGAAACCTTCGGATAAGGAGAAACAAGTGGGAACAAGTCAAGAGAAAGCTGCTGTTACAATGGCGAATAAAGAAGAACCAAAAACGTATAAATCAGTGGTTGAGGGTAAGAGAGCGGTGCCAACGGCTAATCAAGTGAAGGCTGAGCAGAAAGTGGCCAGCCCTAGCTTGAGTCCCAAGGAACATGCGAAACAAGAGACGGTGGTTGAGAAAAAGAAGGCTGCTCAAATAGGTCAACATAAGACTGTACAGAAGATAAAGGAGGAAGAGGCTAGAAATACATTGACCGTTGGTGGTAGCTTGAAACCCAAGGTACTTGCAAAAGAAGAGAAAGTAATTGAGAGAAAGAAAGATGGTGATATTGGTCAGAAAAAGACTGGAGAGAAGGTGAAGGATGAAGGAAGTACTAGAGCGCCAACCATTGGTGGTAGCTTGGAACCTAAGGTACATTTTAAAGAAGAAAAGGTAGAGAGAAAGGGGGATGGTGAAATTGGTCAGAAGCTGAAAGAGGAAGGAAAGATTGGCTTAGAAGAGAATAAAGAGAAAATGGTTGAAAGAATAACACAAGATGTTAATGGAAACGTGATAAGCAAGGATGAGAAGATGGTTGGATACAAGGTAAGTGAAGGAGAGATTCAAGAGAGAGTGGAAGAAAAGAAGGTAGGAGAAGCCGGTCTAGTCAAAGAAACAAGAGATCCGAAAGGTAAACCTGAAGTCATGGAACCAAGAAGGGTAGATTCAGATGTGAAAGAAGACTTAACCAAAGGAGGTGAAGACAGAGAGAAGATGGATACTCCTGCAACAACAGAAGGAAGAGGACAGGAGGAAGAAGGGAGTCATATATATGACACATCTTTGGTCAATGTTGGAGTTGCTTCTCTTGTCATTATGGGGTTTGGTGCATACGTCTTTGTACCACTTGTAAAAATGTTCTACTGATTCTGTTTTAAGAAAAAAAAGACGATGGCACTTATGGTTACGAATAAACCAAAGATAAATATACAAGGACATTAGTGTACCACATTCGTAATTCTCAGTGGAACTCAAGTTGGGCGCTGAAATTAGCTTCCCAAACTCTTAAACTCACTTAGATCTCTATAAATATGCTATTAATATTCAACTATTTTCATACAAACAAAAAAAAACTCACGACTTTTTATGTGATAGAATTTGAATCTTAGTGATTTAGATGATATACTCTAGCTATAATGTTGATTTTGGTCAAAAAAAAAAAAATACTCTAGCTATAATGTTTGTGGCATGGTAATTTTTAAGTCATTTGTTTTCCTGATTTCAATTGCATTTCCATAATTTTCAAGCTTACTCAAGAAAAATATTACCTTTCTTTTGTAATCACACCCAAGTAAACATATCATATAAACCAACTTTGATATCATCAATTATGAGACATAATTCTGGATATTTGTACATCTTTTTAAATAGTTTTCAATGAGTATTTAAAAGCTTTTGTTGCTTAGAATTCTGTAATTGAATGTGTTTTGACCATTCATTTCATGTTTATTTTCATTGTTTACAAGCTCTATCGTCTTTGTAAACATTGACTTCAATTTAATTGTTATATCTATTTTTTTTACTTGAAATTTTAATTTGGATAATCTAGTCAGGGATTATGATAATCAACTTTCATTTCTAAACTTCCAAAACGTGGAGATGCATCATAAAATAACATAGGTTACCAATTTTTTTTTTTTGCAAAATAATAATAAAATAAACTCACCAATGAATGAATATTTCCGTGTAAATCATCAATATCATCTGTTTCTTTCTTGATAATTTGGGCTGAATTGAAAATCTGATTCAATGCCTCTTAATTAAACTTTCAGTACCATTGTTTTGTGCACAAACAATGACCAATCAGTTTAGATAAATTTATTCAAAATTGCAATATAACTCATACTAGAATAACTTACTTAACTTATGCATGTGGAAATAATGTTCTTCATGTAGCCGCATGATTTATTTTTAAGTTGTTTCACGTATAAATATACATGGCAAATCCATTGTGGAACTGAGTTTGGTAGTCCAAAAAGGGACAACTTTGACAACCGATTATTAGCTAATAACGATATAAATATAAGCAAATTTTTTTTTAAAAAAAATTGCATTAAAAGAAAAGAGCACATTGTACCCAAGAAATTAGATCCACTATAGAATTCCTCTGGTTTATAAATGATTTGGTATATGATTATCAGAGAGACCAATCTCAAAAAACCTATGTAAGAAACTCTATTTTGGATATAATTGACATGCATATTATTTGTAGAATGAAGAAAAATAAACAATTAGAAATGATGTTTTCTAATTTATTTGTAGAAAACATGGAATGTACTCTACCTTAATGATGTTGCATATCAACATTACGGAGTTCGGAATACTTCAATTAAGAGCAACGAACAAATATATAATAGTAAATTATATGTTTACATCATTAGAAATTAATGTTATTAATTAGTTTTATGTTAATTATTGAAAATATTTTACCAATTGATTCAAATTTCTTTGTATGTTTTCTGTTTGGTTCACTTTGCACACATCGCAACTACTCACACAATGGCCTAGATCACTAACAGTCATGAAACATGATTTATTTGGGTCTTTTCACACCTTGATCCACTGGACATCCAAAAAGAGGATTTGATTATATTTATTTTGGCTTCCAATAAAGATTAAAATTGGAAGGTAAACAGTTGAACATGTATATTAGTCTAGTATATATGTTATTGGTTATAGTTTTTCTATTATATAACAACACATTATTTTGGTAATATATGTCCTTCCTAAGACAAAAAAGATTTAACTAGTCTATTATAAAGGCGCTTGGGTAAACATGGACAATGTCAATGAAAAACATATTAATCGAGTAAGTTCTTATATCAATGAACTTTCAATTCTTTTATCAGAAATTAGTCCTTGACAGCTTTCGATCAAACATATTTAAATATCCAAAGTTGACCATATAATCTCAAATAAATATTGTAATGTATGTATTGTAGGATTTGGTAGAGTTTACTAATGAATAAAACAATAGTAATTTGTCAACTCCTTGTGGTAGTCAGGCTTAGCAATTCAATTTTGACAATGTAAACTTACAACATTTAAAATCAAAATTGGTGAGTAAGAAAAATGATCACACTATTAATTATATATTTGAAGTTATATATACTCATAGGAAAGCTAATCTTATAAGTAATCAAGAGTAGTTGCGACTTATGAAACTAAAAATAACAAATACATACCACCGTCCACCGAGATGCATGCTTATAGTTGTTTTACATAAAAGAAGAACAAAAACATGAGAAGCACTTACGAATATATATTCTTAATAACCTAAAACTTTTTTTCTAGTCTGCTTTGTGCATCGCACGTAAACTGTTAGTTTATTCAAAGTATTATATGTTTTTCTTTGTATATATATATCGACTACTATCTCCAAACTAAACGTCACAAATAGAAACTTCAAACGAAGAAAACATCAAAAGGGCAAGAGGAAGCCACGAAAATGTCTTCCTCCTACGGCAAAGTCGACGAGCGTGAACATGTAACGCTCCAAGCTCGCCGCAACACGAGGAAGAGAATCACAATCATCGTCGTATCACTACTCGTTCTCGTCGGTATCGTGATCGGAGCCGTCTTCGGAACCATGGCTAACAAGAAGTCAACTACGGTGGAGACCAACGTTAACGGAGAACCAATCTCCGTATCCGTCAAAGCCGTTTGCGACGTTACACTACATAAAGACAAGTGTTTAGAAACGGTCGGAGCAGCTCCAAACGCAAGCACTCTCAATCCAGAGCAGCTGTTTATATACGCTGTGAAGATCACAATCGCAGAAGCCACGAAAGCTCTCAACGCATTCAACTCTTCAGGTGCCAACACGAAGCCCATGAAGGCTTGCGTCCAGCTTCTTGACCTAACGATAGATCACCTCAACGACACGTTAACATCGTCATCAAAAGGTGACGTCACGTTACCCGAGCTAGTCGCTGACCTACGTACATGGCTGAGCTCGGCCGCGACGTGCCAAGACACTTGCATAAAGACGTTGGATGAATCAAAAAATCCAGAAGCGAAGACGTTCGGAGAAGGTCAGCTCAAGAACGCAACGGAGCTAACGAGTAACGCCTTAGCTATCATCACATGGCTCGGTAAGATCGCTGCCTCCTTTAAACCCCAGAGGCGTTTGCTTAGTGCTGACGTGGCGGTGGACTTCAACGTGGGGAGGAGGTTGTTGCAAAGCACGGATTTGAGGAAGGTGGCGGATATTGTGGTGGCGAAGGATGGAACAGGGAAGTATAGAACGATAAGTAGGGCTTTAAAGGATGTGCCTGAGAAGAGTGATAAGAGGACGGTTATATATGTTAAGAAGGGAGTTTATTTTGAGAATGTGAGAGTGGAGAAGACCATGTGGAATGTTGTTGTGGTTGGAGATGGAGGGAGCAAGAGTATTGTCTCTGGTAAACTTAATGTCATTGATGGAACTCCTACTTTCCAGAGCGCCACGTTCGGTAAATCTCTCTATTTATTTTTACCATTTATTTTATGCTCCAAATACATAACATGATATGATGAACCAGCTAATCTAATAACCTTGAGGATGAATATTGAGAACTAATCTATAATGGTCGTTGACAATTATTTGCTTTGTCAAAAGCTTCTTTAAGTTCTTTGTTCATTATCTCAATGTTTCATTGTACCTCTTCTTCAATAGTTTCTAAAAAAAATATTATCGACTAGAAAAGATAGATTATCATCCAAGGATTTAGTTGTTTTGTTCCAAAAATTGTTAGGTAGACATTATATAAAGAATTAGTGCCTAAATCAATGTTTATCCTCTTAATCCAATCTTTAAAAAATGTTTTAGAAAATATATTTCATTTAAAACGGCATAAGTATAATTCAAGAAACAAGTTACAGTGAAACTTCTATAAACTAATAATGTTGGGATTATAACAAAATTTAATTTTTTTATTAATTTAGAGAGATATTAATTTATCGATATACTAATCGAATCAAAAATTCAATTTGGGATTATAAAATTATATTATTTTATCGAGATAATTATTGTATATTAATTTATCGAATATCAATTTATAGAGGTTCTATGCTAATTTGCTATGTTTCAAGAAACCAGTTTTGACTTTGCTATATATGGTTTATACAGCTGTGTTCGGGAAAGGGTTTATGGCAAGAGGAATGGGTTTCATCAACACAGCCGGTCCATCAAAACACCAAGCCGTAGCCCTAATGGTCAGCGCAGATCTCGCATCCTTTTACCGATGCACAATGAACGCATACCAAGACACACTTTACGTGCATGCACAACGTCAGTTTTACCGTGAGTGCACCATAATAGGAACAGTCGATTTCATCTTCGGTAACGCAGCTTCCGTTCTACAAAACTGCAAGATTCGCCCTCGCCGACCAATGCAGGGACAACAGAACACAATAACCGCTCAAGGACGCAAAGATCCGAACCAGAACACAGGAATCTCGATTCACCGTTGTGACATATCCCCACTTGGTAACCTAACTGGTGTTCAGACTTATTTAGGTCGGCCGTGGAAGGATTTCTCCACGACGGTGATTATGCTATCGTCGTTGAATGGGTTTATTGATCCGAAAGGTTGGTTGCCGTGGGTAGGAGACTCTGCGCCAGATACTATATTTTACGGTGAGTATAAGAATACTGGTGCTGGTGCTTCGACGAGAAATAGAGTTAAGTGGAAGGGATTGAGGTTTTTAAGTACTAATGAAGCAAATAGGTTTACGGTTAAACCTTTCATTGGTGGAGATAGATGGCTTCCGACCACTAAAGTGCCGTTCAGGTCTGGTCTCTGAGTTTGTTTTCCGGTAACGAGATTTCTAATTCAAATCTCTTTTATTTTTTGGATGTTAACGTGTTAATAAAGTGTTTATTGTTATTCTATTGTATCATTTGGTTGATTAATTTCAAATCACACTATATATCTAAAAATAAACAAGGTGAGCATTTTGTGAATTTGTGTTGGTATATTAGTTGAGAATTTATTTATTTATTTATTTCATTCATTTTGAAGAAATATCATATTCATATATAGATCAAATCTCTTTTTTTTTTTTTTGTCACAACATAACATTCATTCATCGTCAATTAGTTAGGTGGGGGAAATAAATCTCATCCATTGGATATGTATATGTTGGCTATTGTACATGTTCTAAATGTCAAAAGCAGAGATTAATTGTTCTCGATTAATTTCTGTCAGAAAATTATTGATTATCTGAAAAATAAAACACTTAATTATTATAAGCATATATAAATAATCATGATTTATGAGAAACTTTCGCTGCATTCCTATTGGCGCCTTTCAATAAAACTTTAGTGCAGAACAGGCATGCACCGCGTTAGATACGTCATTTGAACCGACGATATTTTTTGTGCATAGAAAACGAAATAAGAATATACAAAATATATATCTATGCAAGAATAATGTATTTGGAGCAATATCACTTTATCCTTCCGCACTAACCAATGAAGAGGTAATACAACACAATAACTAGCCAAGGTTGCATCAAACGATATACTTTGCAACGTTTCCAAATCAGGGAAACGCTTTATTTAGTCGGCAGCAGTCTCGTGACGATGTTCAGTGTCATAACTCCACTCGACGAGACTTATCCTTGACAACTCAGTTATAGACACACAATGTAACAAGTTGTAGTTTTCCGTAGTCATCAGATATTGACGTTGTTTCTCTTGTATGCCTTTGGATTTATAGCATATATGGTTGATGATTCAAAATTCAATAGTTCGATAATTTTATGATGGGTTATCTTAGATACATATTTATATGAATTGAACTAATAATTAAACTGGTTAAATACTTTAATATGGTTAGTTGGTTACACTCAAAAAGAGGTAATGTTTTCATATAAATTATGCAAAACCAATACGGTAAAATGATTTTATTAATTGTATAACTAAACACCAAAATTCAAGACTCCAATGTACTTAGAAGAAATGAAATTATTGCTTTATAATTAAATGACCAAGTACATATATAAATATTATATTATATGATGTTATTTTTATTCTTTGCGAACCAAACCACCATAGAAAGGAATATCGGTTTGAGGCAACCAAGTATCTCCCAAGGTAAAGTTGTAAACCGTGAAGTTCATGGCTTGTGCCATGTCCAATAAATTGTACCCGAACCACTGCACTCTCCGGTCTGTCTTTGCCCCCGGTCCAAAATTATCATACTCACCGTAGTAAATCGTGTCTAATCCAGTTGTACCGTTCCATTCGAGCCATCCGACTGGTTGAACAATGTCACTAATATATGATTGCATGAAAACCGTCCTTGAGAAAGGCTTCCATGGCCGTCCTAGGAACGTCATGGTTGAGGTAGGATCAGCTGCAAGATCTGGTGCGGCTTTGATGGTACAGTTGATGATAGAGATTCCAGTGTTTTGGTTTGGTTCGGTTCTTCCATGGGCTGTGATTGCATTCTTCTGCTTTGCCATTGG
This sequence comes from Eruca vesicaria subsp. sativa, assembly GCA_932364175.1. Taxonomy (NCBI): domain Eukaryota; kingdom Viridiplantae; phylum Streptophyta; class Magnoliopsida; order Brassicales; family Brassicaceae; genus Eruca; species Eruca vesicaria. The sequence goes on along the minus strand of CAKOAT010837376.1, from coordinate 42,250 downwards.
TTTTCTAGCATATATATTGCAGTTTTGAAAAATTGCAGCTGCATTTCCGAATATAAAATCGATGGTACCTATAACAAAAGAAAAACGGGACATAGATATAAAATGTGTCAATGATAAAGTCATTCATGTAAAATCATATAACTTCATATTCCAATGACACAATAAGGTGGTAGCAAAACTTATCATACCATATATATCGCATTCACGGTAGAACTGTCTGAGAGAATGGACGTAGAGAGTATCTTGATAACCTTCAAAACTACACCGGTAAAAAGTGGATCCTTCAGCATTGTTCCTCAAGGCCACGGCCTGATGTTTCTCAGGTCCAGCAGTGTTTCTGAATGTAACATCAACCGCCATGAACCGTTCTCCAACCACCGCTACAAAAATAAAATAACACTATCATAAACTAAGAAGATTTCTAAATTAGGAAAGTCAACAACTTAGAAGAAGATAAAAGAAAACTAACCAAAGCTCGAGCAATTATACGTAGTCCAACCATCAACAACGTTATGGTTCCCGGTAATGATCGTCTTATTGATTCCATCTCCCATTAGCAATAAATTCTTTTTGTTCATGGGAACAACGATATATTCTTCGTATACACCTTCCCTTGCGTATATGACAAAGTAACCATCCTCCGGTCTAGCGTTATTAGGTGCGGCTGCTATTGCATCAGTGATGGTTGTGAAGTTATCGGATTTGTAAGGACCGACAATAACCGCTTGACTGACGAGGATGGAACCACCGCTCGTCTCCCCAAGCTCACCCAACTTCCGGTTAGCGGTCCGACAATCTTTGTCCTTCTCGCATGTTTTACGTAAACCCTAAATAAAATAAAATTAAAAAGAACATCAAAACATGTTAATATATGCTCTTAATTATTACATGATTAGCTTGTAATTTCGTGTCTTGATAAATCAGTGTTTATTATTGTAGCCGCACGAAATGACGGTGAACATCCTATGATGAGCGAATCCACGTGAACACAGTTGGATTCGAGTGTGGACCCAAATGATTTTTTGTAAAAAAAGTCAAAGATGAGCGCGACCCAATTGATCAATTATTTTCTTGCAATAAAATGTGGCCTAAAAATGAGCGTAGGCCATGTGACATTTACTATCTTATGCTTCTGGATCACACACACACACACAACAAAGAGCACGTCCATTTCATTCTGACTCGATCTAGAAACTCTTAGATATGTTCGAATATTATATCTATCCCTACGTCCTAAACAAGTAAAACTCAAACCATATATTAAAACTTAAAATCAGTATCTCTCTTCTTAAACTATAGTTTTTTTTTTTTTTTTTTTTGACAAACTATAGTTTTATTATTCTAAACCATTATTTAATTATTACCTTAATTAAAGTCTCGAGCGGTTCGCGATAGGTTGCGTTACGACCACCAAGAATCTTCCCTTTCGAGGCTTTAAACCTCTTCAAGTTACGGTTAAGCGCGTGACTCACAAGCCCTAACGACACACTATAAAGACGCGTGAGATTCCCCATCGGCGATCCAATAGCGGCAGCGAAACCACTCTTGGACTCCACGAGTCCGTCAAGACACGTCTGCTGGTTCGTCACAACACCACTCAAAAGACTGTTCACATGCTCCACGAGCGCTGCAGTCATCACATCCGCCATTTTGAGCTCCTCCGCGACGGTCTCGAGATAGCTCACGCTGAGCTCAGCTAACTCGCCGCAGTCCGCCACCGCGCCTATTTCCTCGGCCGTCATGGAGCCTGGTTTGGTTCTCACGCGGCGTACGTACCCGTTGATGGTTTTGGAGAGACGGTTTGCTTGTTTGAGGCATTGTTTGATGGTGAACTTGCCGTAGCTGTAGGGGTCTGACGGTGAGGATTTGACGGCGGAGAGGATGGTGCGGCAGAGCTTTGGGTATGGAGTTGACTTACAAGCGGCTGAAGTTGACTGTGGAGGAGGCAAAGAAGGTGGCTGAGAGGGAGGCAAAGAAGGTGGTTGAGAGGGAGGCAAAGAAGGTGACTGTGATGGAGACAATGAAGGTGGCTGTGACGGAGGCAAAGAAGGTGGCTGTGACGGAGACAAGGAAGGTGCTTGTGAGGGAGACTGTGGTGAGATTAGCAAAGCACATGAGAGGAAAAGAAGTGACAAGAACAAGAGAGAAGTAGAGAAGTGAAGTGTATTCATTTTGTTTTTATCTTTTTTTTACTTGTGGTGTTTGTTTATTGGATTGGCTATAATGTGTGTGTATATATATAGGGGATACGAGGAGCTTGAGGTATTTAATGAATGCATGGGTTCGAGGGAAACTATATTATGTAATGCATGTTGGTCCAATAATTAATATTACATGTATATAATTTCGTTTTGGTCAAATAATATAAGTGTATGATCTAGTTGTTTTATGCAACCGGTGGTCCACCCAAAGTTGGTTTTCGTGACGGTGGACCGGGGTTGACTTGATTAGAAAAGAGTTTTTGAGTTCATGTGATTTAACCGTAAGATTAGGTATTTTCTAGTGTTTTAATTTTTGTTTAGTCCAAATTGTTTTGCTAGAAACTGCAAGTCGCTGCAATAGAAAAAGACAATCAGGCATGTTTATACATTATTGATGAGAAACATCCCACATCGGAAATACAAGAATTAATCTACTACTATATAAAGGGTTGGAGCCAATCCACTAATCACCAATTGGTTTTTAAGTTGGAAGCCCATAATAAACCCGAATCTAACATGGTATCAGAGCGATAAGATCCTTTGACCTAATTTACTACAACTACTAATACTATACCGCTAATACTATACCGATGTTGGGCCCTCTGTGGATGTTATTCCCACATTGTCCACGCTTCAGACCTAGAGATGTCTGAGCGTGAGGGAGGGTATTGATGAGAAACATCCCACATCGGAAATACAAGAATTAATCTACTACTATATAAAGGGTTGGAGCCAATCCACTAATCACCAATTGGTTTTTAAGTTGGAAGCCCATAATAAACCCGAATCTAACATACATATCTCGAGGTTAATATGGAGTTGATAATATTTAGAAATTAACAAGGTGGGTTTGACTTTTGTTAGAAAAGTTTTACTATTTCAGATGATTTGATTTTGACCGAGAATAAAGTATGCATGTGATGTGTTGGGGAGCTTTTGGACATGGCTACGCGTGAAGGCAAGACGGTGAAGACTATTAGGAGTCGTCGTCACTCTGTCTATCCCACAATTCACACTTACAAGTTATGGTCCATTTAAATATACACACACTCCTCTTCATGACATATCGTAAGTCGTAACAGTACCAAATGTCTAAAATTTAATCATTGTTTTTAAATAATGTGCTCTCTTCCTTTCGAAATGTATGATGTTTTACCCTATAAAGTTTTTTTAATGTTTTAATATGTAAAATGTTTACATATTTTTTAATAATTTTTAATTTTATTGAAAATTGTCTAATCTATTTTGTAATTATGCATCTTAAAACATAGTACACATTTTGAATACTTTCTTTAATGATATTTTGAAGTAAATTTTCTTTTTAAAATAATTATGCAGTGTTAAAACATATTACATTTTGGAATAGGGAGAGTATGTTTTACTTTTACCTACTAGACTTGTAGTAACCACTATATGAGAAGATTTACTAACCAATATCGTTAGTAAATGAATTAAATAGGTAAGATGGGAAAATACATTGTTAAAAAAAATTAACACATATATAATTACAAAACAAACACATATTTGCCCAAACAAAAATACACACAAATATAGCAACAAAAACAAACACACATATCTTTACAATCAAATATACAAATATGAAAATTAAATTTCTAAGAAAATGTAAAACAAAAAATATACGCATGCTTTTAAGAGTGGATCAAAATCTAGTTAAAGAGTTAAAGACAAAGACATATACGACTGAAGATCAAACTAATTTCTCTCTGGTTTCAATTCGGCAAATATATTCCCTAACCAAATAAACCGAACCAAACCAGATTTTGAATAAGATCTGTGTTTTCTTATTGAAAGATAAAAAAAGTCTAAAAATGGTAAAAGGAAGATGTGAAGTATACAAATACTGAATACAAACATGAAGAAAAGATATTTAAGAGGGAATGTTACAAAGAGAAGATGGGTTCAACGTGGAACTTCAAATCAAGCATAACAACAGAGACCGAGTCTAGTTCACGGCCATGAACCCTGAATCTGGAAATACAAGTGTGTGAAGAGCTTCCATGATTCGATGTGAAGTCTAGCCTTATGGTATTGACAAGTCCCGAGTGAGCAGAATCAGCAATGTCGAATATCTGGCGTTGGACCTGTCCAAATCGTAAGTGAACTCTGTTAGAAGAAACCTTGTCTCACTCTCCATATCTTTGTCTTCTAGCCATCCTGATACACGGCAATCCTTTGGAGCGCTTGATCTGTCATACGCCACAGCCTGTTTCAATTTCATGGTGCATAAACCGTAAAATAAGTATTGTTAACAAGTATATAACACAAGAACAAAACTGAATATATTGTTCAAACTAACTAACACAGCCAGTGTCCTAAACTGAAACTATATGTTTTCACACTTACCAATGCTTGAACATTTGTAATTGATGATCCGAGACTCCGAATATTCATGTACTGTCTTGTTAATTAATTCTTGCGTATCAAGTAACCTAAAGGCAAGATATGCTCATAACTAAATAAAGTAAATTTTTATTCAACCAAACTAATATTTATTTATACACACAGGCACGCATTACGTAATTACATAACCACCACAAATGAAGTTTTTAATACTTCTCGTCATCGTTTCACTCTTCACAAAGTGGAAGCTGTCTTCTTGTAAGAGTCAGAATCAGAAACAGACATTGTTATCTTCGCAGACTCCTTCAACAAATCAAATGAAGAGAACGAATGTGGCGGGAGAACAACAGTAAGATCCTCCTCAGCCATCTCTAGCAAGCTTTCGTGTGGCGCAACCTTCTCTGGCTGTGTGAAAGAGTTTTCATCCATCACATTAGTTGATGTAAGTATTGTCTTCTTCGATCCCGAAACTTTCATCACGTTTGGATCCAATCCAGTAACCAACACCTTTAGATTCACTGAGGTAGCTCCAAAGTTCACAGCCTGCAAAATAAAATGAGAGATTAACAAAGATTTAAAAAAAAGAATCAGAGAACTAAGGCTCTAACCTTTATACGTATGTAATCTTGGTTATTGTTTTTCCATGAGATTGCAGATGCAACAAGAGAAGAAGAGTTTCCTTTGAGTGTTGATGTTAGAAGAGTTGACCCGCTTGACTCTGCGAAGAACCGTTGGACCCAATAGCTAGGAGTTCCATATAGATGAGAGGAGTTGAAGACTATTGCATCAGGGTTCCACCTGAAAACCAATTTCAATAATTTGAGATCTATACTATTATTTACGAAGTGATTTTTCGCAACAGAACTCGCACATTAAAAGTTAGAGTGGTTAATATCGTTTATACCCTTAATAAATATAATATATAAATTACATATAAAATAAAAACGAATTTAATTGTTTTGATTAGATAAGTAACTAAAATTAATAATGATCATAAGAATTATCCAAAATCTAAATAATATCCTTTTAAATAAGATAATTCCGATATATATTGTGATGTTATCTGAAAATATATTTTGATAAAAAGTTAACAATTAAAACAATAGAAAATACATAAGTAAATATTAATCAAGTCAAATTCTTAATTTTATATAATTGAAAAAAAAATTATTCATTTTAAAATTATTTTTAATAGTGAACATAAATTACAAAGAAATATATGTAAGAATTGTTAAATGAAAGTATAAATATTATTGGTTTCAAAAAATAAAACACAATTAATACTTTATCATTATAAACTTTCCATTAGTAAAAGATGTATTAATAAAATAATTATAAAATGTTTAATCCCGCAAATGCGGGCAAAACACCTAGTTGTTATTATATATATTAACAACACAATGAGATGAGAGTGTTACCTTCTGTCATTTGTGTTCACAAAGAGTGGTGCATAACTAGCCATTTCCACAATGTCACTGCAAACAAAGAAACCATCATCAAGACTTTTTTTTTTTCTTTAAAAAATTCATTTGGTGTTTTTAGTTAAATGATCAAAAACCTGTTCTTTTCAAGACCAATGAGAAATGCAGCTTCTGCAAGAGCGGCGAGAAGGCTTCCTTTACCAGCATCTTTTCCTGTCACAGCATATTCACTGACAAAAGCCTGCAAACATAGTCCCACCAGTGAGTCACTGAGACACTGAAAAATCTTCAATGTGTCTTTGTTCTGAATAATCTATTACCGTACCTTTGGACCCTTACGTGAAGTGCGGTCAAACTGATGATACATGGAAAACAAATTGCTAGCAGAAGTGTAAATCTGTGACAAAAGTAAAACACTTTCTTTCAGAACAGTAACACACATAGAGAAACATGTCAAAGTTACTGTCAAGAACGGTTTCTTTACGTGAAAATCATAGTAATCAGCAGGATGGTCGAGTGGACGAGATGATCCATCACAGTTAGAGATGATTTTGATATCAGGATATGCCTTTTTGATAGCATCATAGAACACAATATAGTTTCCTGTAAAGTTTTAAATCTCATTTAGACTATCAAAGTCACTCAACAATCAAAATGTGAGAGTATAGAGAAAATGCAAAAGAAACCTCTGTAGTAAGTCTTTCCACAATCCTCATTCCCAATAGCAACATACTTCAATTCAAAAGGCTCTTGGCGTCCCATTGCAGCTCGAACCGATCCCCATGTAGAGTTAGCATCTCCCCTAGCAAACTCTATTCCATCAAGTGCTTCCTGATAAAGAGAAGAGGAAGAAGTTTTGAGTTTCTAGCTTCTTGGATAGTGAAACAGAGGAGAGGTTTTTAGAGTCATACTTGAACAAAAGGCATGATACTAGCAGTTTCAACTTCATCATTGTGACTAATACCATTGTTGAACACCCATATTGGGGCTGCTCCAATGTCTTCTGCCAACTACAAGAATGTTCATTTTAACATTTTGATTAGAGCCTAAGCAATCATTACAGATCCAAAACTACAAAGAAGTCTCACTTGAAAGAACTCAAAGTGGCCAAGGCCATCATCAGTCCAATACTTCCAAACATCACCAAAGTGTCCTGATCTCTCTTCCCAAGGTCCAACGGTTTCTTTCCAGCGGAATGCATTACTTAACCATTCACCCTCCACAAAACAACCACCTAAAAGTCCACAAAAAGTCAGAGTGAATAAATAAACAAATTTTATGTGTGTCTACTAGTCTTATATATTATTACCTGGGAAACGGATGAAACGGGGTTTTATATCGGCCATCATCTGGTAAAGATCGTTTCTAAAACCATGTCCCTGCAACCAAGGAAGAGAGATTGGACATTTGTTGTCTTTTTAAGGCTGGGCTATATAGAGAAACAGAAAGAACCTTGTAAGTATCCACCGGCATGGCAGAGACTTGATCAATCCATATTGACCCTTTCTTGGTTGTTGTTAACTGAAGTCTTGCACCATGATCTGTCTCTTTTGCCTCCAAAATAACCTCCTTCTTAGTCCATTTCGAAACATCGGAAGCAGACGCTCTACAATGAAACAAATGGTCAATGAAACCAAAACAGAAACGATAAAGAATCTGAAAGTGTTCCTCACATGATCTTTTCAGACGCAAGAGTCAACGATCCATTAGAACTCGTCAAGGACACAGACAGATCGAGATCACTAGTAGAACGCACATAAAGAGCCACCTTATACTTTTTTCCTTCTTCAATATTCTAAAGAAAATGAAAAAAAGAAGTTAACAACTTAACTCATACTCTTGACACAATAGAAAGACTCACCATGCCCCAGTAACCAGGGTTATAAACTCCAACACCTCCTGTTGGACAGCCTTTGCTATTACAATGCACATCCATTCTTAATGCGATTTTATTACGTTCAAAGCAAGATGAACGGTCTGTAGCTACATATATGGATGAATGATCACCAACAATGGACCAAGGCCAAATATTAGACGGTGTGTTCTGTCCACCAGCTTCAAACCCTGTAAGCCAAAAGTTATTTTGCTTAGAATAAATTACTGAAGCTAGGCCTGGGATTTTGAATTGAACCAACCAGACCAAAAAACCGAACTAACCGAATTTAACCAAATTTATCCGGAATTTTAACAGAATTAAACCAAAATCTAACAAAAGTCAAAAACTTGGGTAGGATTTTCAAAAACCAAACTAACCAAATACCAAACCAAACTTCATTTCGGATTTAATTTAGTAAGATTTATGTTGAACCAAACTAACCGTAAACCGAACAATATAAACCAAATAACCCGAACTAAACGAACCCACATGCCTAACTGAAGCTTAACAAATGATTAATTTCCATGTCTTTTCACTATTCTAACCTCTGTTGCTAACAAGTTCGGCCCATAATCCACCAGCACCAGCATGGTTTATCTCCTGCAAATGATTTGAACCATATATAGCATTAAGAAAAACTCAAGTCTAAAACCATAGTTTGACCATTTTGGAGGCTTAGTAACATTAACAAACCTCAAAGAAAATTCCGAAAAGAGTTTCAGGGATGAGTCTTCCAGCTCCATTAGAAGCATTGACTTGCAACGTCACAGCTGGTTTAGTATCTTCTTGAGCGACAACACCACGAAGGCTTTGATAGACAAAGCAAAAGCCAAGGAGGAAAGAAAGTATGCAAACACTTCTGAGAAATTTCCAAGACTCCGAATCCATATTATTCACCACATGCAAAACAATACCAAAAGTAGCTTCCTGTAAGAAAACATTTATAGAAAGGTTGTAACTTTATTCAGCTCAAAGCTGTTAACATAAGAAAGTATCAATGCCACATAAGCTAATCACCAAAAAAAAAACAAAGAGGAATCTGATATAAAGATTTAAGTTTTTATATTAAAAATTTTGATTAGAACTTGTTTACAGAAAACTGAATCAAATTGGTTTCTTTAGATCAGACACATAAAAAAAAAAGAAACTCAATTTCAGATCTTATTATTAGTCTTAATTCTTAAAGTTAGAGACTTTGTATCCGGTTGATAAATCAGAGTAATTAATTTAGAATCATAAGACATAAACAGAGAATCAACAACAAGAAAATGGAAAGGAAACCTGGAAATCAAGAAAGACAAAAGGGATTGGTGGAGAGACAAGAGATGAGTGAAGGATCAGACAGAAGAGGAGTGGAAGTATAAGAATGTCTGGTCGAGAGATATTTGCTTAAGAGTGAGTTAAGGAAAACTTGCTTTCACGTTTGATGGAGATTTTGCTTGTTTTTGTGGAATGGAAGAAGGTGGATGTTGGTTAGAAGCGACGACTAATGAAACCCCACCTGCTCTCATCGCTTTATTCTTATGGATAAAGTTTGTATTTTATTTTTATTTTTGGATAATGATTAGGTCTCCTATTAAACTGTCCCCCTATATCAATGGCTTTTAGTGGGATGATCTGTTTCTTTAGTAAAGGTTCATACGATTATAAATAAATTCATGTCAACTACCAAAAAATAGTTATTTCTTTCCCCCACACATTATTAAAAATGATATAACTTTGTAGTTTGTAAATTTTCTAATTTCTAAGTACTTTGTTTACATTTGGAATATAATAAGAATGCTATGTAACTATAAAAAATTTCCAAGTCTTTGCAGGCTCCACAAAGCACATGTACTATAGAATGTTATGTAAGAACGAGATGATGTTTAAGTTTCACATTTGTTGTGTTGTGGAATATTAGAGATAGCTTGCAAAGCAAGATATGTATCTTCTATATCAACATTAAATCCTGATAATGAATTGAATCCTATATGAAATCTAGGCCAAATAATACTCTTTTTTTTTATAAATCCTATTAGGATAAAGATTTTGTTATTTGATAGGATAGTATATGATAATATTCCAATTAATTATTATGATAATGTTAATCTTAATTACATTTATCTAATATAAAACAACTTTTAACGACAACACAAGGTTTCCCAAATTCTTTATTTTTTTCCTTCATCGTCAAGTTTAGCTAGGTTTTTGCTCGTGAGAAAAGATCTTAAGTATGCTCGAAGAAGAAGCCGCAACTTGTGAAGAAATTAATGAAAATATTTGCGAAGACATGATTAGTGTTTCACCCGATACTTTACTTGTGCAAATATTGTCGCTTCTTCCTACTAAAGATGCAGTGGCTACCTCGATTTTGTCAAAACCATGGCGTTACATCTGGACTTTGTTACCTAAACTCGTCTTCAATGATACAAACAAGACTAAGAGCTTTAAACTCAGTTCAAGATTCAATTTACAATCTTCAGCAAAGCCTATAAACTATCCTAAGAGACTCTACACTTGCAATACTCTCAAGGAATTGACTCTCGCAACCTAGATTCTTGTAGCTGTTCCTTCCCAAGCTTTCCTCCCGTCTCTTATGAAGTTGGAGCTTCTCGGAGTTGTGTATAAGGACGAGGATTCGCTTGTTAGGCTTTTGTCAAGTTGTCATGCTCTCCAAACTCTGAATGTGCAACGAAATAGGGATGACAATGTGATAAAGTTTAGTGTGAGAGTGCCTTCTTTGAAAACATTAGTTTATGTTAATCTTCTTAATAGTGGTGGATCTTTGATTATAGATACCCCACGGTTGAAGTATTTTGAAATCAATGATTCTTCTGAAGATGATTTATTGATTGAGTGTATGAATCCTAGCCTTGTCATGGCTAGTGTACACGTTACTTCTCACCTGAATGAACTTTTCTTGAGATCTCTTTCCTCTGTCTTGTTTCTCAACATTACTTTGATCTATGCAACGGTAAGTTTACATTAATTTCCCTCGTTTTGTGGTCATATTGTTTTTTTTTTGATAAACCCTATCGGCTGATCTGGTCGGTCCTGGGAAGTTTTGTGGTCATATTGATGCATCTACTTAATTATTTTAATTTTTTGAAATTGTTTTCAGGAAGTATTATGTAGTGCCACCAACTTCTCTCAACTGATAGAGTGTAAGCTACGTCCATGTGGCTCAGACTATTGGGTAGAATCAGTTATGATGCTGCTTCACAACTCTCCTAAACTTAAAGTTCTTATGATAAGTTCTGTAAGTACACATTCCTCACTCCCTCAAGCAGGTTTTGATACTAAGTTAAAATGTGTTTATAATATATATATTTGTTGCTGATTTTTCAGGAGGATATATATGAATCCAGAGATCTCCCTCTTCAAAGTTCTGTTTCAGGATGCTTGTTGTCTACTCTTGAGGTTTTTGAATGGAAAGAATATGGAGGGACGAGACAAGAGAAACATCTTTTGACTTATATACTTGAAAACTCAAAGTGTTTGAAGACAGCAGGAATCTCCATCATGTCTTGCTACTTTGATTTTCAGAAAGAGATGATAAAAGAGGAGTTAAAATCGATATCAAGGGTTTCAGTAACTTCTCAGCTTTTGTTCTCTGTTAATTATAAATGGAGATCACTAGCAGAACATCTTGTTTTTTGACTTGTTTTAGTTAGGCTTACGTTCCATTACTTAAAAAAGAAACTACATACTATGTTCTTGTGAATTTAGTTTTGCTTCGTTGTTGTTTTTTTACTACTGATTCTTGCAGTTACACATTTAGTCTGGTTTTCAACCGATAAATTGTCATAATTAATATCATATCTAGGGTTATATAACCTGATCTCATAGGGTTTCATTTATCTGATCTTTTCTCAAGAAAAATATCTTTAAAGATGTCAGTAGAAGCTGGAAACAGTAAGTACCTTCCTTAAACAAGTGTTGATTTTAATTAAACTACAAATGTGTTTGGTTTTTACTTCTTCCTCCTTGGTTCGTTCTCAGGGCTATACCGCTTACTATCCACATCTGTGCCGGTATGCTTGTTTTCTCATCTTGAGATCTTGGAGTGGTTTCCTTTCTATTGTATCATCGTATTATCATGGCAACTTCCATTTCCTAAATTTTGTTTTATTTACAAGTCTTGGAAATGCAACAACATAGTAAATATAGTTTGCGCATGTCTATAGAACTTTTTGTATGATCAGTTTGCTTCCGGTTTTCAAAACAGACACAAATCTTGTCTTGTTGGTCTAAACCTTGAAAGAGCTTTTCGCTTCGGACACGAAATGCAAGTAGACAATCTACAAATGAGTTTCACCAAGACACAACATATTTTCACAAGAAAACTTATAGCTAAAACTAAAGAGAACATGGAATCTTCTAATGTGATCTTGAATTTGAACTTTCGCTAATTTGAAGCTTGAAGACGAGGGAGAGAAACCATGCATGCATCCGGACTAGAATTTGATTATATCATAGTCCCAATTAATGCATGCATAACAACAAAATAAGTTAAAACAAACTTTTACATCTTCATAACTATATACAGCCTAGAGTGGCGTTTTTATGTAACTTTCATATATATATATATATTTATATTAGGATGAATTTACATCATTGAATGTTCACAAGCATTAATTTTTTAATCATTTCATTGGAAGATTAGTAAAGATTTTGTAGTTGATTCATAAACTTTCCATGTTTGAGAGATTTATAGTACAATTATCCAAACTATATAACTTCCAAATAAATAGTTTCTAAAAAGCTATTAAGAAAAAAAGGAGTAACATGTTGTGAATAGCACGCGCCGAGGTCAGCGCCGGTGTTGAGTCTTGTAATGTGATTTGAGAGAATCTCATGTAATAAAAAGACATAACAAAAATAAATGTAAAATTCGGTTAAGTACTCAAAAATCAATTCAAAAGCTGAGAAAGAAAGATCCACCTCGAACTTCTCTCCATCTTTCTCAATCATCATCAACTTCTCTCCATCTTTCTCAATCATCATCTCTTCTCAGATTCCCACTCTCTCCCTCTCTCTCTCGTCTTCTTCAAGCCCAGAGAGTGAAAAAAAAAGTCTGAACCTTTACTCATTTTCCAGGAAAAAAAAAAGTTTCGTCCTTTCTTTCTCTCAAGATCGAATTTTGATACTCTCAAGCCAAAGGGTTAAAAAAAGTTTGAAGCTTTTATCGCTTTTTTTCCTCAAAATTTGTAATTTTCCGGGAAAAAAAAAAGTTTCTACCTTTCTTGCCGGAGAGATAAATGAGAGAAGACGACACAGACTGGTTCACAAGATGGGAAGAAGAGCTTCCATCACCCGAAGACCTCATCCCCTTATCCCAATCTCTCATCTCTCCCGATCTCGCTCTCGCCTTCAACATCCACCTCCCTAACAACCAACCTCCTCCTCCTCCTCCTCCGCCGTCATCACAAGCCAACTCCTCCGCAGAATTCGCTGCAGACTCAGCAGATCTAGGCTCCGGCGCCACCACCACCACCGGCGCCGGAGACGAGCCGGCGCGGACCCTGAAACGCCCTCGTCTAGTCTGGACCCCGCAGCTCCACAAACGCTTCGTCGACGCGGTGGCGCATCTCGGGATCAAGAACGCTGTCCCCAAGACGATTATGCAGCTTATGAGCGTTGATGGGTTGACTAGAGAGAACGTGGCGAGTCATTTGCAGAAGTATAGGCTTTACTTGAAGAGGATGCAAGGTTTGTCTTCGGGCGGGTCGGATCCCGCGGCGGATCGGTTGTTCGCTAGCTCACCCGTTCCGGCTCATTTCTTACACCCGAACCGTGTTCCGAGTTCGGACCATTTTATGCCGGCGGCTTTTGTCCCGGTCGTGACGCTTCAACAGCAGCAGCAGATGGCCGCGGTTGCTGCTGCAGCCGCGGCTCATCTGCAACCGCCGCCTCAGTTTCACCACCGGCAAATCGCGGCGGCGGCGCATTTTGGGTCTCAGACCACGAACGGGCAGTTTAGTTCGGTGATGGCGAGTGGGAAGTTTGATCAGTCGTTCTTGGCGAGGCAACCGCAGTTGCCTCAGCAGACGGTTCAGAGAATGGCTACACCATTGTTGCATAGTCCGGTTGGTAATTATGTTGAGGATTTGGAGTCTGCAAACGCTAATGGAGGAAGAACAGTGTTGACTTTGTTCCCAACTCGAGATGATTAGAATCTAAATCTAATCTTCCTGTAAAAAAGACATGATTAATGTAAGCCTTGTGACTATTTCATTTTGAATCCTTTGTATGTTCAAAGTGTAGTCTTACAAGAACAATGATACAAGGTGTATGCAGTCTTTATCAGTTAACATTGATGCAATGTGATGCCGTTATGTGTCTGAATCTACTTTATGATTATTTGTAAAGATGAGTTCTTGTACATTTCTATGTACACACTCAAGGTTGGGAAAAGGAAATTTAGAATTGTACATCACAATGTTCTTTGTTTCTAATTTTATACTGCAGCTATTAAAACTGTTTGTACCATTTGCCTCATCTATAAGTTTTAGAATACAAGAATCTAATCTGAATATGGTAATTGTTCATTAAATGTGTTAATTGGGGAAGATCATTTTATCTGTGTGATTGACCAATAATAATAGTCATGGATGTAATAGTACAGTGTACAAATGGCATGAAGCAACCGATCAGCAAAAAGAGATAATGGGATGCAGAATCAGAATTCAGGATCTGATGCTCTCACTTCCTCCTTAATCATACCAAACTTATTATTAAATTTTATATATGCATATGGAATCATTGAAGGGACCAAACCCAATAGAAATATTTCTATAGTTTTATATTTGTGTTGCTTCTATAATGAAGGTTCAATTATTTGGGAGGGGAATGATTTTAAAGCAATAGTGGTGGGATCATAGCTGGCATGTCCTGATCTTGTCTCACCAAGTCAGGCCCCATTCTTTGCATTTTTGCTCTTAAACTACTAAATAAAGATTATACAATTATAAATAGTAATGTTTTTTTGTAAAAACTTGTTGGACTCGTTAACCGTTAATATCAAATTTATTCACATAAAGAGTGTGTATTTCTTTTTTTCATTATATCCCAATTTTCCTGACTACAAATTAGTTTCGACAAAATGATCAAAAATCCAATATATTAATTAAAACCTTAATCCAGAATAAATGTTGATTCAAAATAAAGGTCAAATCGATGCTTAAACTAAAATCAATTACTGATGATCCAAAGTCGGATCGTGTGATATGAGACCATTGGTCAAAAGAGTACGAGTGATTGATGATTATTCGTTTGGGAACTTTGTGAAACTAGTTGTCTTCGTACTTAGAAAAGGACCTTCCAAGTCTTCACCACCTCACATTCATATGTAAACAAAACAAACAAAAACAATAAAACGTGAAACACTGACCACATGAGAACCTTTTTTCTACAAAAAGTCTCATTCAAGAACCAGTTGGTTCACACCACGGAGAGGAAACGCCATCATTAAAGATTGGTTTTAAACATAGTCTAAGGTTTCGTGATATATAATTGAGAGAGAGATACAAAAAGGGAGAGAGTAAAGATGTCTTGTTATATAAGAAAGAAGTAGCCAATTGTTTGGAACAGAACAGAGAGAGCTCCTAAAGGCTAACATCTATAGAATCTGTTACTGTTTTTTTTTTTCATACAGATACTGATGTACTCACAACACTAGTCGTCAGGGATTGCTTGCTGAAGGATGTCTGCAGGGTTAAAGAAGAGTAAGCAACGATAATGAGTCATAATCAAAATGGCCATAACAGCAACTTAGTATGAGTAACCAAAAAAGATTCGTCTCTGGACCGTGCAATGACTGCGCATAGTTCATAGCTGGTGAGTTTGGCCACGGTGCATAACCAGCAGCGGCGTGATTAATAAAGGGACTCATAACCGGATGAGTGTAGTGTAGATTAGCTTGCTGACCTCTTGGCATCTGCGGGAAACCCCCATCATGAAACGGTATGTGGATTGGCATCGGATTGAAGCTTTGACCAGACGGCATAACCCTAACGTACCTACAAGAACAAAGACATCACACTCAGCAAAAGCGAACACCTCTCAAGTGTCACCGTTTAAGAGATGAAGAGGTATTTTACCTGTATGCAGGATCCACCACATATCTGTCATAGCTCCTGTCATAATCCGGATCATATCGATCTTTCTCTCTATCTCTGATAATAGCTACTCTAGAAGTCCTCGAACCAGCATCAACAGAACTATCAGTAACCGCCACCTCAGCCTCATTTCGGTTTACACAAGTGTTACTCCCTTCAAGACTCGGAGCTCGTAGTGACAAAGAATCTTCAGAGTCAGAACTACTAGGACTATTAAAAATCCTCGCTCTAGCCTTATCATACTCCTCTTTCCTCTCCTCAACACTCCTCAGCATATTCTGCTTCACCCCTGACCCATTCTCTCCACAGCCAGAACCTCTCTTGGGTCTAGCCTTGATCGCAATCTTGAACCCCTCTAATCCACCATTCTCAGGCTGCTTAACAGGAATCTCAGATAAACATACACAAGGAAACCTACTCTCCCCTGTCTTCGTCACCAAGATTCTGTTATCAGACCCATCTAGAGCACCGTTTCCGTTCTCCAACGCCATGGTTACTAGCCCATAATGCTGAGCGACTCGGTGTGCAGCGAGACGTAAGTAAGATGTTGGAAAAGGCGGGAACTCGAAGTGGAGCTGGTCAGGGTTTTGAAAGAACTTTTGAATGTCTAGCTCCATCCTCAATACTATAAACAAACATATAAGCAAAAAAAAAGCAAACTTTACTATCACCACCCATCAACAAAACTTAAGGAAGAATCTTTCCATATATAGAAAGTCAAACATTTTTGGAATTTTTTTTAAAAAAAGTGTTGACATTTGAGGATAATATGCAAATCTGAGTGTGATGATGATTCAAGCTTCAATGTTCATGTTTGATTCTGATTTAAATCTAATCGTGAAGCATTAAAGCCAAACCCTAATTCCTCTAATTCAATCAAACCCGCAAAATCAGATCAGTTCGAAGATAGAGGAAGTGAAATTGAGTGGTGGGTTTGGGAGAGAATTGACTAACTGGTGAGACGGTGACGTGGATTCTGGAGAGCTTCGACTAGAAAAGGATCCACCATAGCTTCCTTCTCTGTTATAGCGGAGGCCATGGATAGCTTCTCTCTATCTTCCTCCTCTGGATCTTTTTGGTTTGGCTTCTCTCTCGCTGGAGATTAGAAGAGAAGACGTGTCAACGGTAGAGAAGGAGATTATTATTTCCGATGAGCATTCTGAGAGAGAGAGAGGCGAGACGATGATGATGAAGGACGATGAAAAGACCTTTCTTTATCTCTCTCTATCGCAATCAAGTGGGAATAATAATTAAGAAAAGTTGCGGCATTTGAGTATTTGTATTCGTTTATATTTGTTTTTTTTTTGCTTGTGTGGACTATTTGATTAATGAGTACAGTTTTTTAAAATGTTAGCAGAAGTGGGTTTTGTAAAGTTTAATTTGGTGGAATCATATAATATACTAATAGAGGTTTAATCTTCTTCTAGACGTTGGGTT
Organism: Eruca vesicaria subsp. sativa; assembly: GCA_932364175.1. NCBI lineage: Eukaryota > Viridiplantae > Streptophyta > Magnoliopsida > Brassicales > Brassicaceae > Eruca > Eruca vesicaria. Next base: position 24,852 of record CAKOAT010837376.1, on the reverse strand, counting down.
GGTGTGACATTTCAATCTTCATGGTGAATCGTTACAGCATCATTATTAATCTAGAGTTTTTAGAGTTGGATTCTTAGTGAAATTTAAGAAATTATTTTTAATTTTTAACTAAAAACTAAAAAACTAGTTTTTAAATAAAAATTTTAAGAACCGGTTCTTAACATTTTTAGTTAAAAATTAAGAAATAGTTTTTTAATATCCAATAAGAACTCCATCTTAAAAATTTTGAGTTAATCATGGTCTTAAGTTTGTCAAAGTGATTTGTTATTAAGTTTGTCAAAGTGATTTGTTAATTAATTTAATTCAGGTGAACTATTTTCCAAGAAATGTAATATCATAGGCAAATATAAAGTTTAGGCCTTTTAGTAAAGAAAATCTTTGGGCCCTTCCTTTAACTTTTAACTAAAATCTTTAAATTGATAATGGACCCATTGTTTAGGTCTCTCTTGCCTATCCCTTTGATGATGGGATTGAAAAATGTAACCTTTGTTGAATTTCCACCTCCTTACAAGATGATATTGTCTGGTCAAAAGACTCAAAACTAAACGCAGATTTTATTAAAGTAAAATCAGCACAAACGGCTTGGGCGTTAGCAAAAAAAGTTCATTACATCCTACACGGCCTCTTCTGATTGGATACAATAAAAAACATCCACCAGAGGTTACAACTTGGAACACAAAGCTTTATAACTCTTTCTAGCCGAATAACGTAAATAGTAGTAACCTTTAACTCATCATCTCCCTCTGTCACTATTTCTCTCAAACAATGGCATCACCGTTACTAGTCATTGCTTTGGTTTGCCTCGCAGGCGGTGGCTCTCTTTTACCGGCGGTGGAAGCTATATGGTTAACGATTCCAAGTAAGGGCGATAAATGCGTCTACGAAGACATCCAAGCCAACGTGGTCGTCGTCGCCGACTTCCTTTGCATTGATCAAGATAACGAAGCGGGACTTGGTCCTACAGTTGATATTCGGGTATGTATATATACCTAAATAATTATTCACAACCATATATATACTACATTGTTCTTCGTATTTTATTTTATTTTACTATCAATAAAATGTTGATTTAGCAAAACACTAGAGATAGTGATAATTAGGTCTGGGCGTTCGGGTATCTGTTGGCATTCGGGTCGGGTTTTTTCGGATTCCGGTTCTATTTTATAACACCTCCTAGATCCCATTTTTAAAACAAGTATGGGTCGGGTTCGGATATAACAAATCGGTTTCGGTCGGTTTTGTATCAGATCCTAAAACTCATAAAGTAATCATATATCATTTGGATTCGGGTTATATCGGATCGACTCGGATATACCCGAAATAAAATCCAAAATTTAAAAGCAAAACATGAAAAATATATACTTATTCATAAGTAATTGAGCATTTAAGGTACTTATATAAAATTTTAAATATTTATTGTTAGATATCATATTAAAATAAATAGATTTATAACTTCTTGTATAGTATTGGTAGCATAAAGAGGACTCGGTTATATATAAATTAATTCATGCATGTGTTTGTTATAGGTAACATCAGCATACGGGAATGAAGTGTACAAGAAAACAAACGTGACGCAAGGTCGGTTTGCGTTTACAACGACCGAGAGCGGAACATACTTAGCTTGTTTAAGGATGCATCACGATCAGACACATTACAAAGTCGATAACACCACTGCTATCGTCAATCTTGACTGGAAGATGGGTATCGGTACTAAAGACTGGGATGCTGTTGCTAAGAAAGAAAAGATCGAGGCAATTCCTTAATTAATTACAAATTAATTAATAGTTCATATATATATATTACAATATTATTCCCGCAAAAACTAAATTCATGTGAGTGAATATATATTGTTTGTAGGGTGTAGAACTTGAGCTTCGAAAATCTGCAGAACGTATAGGTGAAATTAAGGCTAACATTTTCTATCTAAGATTCAGGTTATTTAACTATCATCTCAGTTTTCTATGTAGACTCTTATCTTTCTCTCTTTCATTTTATCAATATTTTCTCTATTACTTGATATACGATTTATGTTTTGTGTTGTGTTGTGTTGTTAATTATGATCAAATTGCAGGGAAGCATCTATGAGGGAGATAAATGAGAAGACTAATAAGAGAGTTGCGCAACTTAGCTTTGTGTCTTTAGGTCTCTGTCTTATCGTTTCAGTTTTTCAAGTTTGGCATCTCAAACGCTTCTTTTTCAAGAAGAAGCTTATCTAAGTTAATGGTTCTATATTAACCTGTGACTTTCTTGGGGGTTAGTGTTACTATATGGTCATACAACGTCAACAAAGAAACATGTGTTTAATTTACGTCCACAATTTATCAGTCGCGGAACCTATAATATAGTACTATTAGGAAAGAGCATTCATCATATCTAATATTTTTTAAAAAAAAATCACATCGGCCAAAAGATCATATGGACATGTATGTACATCTAATTCATCTATCACAAAGTTGTGATAAATCCCTCTGGTTTGTATTAAGTGGTAAATGTTTACGTCAGAGAGCTATAACTTTGTTTTTGACTGGTGAAGGTGAACACGTTAAGATGTCAGTGAAGTTAATAAGTTAACAAACGATTAAGGCATTGATGACAAATGAAAACAATCATGATGGCGTTAATTATGTTGTTACGGGACTTACATTTACTAAATTTCATCGTCTTTAGCTTTTGATATTGATCGATAACTAATTGGAATGGCCATGTTGCTAACGTGGTAACTATTTGGAATGACCACCGCCGCGTGTGACACTGTGGTTCACGTGGATCACCTAATTAGTTCGGTTGCCGAAAGTTGAGATGCCATATGAATCTTGTGCCTCGATCCGTTGGTACATGTATGACACTCAAAAGCAGTTCAAAAGTATGCAATCTCACAGAGAATTCTTCATACAAGAAAAGAAGAGAAGTCTCTTGCCAAGAGATATGGGATTAAAGTATGTTCAATGGTTAGAACCCATTAGAAGTTTTAATGATTAGATTAATTGTTAATTTTACAAATTTTGAAAGTTAGAATTTTTGGTCATTTAATTAAATTTGTGATGGTCCAATGGAAGAATTACTTTTTTTTTTGTTTGGAAAAATTCCATTGAGATTCTTAAACTTTTTTTGTTTTTTGTTTTTTTCTATTTTAGAAACTGAATTATTAAATTTAAATTTTCTAAAATTTATAAATCATTGGATTTCATAAAATTTAAACAAATATGACATAAAAACATATTCCCTTCGTTCCTAAAAAATATATATTATAGAAAAAAAATTGTTCCAAAATGATGTATCTTTTACTTTTTCAATGAATAATTTAATGAAAAATTGTAAGTTTCAAAAATAATAATGATGTTTATTGAGATTCTATTGGTTAAAAGTTATGGAAAATTGTTATTCACAAAAGAAAATACATTTACAATAAAAATTATATAAATTTTTTTAATATTTGTGAAAATTCTAGAACATGAATTATTTAGGAACAGTATTAAAATAGAAATATGTTATGGACCATATCGTTAATGCCCTCTTCGAAGCTACAAAGCCCATAAAGAAACCAAACAAACACGTGTGGTTGTATAACAACCTCGAGAGCGGTTGTATAACAACCTCGAGAACTCCGTGCTCTGAAATTCGATATACACGCGCATCCACCGCGTGGAATTAAAATATTCTTTTCCCCGTTTGTTAAGTAACTTAGTCAACGTCGTCTCTCTTCTTCCCAAAATAAAACGTGTGGGGAATCATCCAGAACAGAAAAAAAAAAAAGCCAAAACCTAAAAAAAAACTCAACCACCGGTGATGATGACGACGGAGTCCACATTCGCTGATCCACCGGAGATGATCTCAATCCCGCCGCTAGATCCTCTCTTCCTCTCCGCCTCCGATCCAATTTCCGATCTAACCTTCTTCCTCGACGGTGACGAGAACGTAGATCTCGCAGATTTCGATTTCGATTTCAAATTCGACGATTCGGATGATCTCCTCAACTTCAACCTCGACGACGCGGAATTCCCCGCCGTGATCTCAGAGGAGTTCGGTAACTCTGGAGATCAGAGTCCAGAAGCGATTCAAAACCATAAGAATCTCGATTCATCGGAGACTAAGAACGTCGAGCGATCTGATTCCGTTAATTCTCAGGTCTCATCACAAGGCTCGAAGACGTTAGGTTGCGACACGTCATCCTCCCCAGAGAAATCTTCTCCCGTGAGCAAGAGGAAGAAAGGAGACTCAGGAGGAGAATACAGAAGCTTCAAGTACCAAAAATCGGACGATAACAAATCAGCTTCTCCTCCTGTTGAGGAGGACGACGAGAAGAAGAAGGTGAGGCTGATTAGGAACCGTGAGAGCGCTCAGCTTTCGAGGCTGAGGAAGAAGCAATACGTTGAGGAGCTTCAAGGGAAAGTCAAGAGTATGAATTCGACTATCGCTGAGTTGAATGGGAAGATATCTTATGTTATGGCTGAGAACGCAGCGTTAAAGCAACAGATGGCTGCTGCTGGTGGTGGTGTTCCTCCGATGAATCCTTATATGGCTGCACCGATGTTACCTTATCAGTGGATGCCGTATCCGCCGTATCGATATGGATCACAGGCTCCGTTGGTTCCTATTCCTAGGTGGGATCCTAAGCCTAAGGCTAAGGTGGAGAGTAAGAAGAGTGGAGGGAAAAGCAAGGTTAAGAAGGTTGCTAGTGTTAGTTTTATTGGGATTTTGTTTTTTATGTTCTTGTTTGGTATGTTGTTTCCGTTTATGAATGTTAACGATGGAGGAGATGGTGGAGGTTTTGGTGGTTTGTCTAAGTATGAGGGTCGTAGTTATTATGATGAACATAGAGGGAAGGTTCTTATGGTTGGTGATGGGTCTGATGTTAGGAGAGGAAGTGTCCATTCTAGTAGAGATAGTTGTGGGGGAGTAGAAGGACGACTGAGCAATTCTAGTGAGCCTCTCTTTGCTTCTCTCTATGTTCCAAGGAACGATGGGCTTGTGAAGATTGATGGGAACTTGATTATTCATTCTGTTTTGGCTAGCGAGAAAGCTAAGAATGTCTCTGAAACGATGAAAACTAAAGAACCTGAGTTGATGGTTCCTGGTGCTCTGTCTTCTGCTTTAGCTGTTCCTGATGTCAGAGGAAATGGGGCAATGCTTCCACATACTTCCAAAGCTCTCTCTTCTGGTTCGCCTGATGGGAAAAGACTTCACCAGTGGTTTCATGAAGGTGGCGCAGGTAAACAACTTTGGTGCTCTTCTTGTCTAAGTGGTATAGTCTTAAGAGCTAACCCTTTGCTTGCATCTATTGTAGGGACGCTAATGGATTATAGCATGTGCACCGAGGTGTTCCAGTTCGATATTTCTCCAGGTGCTATAGTCCCATCATCAGTCTCCAACATTACAAGGGAGCATCTCCAAAATGTCACCACCAGCAGAGACAAGAGAATGAAGAACAGGAGGATTCTCGAGAGGCTTCCGGTTTCACGTTTGGCATCTGAGCTCAACATTACGGAAGCTCAGGCGAGCAAAGACGCCCAGAACAAGAGCTTTAATGGGAAAGCTAATACCAAACCCACATCATCATCAATGGTGGTTTCAGTGTTGCTTGATCCAAGGGAGGTCGTTGACTCTGAAACTGATAGAGTCATTCCCTCAAACCCGAAGTCACTGTCCCGGATCTTTGTGGTGGTGCTTCTAGACAGTGTTAAGTACGTTACCTACTCATGTGTTCTTCCCCGGTCAGGTCTCCATCTTGTGGCCACCTGATTCGAGAATAGCTCGTTTTTTTTTTTACTTATTTTGACCCAAAGTAGACGAACATCGACTTGTTTATATACAAATATACCTTTATGACTCTTTTTTCCCTGTGTTGTAAAACTCGGTGTTTTTAAGTTTTCGTATTTAATTTTAAGAGAACAATATGAAAATCCTTGCTTTACCGAACTTTTCATTTCAGAAGCATAATATACAAAAAGCTCTTAGAGCATAAAGTAGAAGGCTGCACACTTTTGTGCAGCAACATTCTATAACAACTCTTTATACACTTAAGTTTTGAGTATCCGGTCGAGGGAGAGGAGGAGGTTCTGATACAATGTACTAGACATGTTAATGCCATTATTCACGAAGCCAGGGAGCTATCAGCATGAGTAGAACAATCCATGGTATAGCTGGTAAGTTCAAATTAGCTGCAGCCAAAGACACAAAGAAAAGGGCTCTTATAATTTGATATCTCCTGCTAAATTGGATAATTGTTTATGTAGAAACTTACATGAAGAGGTCTGCGGTTGAGGATGAGCAACTTCGTTTGCATGCTGCTGTTCACTTGGTTTGGGTTTCGGTGGTTGAGCTTGATGGGCAAACACCACATGAGGTAGAGGGGCAGAGACTGGAACTATACGAGGCTTAACTGCAGGAATTGGGGCCGGTGAATGCAGCTTATGATGTGGTGGTCGAGCAGAATAGCGAGGAATAGGATGTGACGCATGTGGTGGCTGAGCAGAATAGCGAGGAGAATGATGTGATGCATGTGGTGGCTGAGCAGAATAGCGAGGAGAACGATGTGATGCAGGGGAAGGAGAAGGCGTAGGAGTAGGTGTAGATGCAAAATGCAAGTGTTTATCCCTGAAATGTACTCTTTGTCCTTTTCTATTCCCTGAGTTGCAGGGTGGAAGTGCAGATGGAGCTCTTCTAGCTCTAGGGTTCCTCTGAGGGACAGGAGAAGCCACAGGTGAAATATCGGGAGCCATGTTTGGGCTAAGCTGATGATGATGATGATGGTGGTGGTGGTGATGATGATGGTGATGATGGCTGTGGTGGTGGTGGTGATGGTGATGGTTGGAATGGGGAGAAGGTGAAGGTGATGGGGATTTGGAGCTGCTATCACTGCTGTTCGGCAAGAAAGACGATAAACGAACTTGCTTGACCTTACCAAAAATGGTATTATTCAAACCAAGGTTTTTCGAGCGTGAACCCGTGATGGTATCCGTCAGTTGCTTCAATCTTGGGTTTGGATTTGAAGTCCCGACTCTTAACAAAACCGATGAGTGAACAGTTGTAGGGGGAAACACCGTGGAACCCTCTGAGTTTGATAAGGTTACGTACAAATTCTGTAATCAGACAAAAGAACAATCAAACTCAACACATTAACACTTACTAAAGTATGCATAACTTCATCATGATTGAAATATTGTGACAAACCTCATACGGTGCGAGATTCAGGCCATTCTTGAGCTGCATAGCAAGGGTATTGAAGTTTATCTGAATCTGATGAATAGAGTAGTTTAGTGTAAAGTTGAAAGAAAGCTTGAACTTCTGTAGAGGGAAAACACTTTGCGGCGGAATCACAGTGATCCCTCCAGGAAACTTTAGAACTTCAAAAAGAAAGGTTTCCCCAAACAAGGGTTTAGTAAGCTGAAGAGTGGATTGGTTTATGAGCACCGATTCAAACATCCCTTTGATAGTACTCAAAGACATAGGTAATATCTCTCTGTATGCTGTATCATGGTCAATTCCAAACACAACCTTTGTTATGTTCAGTCCCTGTGACTCAAGAGCCAGGATAGTTACCTGTTGAAGTCATTTGAAACCAAGTTGTATCAGAAGAGAAACGAGATGCTAAACTGGGATAAAAAATAAACTACAAAAGAAACAGATGAAACATTGTACGTTGATGGAAATGTAGCTCATCTCTTGGAAGATGTCATCCTGAAGCTTCGCAAGTTTTTCTTTAAGGAAAGATTCTGGTCTATTCAGGCTAAAACTCGCTACTACAGCATGACCTGCATCAATAGTGAAAATATATTGTTGCAAGTGTGAGAAATAATCAACAATAAGGAAACAAATAACCAAATCCATGACCTGAAAATGGAGACTATAAACTTAATATTATCTCATGTCCTAGTTGTAAAAAGATGTTTTATGTTATGTTCATTAGTAATGTAGAATCTACAGGTATCTTGACTAAAAGTCAAGAACCGAATGAATGAAAAGTCATCACTACTATGTCAATAACCAACAGCTTCTACTTACAATGCACACAAACATGTAAAACTCTAAGCTAAGAACCAAAACAGCTTCAACTCTTCTCTGATTAGTGACTCTCCTCCTTAATCTCAAAGTCTCGAAAAAATAAACAGCTTTGACTCTTTTTCTCTGACACTAGTTAACAAAGCAAAGAATCATTAACGGTCAAACCTCGTTCCCAAAATAGCTTTGTAATTAAAAGACTCAAATCTACCATGAATCCAAATGCCAAAACAGGAAACTTTCTCAAATACAAAGAAAAAAAGGAACCACCTTTAAATCTGGGATCGAGATACGAATCCACACGATCCACGCCCCCAAAAGGAAGCAACAGAAACAAAGCGGAGAGAAACAAGGAGACGGAGAGAAGCAACACGAAGAGACATTTACACCCAACAAACCCTGAGATCCATTTCAAACACCCACAACAACGATTAGGAGGAGGAGGAGGAGCATTTCTCGCCGTGGAATCGCCGAGAGCTTCTTCTCCGGCGCGGAGGTTTCCGTCATCCTCGGGTTTACCCATTTGAAAGCAGCTTAGGGTTTTTCTGATTCGGTGGGTACAACAACACCCATCGTTTCAGCTTCAATAGAAACCCTAATTCACCAGATTGAGAATGAGAGCTTAACCAGATTCGAATTTTGAAGATTGTGAAAATCGAATTGGATTAGGTTTTGCTTGTCTGATTCCTCCTCTCACACAGCCGAGAAGAAGTGAAGTGAATTTTGCCGATTTTTCCCGAGTTTTATAAATATTTGTTTATTTGTGTATAGTTTGTTTAAATTTTAATTAATTTAGATTTATAGTAATTAATTGTAGTATTTAATACGGCTATTGGGGGAAAGTGAGAGAAATGTAAAGCGTTTGGTCGTGTGGGTGAGACCACCGACAGATTAGTGTGTTGAAGAGTTTCAACTACCAGTGACTAATGGATAACATTCTATAAGATTTAAAAGTTTATATTCTTGGCAGTGACTATTGTTATTGAAAAAACTATCAATTCTTTTCAAAGAATGATCCATCCAAATTTGCTATGGTTAAATTGTTTCTAGTAGTTTTTAATAATTTCAAATTGTTTTGACAAACTTTTAATCAGAAATAAAATAGATTCTTACAGTTTACGGGATTTTATAATAAAAATTCATAACCTTATATAATTAATCTTAAGTAATCTGTTGAGTTGACCAAAAAATATTCTTAAATAATCGAAAAACTGTATTAATAAAACTCAAATCCATACAAATTAGAAATCAACATAAATAGCAAATATTAATAAGCGTCCAATCACAGCAAGAATCTCTCTATTTTGGGCCATATTGTATGAGCTCAAGTAAAGTTTTATGATACAAGGCCGTGGTACTTCAAAGTCCACTTGTTGATGTTGTTCATAACTAGGATTGAACCAACTCGGTTTACACGGACCGAATCGAACAAAACCCAATCAAATATAAAATGGATTGGTGACCCAGGTTATCCGGTTTAAATCGTAACTGTAATTAGTCCTGGGCATTTTATCCTAAACTTGAAAACCGAACAGGAACCAAACCAGAAAACCGACACTAAACTGGACCGAAAATTACAAAAATTCAAACAGTTCCTATTTTTCTAAATTCAAAAAAGCAAAACCGAATTAGAATCGAACCAAAAACCGAACGAGTATCCGAATATTGTAAATAAAATAAAAAATTATTAATTATTTTTAGTTTTAATATATATAAAATATAATTTTTAAATAAAAAATATCCATAAACCCAAATTATCCCTATATTTTCCGAATTTAACTCAGTTTTTCAGTTATTTTTTGTTTTAGGCTTTAAACTCGAACCAAACCGGAACTATTTCTAATTCGGTTCTACATTGGATTTTAAAAAAAATAGAAACCCGACTTCAACCCGACATTATCCAAACCGATCCGATCCAGAAAATTCCTGATTCCTAATCAGTTCCTAAACATCCCAACCCGAATAACTCAAAAACCGAATAATCCAAACCGATCCGAACCAAAAACTCGAATGCGGAGCACTAACTGTAATCGTACCAAAATCGGATTGAAAACATACGCTTCGTTGAGATTTGTTTATTATTTTAGGTCAATTCAGGTGTTCTCGTTAGGGAAAGAGAAGAAGATGGGGAAGCAGCCGGTGAAGTTGAAGGCAGTGGTTTACGCGCTATCTCCGTTTCAGCAGAAGATAATGACCGGACTCTGGAAAGGTCTCCCGGAAAAGATTCACCACAAGGTCTCCGAGAATTGGATCAGCGCCACTCTCCTCCTCACTCCTGTCCTCGGAACCTACTGGTAACTCTCTCTCTCTATGTCTCTTCTTCATCAATACTAAAGATCTGATAGATTAATTGATTGGTCATAGAAAGATAAGAAGTAAGAGTATTAAGCTGATTAGTATTGTTGGTGTAGTGTCACTTTGTCGCTAGTTAATTGATATTATTTGTTTCTCATCTGAGAAGAAAATAACACTAAGTTTTGTTTATACTCTCTCGTAACGTAATCTTCTCGTGCTTAAATCATCTCAAAATACGTAAATGAATGCAGGTATGCTCAGCACTACCAGGAACAGGAGAAACTCGAGCACAGGTTCTGAACCATCAAGTTTTGAAGCCAATCTTCTTTATAAAAATCTTCTGCGTCAGTGATTTTCTGAAACTCTTTTATTGCCAAAATAAATGTTTTATGACAATCACTGTTGGTGTGCATCTTTCTTTGATATGACATTGAATTGAGTGGAATCGTATTCTCAGACAAATGTTCCTTTTTATCAAACGTAACAATGGAGAGAAGCTTTGAGCAAGTAGTAGAAAACTCTCCAGAAACCTATCAATAGCAGAAGACAGAATCAGAGCCCAACATTGTCGGCGACTGTGTGACGTCGAATATGTCTGAGAATGGTGAGAGTTTTCTACTTACCATGAAAAATGAAAATGGTGAGAGTAGTTTAAATCAAACTTTCTCTGGATTCACTTTTCTTCGTTGAATCAAAGAATCTGTAATTAAAAAAGAAAAACAAATCTAACTAAAAAATTCATATAACCTAATGTAGTATAAGCTAAAGAGCACAATTTTGTTTTATTACAGACCGATCGCTAAACCGGTTTTTGAATCAAACTACAACAACAAAAATACACACGCATAAGTACATAACCCTTTTTTTTTGTTCAAAAAGTACATAATCATTTGTGCTTTAGATAGAACCCACAGAAACGGCAGCTTTGATGAGTAAACCGCAGAGAACAAAAGGATTAGAAAAGAAAGGTGAATGGTCACTGTCTATTTCGTAAGCTTGGCTCGGTGGCCACCGTTTCATCATCGCCTCCTGCTGCTCCGGTTTCATCACCCTGTCGTGCAATGTCTTGATGTACACGCGCGGCACCTGCTCCTCCTCTTCTTGTCCTTTTTCTTCTTCCATTTTTGCAGTTGTGAGCGCCAGAATCGGAGCTGGTCTCATCATTAACGCAGCCAACGCACACTCCTTAACATTCACTCGACAAAAAAATCACAGATCATAAGGGCACCAACACTTTTGGATTTGAGCTTTTATAGGAAATGAAACTTATAGAAACCTGTTGAGGACTCATGTTGTAAAGGAGCTTTCGTCGGAACTCGGGTTTGATAAGGGCACTAGTAGGAGGATTTTCGGGTCCTAAACCGAAACCTAGCTCATAGACATCACCATGTTCTGATAGGTCAGGCACTCCCTGTGAAAAAACCACAAAACGTCACACACAAGTTACCTTCATTTTGAAAGAAAGATTTTATTACATCTTTCAAATCTTCATCTGTCTGAAACCCTAATTTGAGCATTGTGGCTGCGATATAAACAGCTAGACAGATCTTCTTAGGGAATCTCTGTATCGAGCTAGTTACACTAAGCCCTCCTGCACTGTGACCCACAAGTACCACCTGATGATAAAAACAAAGAACAGAGAAAACAGATTGAGTTGGCTTCAGGCTCAAGAATCAGTACAATTAGGGTTTATGTGTGTGTCTCTGTGTGTGTGTCTGACCTGTTCTTGTTCGGGTAAGGAGGAGAGGAAGTCGATGAGTGGTTGGTTGTATTGGTCGAAGGAAGTTAAAGAATCAGCAGAGGAAGGATCGATGCCTGAAGATTTTAGGTCGATGCAAGTGACGGTGTAGCCAGAGACTTCGATGAGACACTTGATTTTGTACCAGCACCATGATCCTAAGCTCATGCCGTGTATTAGCACAAAGTGTGGTGGTTTTCCTCTTGGTTTCATCTCTAGGGTGGCTTCTTGATTCTCCTCCGCCATAGATTACGCCGGAGTTTAGCCGGAGATTTTAAATGGTTTTCTTCTGCTGAGTGCTCTGTGATTTTATTCTTTGGGGTCTTTGTCACATATTCACATATGTCAAGCGCATATATAGTGGAAGAGATTTCTTTGCTTCTTTTCCCAGTCATGAGATTTTCTTCTTATTATAACATTTCAATATTATTAGTAATTATTTTACTATTAATGAAATGAGTAGTATATTAATTTTTTTTACAAATTTATCCTGTTATGGTAGTATATCATTAGTTGGAGGGGAAATAAAGCTTTTCATAAAAAGTTTAACAACCAATAGAATGTATATTTAGGTAGAATATGAAGGATACTTTCCTTTGGCAGCTCGTTTTAGAGGTCAGCGAAATCAAGTTATGACTTATTAAACAGATTTGGTGAATATCTACTAGAATAAAGCAATTAAAAAGTGATTTATAAAAAAAAAATATTCGAAACAAAAAGTTACAAGATTTTTATCCAAACGAATAATCTTTTACTATCAATGAAACCCTGGTTCTTTTTACATTTCACGTTTTCGATTTTGCTCTTTATAAAAATTTTCTCTCCAAATGTATTTTTTTTTTTTTTGAAAAAGCCAAATGTATTCTTACGTGTTGTTGTGATCATTTTCATCTCAAACTTGCGTTTGTTCAAATAACTAAATGAACAAGAAAAATGTTTAATTTGTAATAAAATGACATATATATATATATATATATATATATATTAGAATAAAGCAAGTTTATATATATATATATATATATGTACGTATATATTGTATAGGCATATACATTTGTCGATTTGGTTGTGGATGGGACTTTGGTATATGGTCACTTGGTTTATTGCATATTCTTCTTATAGTTGGGATAGTCAATGAGTAATAATTGTCAGTCTGACTTATATATTCTTATATGGTTGGATACTATTTACGTTTCTATTCTCTATACAGTTTATGAATTGTGACGAGTTATAAAAAATATTATTTGTGGTATGGCATAAATAATTCTTGAGTGGGGTTCCAGCTTAATGTTTAGATTGATTTCAAGGTTTACAACCAGACGCTGAGAATGTTATATAAAAACTATATTATGTGATTCTCAATCTCGACTAATAAAGAATTTAGTATTTGATAGCTGGATTCAGTAGTCATCGTTATTTTAAAACGTTACATAGATTAAGGTATGTCACGTGTGTGACATATTTTTAACGACCCATGTTAGATTTATTTGTATATTGCTTTTTTTTTTTGTTCAAATTTGTATATTGAAGCTATTATCCAGTATCTCCATTTTTAGTCAGCATCTACAATTAGTTATGTAGGATAATATCATAATAGTAATAATTTTTCGCTAGAGTTTCTAATGCAAAGAAAAAACGTTCATTGACCAGTTTAATGCTTGCTATAATTATTAAGAAAAACTAAGATTCTTAGACGGAACAATTTAGTTTAATTTTAACAAATGTTACGAAGAACCTATATATTTCTTTTTTTTTCCTATAAGCGCATGTTTAATGATCAGTAAATTTAGAAAATGTATTTGTGACTTTTTTAAACAAAGGCTAAAGACTTGTGTGACTATAATAGTGACTTTTTTTAACAAAGGCTAAAGACTTGTGTGACTTTTGTGCAATTGTTTTCCTTCCTTTTCTGTTTATATGTATTTTGAGAATGAAATATGAAAATTGAATTAAAAACTAAGCATTGATTGAAAAGTGAAAAAAAAAATGATATCCTCCTTTTCAGAGAGTAACTAAAGTCTTTATTCTTCCTTTTCTTGATCTCTCTAGTTTTTCGGTTTGTTTTGTAACTCAACTTGATTTTTTTTAGTTTTCAATTTGTATGGTAGACAAACCAACGCATGAATGAAAATGACAAATTGACATACATGACTTGTGACCATGATTCATGTTGTTATTTTAAATGCATTATTCCTGAGGTTTTTCTACACAAGGCTCTTTAACTTTTTCTCCTCTAACCAATTTTAAGGTGATTTAAAAAAAAAGAAACGTGTAGTCTTTAAAAACCGGATAATCTGCAAGAAAAAAGACGACACAAATAATATATGTGTGTACAAACATATCAATGAATTTATTATGTTTTATACTGAATAATTTTAGGTGCATTCAGCTAAAACTTAGATATTTTTGATAGTTAGAGGAATGGGGAAATGCAATAAGTGAGAGATGACAAATCATGTGCAAAAAAGACATTTGCCAATTGTCACTGTCTTTGTGGACGAAGGAATCAGATTCATGTTGATTATGAACTCTTTTTTTAGTGGAAATAACAATCAGAATGTGTGTGTATATCAAAATCAATTTCTAGTTTTTTTGTAACCAAAATCAATTTACAGTTTCGACAAATAAGATGACTCAAAATAATTATAGTTACCATTAACCATCATCTCTATTTCGTTATAAATGAAATGATTGGTATTTTCATAGTCAACTTCTAACAAATTGTATCGTTAATATAAAAAATTACTATCATTTTGGCCGAAAGTTTATGTAATAGCTTTTTTTTTTTTTTGGTCAAACAAAGCATTGCATTACTACTTGGAGTTTACTCCTCAAAGGAGGATATCAGAACAGAGGAAGCAAGAGCCGCCTTCGCCACCGAATCAGCTTCGGTATTGAAGTTGCGGGAAATAAAACTAAAGGAGATTACATCAAATAAAGCAACAAAGTGATAGATATCAAACATGATACCGAACAGTTCAGGTTGACACTCTCCCATCTTCAAGAGCTTGACGAGGGATGAAGAATCTGATAGAACCGCCAGGGATCGGACGTTTGAATAAACCGCAATCGAGATCGCGTGATGGACAGCTAAGGCCTCGGCCATTAGAGCTGATGAAACATTTCTGTGTACTGCCGACACAGTGGGGAGCAATAACGTATTCTCCCCGGAGAAGATCCCTCCTACACCGCATCTTCCCGATTGAGCATCCCATGCTGCGTCAACCTTGCATACTAAAACCCCCGGACGGCCTGGTGGAGGGGGATTTAGTGATCGGTGATAACCTTGGCTCCGAGATTGAGTTTGCGGGGAGTCTACACCACTTACTGTCTGAGCGCTATCCCATTCCTTCGCATCAGATATACTCTTGGACACTATTTCTTGGGCTGTGAAAGCTCTGTTCTCAAAGGTAAACTTATTCCTAGCTTTCCATAAATTCCATAAAACCCAAGGCCAAAGAGGAGCAGTCAAACCGGTAGGTGGTAGGGGTGTAAATCTGGTACCTTGTTTAAGAAGTTCCGCCACTGAAACCGTGTTTTGTGATGGTCTTTGAGCCACTGGCAAGAGTCTCCAGACCTCCCTTGCCACAGGACAATTAAGGAAGACATGTAAATCATTCTCATGCTCTCCACAAGTTTTACAATTAAAGCTTGGAACTCCTCTTCTTTCAAGATTTGCACTAACTGGAATGGCCTTTTTAATTACTCTCCACAGAAAGTCTTTCAGCTTAGGTCCCGTTTTCACGTTCCAGATATGTTTTAGCCAATGAACTGGTTCTTCCCCTTCAGCCTCGTCCCTGCTGGTTGTGATCCCAATTCCATAACCTGATTTCGTGGAATAAACTCCATTCTTTTCTGGGAGCCACATCATGGTGTCAGTAGAAGGAGTGGAACTTGTTTTTATCTGCAAAATAAACTCCTCATACTGAGGTAAGAGTCTTCTGATTTTGTCTACTTCCCATTTATTAGTTAATGGGCAGAGTAGGTCACTGACTTTCAAAGATAGACTCCCTAATGTTGCAGGTCCCATCGGCAGTGTTGGCTTTTTCAAAGAGAGCCAAGGGTCTGACCAGAGGTGGATAGACTCGCCATCACCTACCACCCATCCTAAGCCCTTCCTCAAAATATCTCTTCCAGCTAAGATGCTTCTCCATCCGTGTGACGCTGAGACCGGGATAGGACAGTTCAAGAAAGAAAAATTCTTGCCATATTTCCCCAATAATACCTGAGCCAAGAGTGACTGAGGTTCCTTAATTAGTCGCCATCCAATTTTCGCAAGCAATGCGTCATTAAATGTCTCGATGTCCCTAAACCCGAGTCCACCGGCATATTTTGGTAGTACCATGGTGTCCCAAGCAACCCAACACATCTTCTTCTTGCCCGGAATAGCATCCCACCAGAACCGAGTAAGTAGGGACTGAATCTGAGAGCATAAGGATGCTGGGAGCTTGAAACAAGACATTGCATAACAAGGCATGGCTGCCAAGACCGATTTTAGCATGATTTGTTTTCCTGCACCCGAAAGGAACCTAGCTGTCCAGCTGTGAGATTTTTGCCTAATCCTATCAAGGATAGAGGCAAAAATATCTCTTTTTCTCCGACCAAACTGTTCGGGTAATCCAAGATATTTCCCTACACCCCCCTCCAGCGAGATCCCCATAGCTTCTTTAACCCGAGCCCTAACCGTAGCAGGGGTTTTGGCGGAGAAGGTTATGGCTGACTTCAGGGGATTAATTTTCTGCCCTGATACCGCTTCGTATGTCTCCAAAATCTTCATGAGGGCCAGTACACAAGATGTTTTTGACTTGCAAAAAAACATGGTGTCGTCGGCAAAGAGCAGGTGATTTATTGACGGACTGTTGCGCGAGACTTTGACACCAGGAAGAGATCCGTCAGCCTGGCCTCTAGCGCATAAAGCAGAGAGGACCTCAGTGCATAGGATAAAAATATGAGGAGACAGCGGATCCCCCTGCCGTAGTCCTCGAGTCGGTTTAACCAGTCCTTGCGGTGCACCATTTATTAAGAAGGAATAAGACACTGATTCAATGCAGGCCATGATCCAAGAAATCCACACGGGGTCAAAACCAAGAAGTGTTAAAACCTCTTTTACAAACCTCCATTCGATCCTATCATAAGCTTTGCTCATGTCAGTTTTCACCGCCATTGTGCATCGTTTCTTGGCTTCGGAGGTCCTGAGGAAATGAAGAGTTTCATGTGTAATAAGCACATTATCTTGGATAGAGCGACCCGATACAAAGGTTGACTGTGTGTTAGAGATGAGGTGAGGCAGAATCGGTTTTAGTCGCTGCGTAAGAATCTTGGCAATTATCTTGTAATGTGTATTGCACAAGGCAATAGGTCTATAATCCGCCACTGATCTTGGTCCCGTTATCTTTGGGATTAACCTGATGTGAGTTTCGTTCTGTTGCGGATGTAGATGGCCTGAGATGAAAAAATTCCGAACATCTGCTATCACATCTTTTCCCACTATATGCCAGTAGGATTGGTAGAAAGTGGCTGGAAAGCCATCTGGTCCGGGGGCCTTTCCTCCGTTAATAGACCTTACAGCGTCCCAAATCTCCGAATCACTCGGTAAAGCAATCAACACATCATTCATTTCGGTGCTGACTTTCCGCGTAAGCAGACCTTGTAGTGTAGAGAAATTATCATTCCCATTGGATGTGAAGATACTTGAGAAATACTCTGAAATAACTCTGGTGATCTCCTGTTCTTCATACACCATTCCTCCCTGAGTATCTTCTATCACCGGAATAGAGTTTATCGTCCTCCTCGTTCTAGTTGCTGCGTGAAAAAAACCCGTGTTTCTATCTCCCTTTTTTAGCCACTGTATTCTGCTCCTCTGTTGCCAAAAGACCTCTTCAGCCAGATAAGCCTTTTTTAGCTCAGAGTTTAACTTGTCGATGAGAGCAGTGTCAGGGATAGCCACCGATAGTTCTTTCTCCAGATCATCTTGATTTCGCTTTATTAGAATGTTGCTCTGCTGTTGTTGATCTTTTGCCCACTGGATGATACTCCTCCGACACTTATTTAATTTCAGGATGACAGAATCAAGGGGTGACGAGTTCCACGCTGAGTCAACAACCTCCATAACTTCCTCCTGTTCCGTTAGAGCTCTGTTGAACCGGAACAGTCCCTTCCGTCGAGGTTTATCAGTATTAAAATACGTCATTAGTGGTCTGTGATCGGAACCCTCGAAACGCAAGTAACGGCATCGACCTAGTGGGAAAGATTCCGACCATGAGCAATTGCTCATCGAACGGTCCAGCCTTGACCTGATGAAGTGAGTATAACGATTTCCTCGCCATGAGAGTTGTTCCCCGGAGTGCTTGAGATCCCACAGTCCATTTTGAGCTACAAAGGATCTAAAGGCTGAGAAGGATCCTTCTGGACGAGTCGGTCCACCAACCTTCTCCGCATTGGTGAGTATATCATTGAAATCTCCTGTGATCAACCATGGCATATCTCTACCTTGCCCTACTGCGTTAAGTTTGTCCCAGAAAGCTGAACGGTTTTCCGCCGCAGGGGCTCCGTATATGAAAGAAACAAAGGAAGTTGTTCCTTTAAACTTCATTCTCGTGTCAATGAAGTTGGGGGAAGATTCAAGTATGGTAATCTCTGTCTCATCGTTCCACATGAGTGATAAACCTCCACTTAAACCCACCGGTGGGACTGAGAAATAATGCGAAAACCTGAGACTTTGCAGCTTATTATTGATAAACTCATCAGAATTCTTTGTCTCCATTAAAAACATTACATTAGGAGCCATATGTTTATGGATCTCCTTCAAACGCCGGATTGTCTGGACGCCCCCAAGTCCCTGACAATTCCAGCTAAGTAAAGCTAAGGAAGAGGTTTTTGACGGGGCCGAAAATCCACCCCGCCTCTTGTGCTTCCCGGTATGAACACCGTACTTGGTTGGCCATTCCTCGTGAGTTGGTTACTTGTTCCTGCCTTATTACAAGGTAAATTATTATCTTTTTCAATCACCAGACGTCTCCTAGTGGACGTTGCTGCTCGAGACAAGGTAGATTTCTTCTGATTTGCTCCCACCAGTGGGCTTCTAACAACTCTTTTTCGTAGAGGAGTTTTGGTGATTCTCCTTTTGGTTGTTGATTTGCTTTGGTTTGAGACTGGGATTGTTCTTTCTCTTCTTGTTTCTACCTCAGAGGTCACAATGCCAAGTCTGAGCGATGCAGGGACCCTCTCTGTTCCACTATCTGGTACATCTGAGACATCTTGCTCGATGTGGGCTCTTATGTCGCCTTCTTTCTCAGGGCGTTGGAGTCTGCCTGACTCAAAGCTGGGGGATACTCGTGCATTCTGCTCAACGATCGTGTGAGGGTCTGATAGTCTATCATGTGCCGATCTCCTCTCCCTCGATCCTGAGTTTGGACCACCATTGGCAACTGCAAGTCCACCCAGGCGATCTCTAACAGAAGCAGGGGGTGTTCTCTCTGATCTGCTAGCAATAGGTGCAGGTTTCTCAGGGGATCGTTGAAGCGTGTCCCTTAAGTCATTAACCTGTCCATGTCTTCCTGAGCTTTGGTGTAGATTAACCGAGTCAGAGCTGGTTCTGGTCTTTTCTACCACTCTATATTGCATAGACCTTGCCTTATTCCTGTGGGAATCAGTGTTATGGCGTGATGTTCTAGAGATAATAGAGCTCTTCTTGAAGTACTCCTCTCTTCTACCATAAAGGTTCCTGTCTGAACCAGAGTGCCTTTCCTTCTGAGCATAATTATGCTCCTGGGATCGAGTTGAAGAGGTGAGGTGGTCAGGTCGTCTATACCCGCGCCTGTCATCATGACGTCTCTTCTCCGCCTCGATTCTCTCCAACGCAATTCTCTGCGTAATCCCCAAGTTTCTTTCTTTTGGCGGAAGTGAATTTGGAGGTCTATGGGGACACCCAATTTCCTCGTGAAATAACGAAAAACATGAAAAACAATGTTTTTCAAGTTTAATGTATTCCAGTTCCACCTCAATGATCTCTTCTGTTGGCAATTCCATATCCATCTTCATCACCAATGGACTGAGCCCGTTAACTTCCACCCAAATTTTTGCTTCTTTTACATCTCTGATAGTACATCTTCCTAACTCCTTCCCAATGGTGAATATAGTACCCTCGGACCAGTAATGGAGGGGAATTCCATGGATTCTAACCCCGAAGGAGATTTTTGATGGAAAGTCCTCAGTAACCACCGGTTCCCACCTTTGGAGCAGTAGCATCCATCTCTTGTAGTGATATGGTCCATTTTCCAAAACCTGAAGAAGCTCAGCTTCAGTTTCGAATTTGAGCTGGAATTTCTCAAGACCCAGAGGCCTGCCTTCAACTCTTCCATCAAGGTTCCAAATGTGAGTCATAAAATCAATCACCGCTCGGATAGGTTTTTGGATCTGAGGGTTAGTGAGCCTTCCTATTATAGTAAGCCTGTTTGCTTCGATAAGGTCATCGTTTTCATTAGCTGGTATACGCACCAGAGGTTTCTTGGCCGGAAGGTCGGAGTGAGCTTGCCATTTTCCTTTTTATGTAATAGCTTTTTAAAAGAAAAGAAGTAAGAGTAACCCTTTTTCAAAAAAAAAAAAAAAAAGAAGTAAGAACGTTGAAATTTAGTCAAAGCAGATAGTGGGTCAAAGCTTAATTAGGTTTAGATACACCATTATGTATGTGCGTTTACATACATATTGTATCACAGTGATCTCTTAAGATCAACCAAACCCCTTCTTGAGTTCATAATCATGCAAATTAAACTGAATATAGTGGCATACATATAATTTGAATACTCCAATTATGTGTCGACAAAAAGATAAAATGGAATACCCCAACAATGTCGATAAAAATTCCAAAAATGTAACATGCCAGCTAATTATGAATATATATATATATATATAGATTGGGGATAGTGGAAAAAAAGCCATGTCCCTTTATCTCAAAAGTTCTTTGTGTATCTAGTGACGCGTAACGTTGTGAGCTAAATTATATAATGTAGTTCAATAGTTGTTTAATATGTTAACCACGAAACTTTGTTACAGCTAGCCAGATGCAGAAATATTCAATACTTGAGAAAAAGTACGTGAAGAAGACACATATTGGTCCTAATAGGCTGGATGTCCACGTTCGACCTGATAATCTGATATTGTCTCGTTTCCAATTCGTTTTATTTTATATATTCTGGTCCTAATTATCTTGTCCTGAATTATTATAATTTTGGTGAGTCGATGTAAAGTAATAAGCCGGCCAAAAACGATAAGGAAGACAAAAAAAGAAAGACAAAAATGCTTGATTTCAATTATATAAATATTTAAATATTTTTTTTGGTAATCATGTTAAATATAAATAAATATTTAAATATAAAAGAACCCAAACCGTAAAATAAAAATACCATATAATATACACGAAGTGTTATATTTTCGGTGTGTATTGGTGTTCGTGTTTTAGGTTTTTCGCAGACACTAGAAATGAAATAGAGCGCCATTTTCTCTTTCACTGTCGTCAATGAGGCTTACAATGATTTGAACCAAGAGCTCCCCAACGGCCTCCTGAATTCTAATTTTAAACTATCCTCTCCAGATCATAACAGTTACTCTTTCTATATTATAACCCTCTTACTGAATACTGATCTCCTAAGTCCTAAGCACCACCAGGGAAGAAAACGAGTAGTCGCAAAATGCCTTGGCGTTTGAAACATGTTGGTGAGGTTGAGAAGAACCAATCTGCATTTCTGCTTGATGACATCTTTCGAGCCAAGCTTGAAAGTGCACTATGGAGGTGAGAAGGGAATGGTGGACGAGCTAGAGAGTAAGCTAGCAGATCAAGTAACAAGATTAATTATACAAGAGTCTAGAAATGAGTTTGTCTCATGAGCTTTTAGAGGTATCAGAAGTCGAGGTTTTAAAGCCGAATTTAAATGTTGAGACCAAGAATCACTTCCAGGCAATAATAAGGTATGTAATAGGCATTTGCGTGAATGATGCAAATCAAGATATTAGACATTTGCGAGCATAGGCATGTGCTTGATTACATCTTAAAGTTTTTAGGTAAACAAATCTTGGTGTTGCTACATGGCTACATCTCCTTTTTCGCATAATTTTTAGTCAATAAGTATGTAAAGATATGAGGAAATTAGTTTTGAAATTGCTATACTGTATTTTAGAGAAATTGGAACAACAAATGTGTCAAATATCCTTAATCTCCATTCTATATCTATGCTAGATGCATCTATGCATTAAAAAAAAATACTACATTTTCTATTTTATTTTGAAATTTTTGGGTTAACCCCTATAAAAAACATCGAGTTTTCTAAAAAATACTATATACCGAAGTTTAAGTTTTTCATGTTGATTAAAAAATATCTAATCCAATTATAAGTTTATATTAACATATGTTAAATTCACTTTCATGGTTCATGGACAACATTTACAATATTTTAATGAGTAATTTAATAAAACTTCATATTTTACCTAATTCATTGGATTAACACCTATATAATTTGTAATTTTTGGAGAAACGGGGTCTCAGACCTCTTTCATTTTCATCACATATCATTGCATGATAAAGTTATGCATCGAAACAAAATATCATATTTTCTAATAAATGTTATATATATATATATATATTAAAGTTTAGTCTCATTAATATTTTTTAAAAAATACCTAACCATACTCTAATGCATATTAATGTATTCTAAACATATTTTCATGGTACATATGCATCATTTCTAATTTTTCAATGAATATTTTTTTAACTTTATATACAACCTAATTAGTGTACAAACTTCTATAAAATCTCTGTTCTCTAGAGAAATAGGAAAATCTAAGGTCTCAAAAATCTTGTCAGAGAATGCTGCAGTATGCTTTAAATAAAAAATTCACTATTTTCTAATTTATCTTGAAATATGTGGGTTAACTTTTTACGAAATGATTAAATTTTTTGATAAATACTATCTGTAATATTTAGTCTCTTTAGTGTTGTTTAAAAATACCTAACCAGAATTCAAATTTATATATATAGGTATGCTAAACTTATTTTCATGGTACATGGGTATCATTTTTAATTTTTTCAATAACTAATTTATTTAAATTTCATATACCACCTAATAAGTGGACAAACCCCTATAAAAGTTCTATTTTGTGGAGAAACGTGAACACCTAAAGTCCCAACCCTCTTTTTTAAAAAAAATATCTAACCACATTCAAAATTTATATTAATGTACTAAAATTATTTTAATAGTGTATGGGAATCATTTCTAATTTTCAATCGAGAACTTCAATAAAACTTCATGTACCACCAAAATTAATGAACTAAACCCTATAAAACCTCTATTCTCTAGAGAAATTTGGACAACTAAGGTATCAAAACTCTTTGATATTCATCATATTTCAATGTTGGATGCAGCTATGTATGAATACAAAAATTTCATATTTTTAATTTGTCTTGAAATATGTGGATTAACCCTTACGAAAAAAATTTATTTTTTCCGATAAATGTTATGTGTACTTAAGTTTAGTTTATTTAGTGTTGATTAAAATATCTAACCACATTAAAAATTTGGAATAATGTTTCCAAAGTTTATGTTCACAGTACATCATCAGTTATAACTTTCCAACGTGTAATTTAAAAAAGCTTCATCTACGACGTAAATTAAAGAAAAACAAATTTCAAGCACTTATACAACCATTGCACTTGCTTGTTTATGTATCAAAGTTTACATAACCTTAAACTAACGACAAACAGTATTTCTAGATTTACAAAAAAAAAAAGAATTTCATAAACTTAAATGCCATAATGCAACATCTCAAGATGTAATGCTTATATACATGGTTATGAATGTACATTTAAACAAATGTATTATGTTGAAGTAACATGTTTATTTACTTTCTAATCCAATATCAGAATTCTTCAATACATGAAAATCATCAATTCATGCATAAAACGTTAATTATGCCGACCGTAAACTTGTATCATAAACAATCATTTTAACGGATGTAAACTAAATGTCGCTATCAAACTTTCTTATATAATATAAGTGTATGAAGTTATAGGATATGAATTATGTATTCTTAGAATAAAAATAATTAGAAATATAGTTTTGTTAGAAAGAACTTTTATTCTTCATTATATTTTAGATTAATGAAATTTTTACTTGGAAAACTCATGGATATATACTACTATAGATTTTCAAGTTCTACATGAATAATTATAACTTTTAAAATTAAAGTTAATTCTTTTAATGAATAGTCATGACATTCAAATTATTGGTAGTGAATAGTTATAATTTTTCTAAGTTAAGGTTAATTATTTTTATGAATAGTCACAACTTTTCAAATTAAAGTTAGTTGCTTTTATGAATAGTCTATCCAATTATAGATAATTATTTTAAATAATACATTTATATTATATATTTGAATAGATACATCATTTCAACAAACACATTTATTATATAAAGATTAACTAGTTTTTTTACGTAACTAAAATTTAAATAGACGCATTATTTATAAAAAAGAGTTTTATTATAAAAAGACATCTTAGATATTTTTTTAAAAAATCTATTTTTTCAAATAGAAAAACATAACTTTTTAATTAGATGTGACTCACATTAATTAGGATTGTGTTAAGAAATGAAGATGGTGGTTGGGACATATCCGGAAATGGACCAGACCACATCAGTCTACTTCAGTCCCAAGACTAGGCGGCCAAGACTTGTCATTATCCTCCCTTGTATTTATCCATATGTTGTAGATATCCTAATCATTATAGGATTAGGATAATCATCCCCTTTATTTGTAGCAATCCTTATCTCCTAAGG
>CAKOAT010836265.1:59629-206708 GCA_932364175.1 Eruca vesicaria subsp. sativa | reverse complement strand
GTAGGGATCCTTGCTGGCGATTCTGGTGAGTATTCATGGAAGCAAATTGATTCTCTAAATTCTTGACTGAAGAAGCAAGGTGTGAGAATTTGTTGTTGAGTTCATTGTAGCTCCCATCAATCTTGGAATGAAGGTTCTTCAACTCATAACCAACATGCTTCTCACTTCTAGTCTGAGACTCCAAGATTTTTTTTAGTAATGCATCAGTGTTGCTCACTTGAGGGGCAGAGGAAACAGGAGAGGGGTTTTGCTGAGGCTGATAACCACTTTGTTGGTTGTTGGGATAGGATTTATGTTGGTAGTTGTTGTACTGGAAGTTGGGCTCCTTTTTGTACCAGCTACCATTGTTGTTGATGAAGCACAACTCATCTTGACCTTCCAATCCCTAAACCTCATTCACTTTAGGTGGATTTTCCTGCTTGGAGTTACCAACAGATTTCAGCTGCTCTTGGGTGGATTTGTCAGCAATGAGTAGGGCGATCTTGTCTTCCAAAGCTTTGATCTCTTTCCTTGTCTGCTTGCCATCATCTCTACTACCTCTGTCATGATCTGCACTGTAGACGGCAGCACTCTTAACCATGTTGTCTACCAGCTCCTCTGCATCTTCCTCAGACCTTCCCAAGAAGAACCCATTGCTAGCAGTATCCAATCTTGCTCTATACTTTGGAAGAGCACCCTTGTAGAATGTGCTCAGCAAACTCTCCTTGGAGAAACCATGGTGGGGGCATTGTGCTTGATAGCTCTTGAATCTCTCCCATGCTTCACTGAATTTTTCTAAGTTCTTCTGTTGAAAGCTGGATATCTCATTCCTCAGCTTAGCAGTTCTTGAAGAAGAGAAGAATTTCTCCAAGAATGCTCTCTTGCACTCATCCCAGGTGGTTATAGAATCACTTGGTAGAGACTTCTCCCACTGACGTGCCTTGTCTCCCAAAGAGAAAGGGAATAGCTTGAGCTTGAAGGCATCCTCGGACACACCATTGGTCTTTGACAAGCCACAGTACCTGTCAAACTTGTCCAAGTGGTCAAATGGGTCTTCTACAGGTAACCCATGATACTTGTTGTTCTCGATCACGTTGAGGAGTCCTGCTTTGACCTCAAAGTTGTTGGCTTCCACAGCTGGCGCACGGATACCCAGCCTATTGCCATGAAGGTTGGGGCGGTCATGAGTGCCAATAGGGCGAGCTGGGCGGGCTGGGTGAGCTGGTGGGTCTTGCCCATTGACGTTAACCGGTGGCTCCATGTCAGTATCCAACCTCTGTTGCTGAGCTTCTTGCTCTGCTTGTCTTCTCTGTCTTGCAATCTCTCTTTCAAACGCTCTGATATCTGGAACTCTTGGAACAAGGTTTGTTGTGCCCTTACTCCTCAAGTTCATACACCTGAAATCCAAAAAGAGATGAAGATAAAGAATTAGTAACAAAATAAAAGAAAAATGACTTAGTCTCAAGCAAGTGACTAAATCTCAATGTTTCAATCTACTCAGAATTTGGCAACGGCGCCAATTTGATATTAGGAGTTTTTGAGGCTCCTAAAACAAATGTTGTAGTATATATGATTGTCGAACCAGTTCTGAGGGATTTAAAAGCACCGAGAATACAAGTACTAGCTTAATCTAAGTGCGATCATGTGATTGATTGGTTTCTAAGGTTAACTAAAAATAAGAAAAGTGATAATTAAAATAACTTCTTTGATTAAGAAAAAGGAGAACTCATGGGTATAGGGAATTTGACTTTGGGTGATCAAGTTTCGATCTAAGGATGGCAAGCGATCAATGAAACTGTCTACCTTAGGCCTAGATACGATTCTAAACAAGCTCTATGTCTAGATGAATGTTCATTTACTACCATAACTCAAGCATCAAAAGTCTTTGGTTGAATCTTATGAAAGTAATCATTAAGAATAGATCTAT
This sequence comes from Eruca vesicaria subsp. sativa, assembly GCA_932364175.1. Taxonomy (NCBI): domain Eukaryota; kingdom Viridiplantae; phylum Streptophyta; class Magnoliopsida; order Brassicales; family Brassicaceae; genus Eruca; species Eruca vesicaria. Next base: position 204,802 of record CAKOAT010836265.1, on the reverse strand, counting down.
TAGCCATCTTAACACCTTTAACAACAAGTGTCCCTGGTAAAGACTGTTAAAAGCTTAAGAGAGTTGACTCAGACATTTCATCGAACACTTTGTGAGTGGGAAATGTCTAGAGATCAACCTTTGAGTGATCAATTCAAAAGAGGCATTATGGTTACTCTAATAAGCAAGNAGTGTCCCTGGTAAAGACTGTTAAAAGCTTAAGAGAGTTGACTCAGACATTTCATCGAACACTTTGTGAGTGGGAAATGTCTAGAGATCAACCTTTGAGTGATCAATTCAAAAGAGGCATTATGGTTACTCTAATAAGCAAGGAACAAGAGAAATCTAACACTAAAACATCCTAAATCTAACCTAATCACCCTTAATCTCCCTAACCCATGAATTCAAAAGGTGATTACTCACTAATCTCCATGATTCCTCTTAAACTCATATTGGATTTCAGATTAATCATGTAGAGAAATAGACAATAAATCAGCAAGAACACAAGATGAAAGCAATGAAATCTCAATCCAAAAGAAGTTTTCTTCAAGAACAAAAGATAATCTGCCTCTAGAGGCTTACAACGTAGTTTTAATTAGGTTTCTGAAACTCAAAGCATAAAAAACGAAAATTGCAAAAAGGTCCTCAAAGTCTTATTTTCGCCACATAAAAAGACGCACAGCGGGGTCACAACCCCGCTGCCAAGACCCCGTTGTGGCTGCTTTTCTTTTCACTTGAACGCGAGCGACCCCCTGACTCTTCCCCGGGGGTCCGCTGTGGGGTTGGAGCGGCCTCCCGACCCCGCTGCCAAGACCCCGCTGCGGCGCTCTTCTCTCGTCCCGTCTCTCAGACGCGAGCGGTCCCCTTACATCCGCTGCCGAGCCTCCGCTGTGGTATGGAGCGACCCCCTGACTCCGCCCCGGGGGTCCGCTGTGACTGATGCTGCTTGCAGCGACCTCTTGACTCCACTGTGGCTGCTCCGGCTCGCCAAATGACATCTTTGCACTCTCTTTTGGCACATAATTGATCCCAAACACCTCCAAGAACTCCACAGCATGTTTCACCACCTGATAAAAACAAATGAATGCAAAATGCAACCTAAGAGTGCCTAAATCTAATCTATATGCTCAACATGAATAAGAATGCAAGGTTAAAACCAAGTAAATATGCAACATATCAATAAATTTAAAACAACGTACAACTCTCAATATAAGTTAAGAAAGAGATACATGAATATTTAAATATATTACAATACAAATCTACTCGGAATCTGTAGAATCAGAATCAGAATCAAAATCAGAATCTTTGTCAAACTCTCCAACCTCAGCCTCGTCCTCGGAGTGTACAACGGCATCATTGTCAAACTCGGTAAAATCGACCACGAGTTCAACACTTGCTACATCTTCAGTTGGAGTAATTTCATTGCTTGCAGAGTTTGACTGTAATGGGTCATTATCAGAACTTCCGTGTACTCGTCCTCTTGGGTTGATTGACATTACAGTGATCCACGGATCGTCCCTATAACTCGAGGGTAACAAATGTAGCAAACCTATATACACAAAATATATTGTTAGTATAATATATAAACAACAAAATATATTGACACACAATGCATTATATACTGAGATGGTTATGGGAGATGGTCACCAAGGCGAGGAGAGAAACAAGTATAGTACTGCTGCAGAGGGACAAAAACTGCATCGTAAAGCTAATGTTCACACGGTAACGGTAAGTGACGATCTCATTCAAAAGGAAGGTGTGGAAAATTTGGAGGTCAGTAATCAGATTATTGCTGCGGATGGGAAGGTCTTAGAAGGGAATTTTTTAAATGAAAAGGGAGGAATGTTGCTTTAGGATCCGAGGAAGATTTTCAAGATCTCACTGACGATGAGGAAAAGGATGGGAGTAATGTGGAGATGAATGAGCATGTGGAGGGAAAGAATCAGACAGAAAAAACTGAGGACATAGACCTCAATGCAGAAGACGCAGAGAAGAAAGGGGGGGACACGTAAACAGCTCTTCTTAGCAAAAGTTGGAGGTACGAATAAGAAATTTTCTCAAGTTCTCCTCTCTTCTCGCAAGCGCCTTCTAGCTAAGAAGGGAGTTCACAAAGGTGGTGGGTCCAAACAGGTGGAAGGAAAGGTTTCCTCAAACCAAAAAGCGAACTCAGAACCATAGATTTTATGGATCAAGTCTTTATAATAGAAAGGATACGGGATGGTGGCTGGGTGTTTGCTTTGTGTTTCATTTTTACTTCAATAAGCTCATTGAGCAAGTTTGTTCTCTTTTTGGTTATTTTGTTGTTGGTTGTGTTTTCCATTCGAGTGTTATCTCTTGGCAAGGCTGTGGCTTTGAATAAATTTTTTTTTTTGTTGAATATGGTCTCTGGTATATGAATGTGATCTGGTATGATGGGGTTGGGATAATGTGTGTGGTATGTTTTGGGGCTTGGATTATGTGTTTCGTTGCAGATGGATTGGGAAATAGGGGAGTGTTATGGATTTACATGGCTGGCAACGTAGGTAAATGGTTGACTGGTGTTTGGGTTGATGTGACTTTTCAACAGAGAGGATACATACCCTCCTGGCTGGTCCCTTTAAACCAGTCACTGAGCAAAAGGAGGTATTTTTATGGGACGCGAGTTGGAGCACTTTTATTACAGGCGAGAAAGGAATCCGCATTTTTTTTATAGGTTCTGTGTTACAAATTTGGGTTGGTACTCAAAAGTTACATTGGTTAAAGGATGTAAAAATGAATTAATCTATCATATGTTGTTTATTATAAGAAGGTGAGATTTGGGCCATATAAAGGCACGCGTTTGGTTTAGACCCACGAACTGGCAAAGCCAAAGCAAGTTTCTAAACCATAATCATTTTATGAATCAGTTGAAGTTGGGAGAGAAGATTTGGGAGTCTTTGGTTTTTACTGTTTTTGTTATTCCTGTTTTTTTAATAAGTTCACTAAGCGAGGTCTATTTGGTTTCTGTTGTTGATTTATTTGGAGCTATGCTCTCACTGGGGCTGTTGGTCTTAACCACAGCTAGTTTAATGAATAAAATGGTTTGTTGGTATTTGGTTATTTTCTCTTGTGTTTCTTGTTATTTGACTATTTTACTATACTTGATGTAGTATCACGTGGTTGGACTGACTCGCGGTAGAGAAGGCTGGACAGTGGAGGATCCCAACATTCAATCTTAGGATTGGGAATCAGTCGTTTGTATCTATGGATAAGCTTCTATGTGTTCCCTTTTTGAACTCTCTATACAGGGTTGAGTCTCTATATCTATTTGAATGGAAGTCGTTCGGCTTATTTGTATCGTTGGTGCTTGGACTATGTTAGCTATCGGTTTAGGTTCTGGAAAGTTAGGGGAGATGATATTGATCTGATATGGGTCAGATTTAGGAGGTTCCGTATGAGTAATTTTGTGACCTCTGGTGGGAGGTATGAGGGTGATAAGTGTGTAGAGCTATGGTTTTCAGGTTTTGTTTCTCTATGGGTAGAGGACTTATTATTATGCTCGTATTGGTCTCACATGCTCTATTTTGCTGGGGAAAATTCACACATAATGTTTACTTACAAGTGTAGTGTTGTGGGTTTCAGGGAAAATGTCCATGGATTGGCGCCAGCATTGAGGATAATAGACACGGCATGGGGAATAAAGACAATCTCTTCTGGAAAAGGTTGGGGGATACAAATTTTGTGGTTGGTCCCCTTAAACCAGTCACAAAGGAAGGAGTTTTGGAAGGCAACAAACTGGAGGACATGGCTTTGTTTCCATTGGAATCGTATGGCAAAAGTGATGTTCTTTTTCTCGGTTTCACTAGTGCACTCTATGGTGGCATCACGGATTGTCGAACGCTCATTCTTAGCAGCTCTGAATCGAGAGATTGGTTTCGCACTTTACCACTAGTACTTTGAGTTTGAATGGTCCTTGAGTTATTGGTATTTTCTTGGACTTTCTATGGAGTGCAAAGATTTAATGAACTGGGTCTCATTAAACCTTATTAATATAAGCTCTATGTAGCATCCTTAAATGATTATATTTTATGAGTATTTTGAGTTGGAATTGTAGGGGTGCTGGTAGTTCGGATACAGTTCAACGTACTCGGGATTTACGACGTCAATATTTTCTGGACTTTCTATTTCTCATGGAGAGTAAGCAAAATGTTGCTTATATGGATGTTTTAAAATCAATATTGGGATATGATTGTTTACACACAGTGGAACCCATTGGCCGAAGTGGTGGTTTAGCTTTAATGTGAAAAGTTTGTTACGCAGTTGAAATTTTTTATAGTGATAATAGAATTATTGATCTCAAAGTGACAATGGGGTCCCTTGTCTTTTTTCTTTCTTGGTATATGGGGAACCAGTCAGAGGAAGAAGACGCTATGTTTGGGATATTGGTGTGGTTAGAGATGAGGCATGGATTTTGGTTGGTGATTATAATGAGCTAATGCATAATGGTGAAAAATTGGGAGGTGTTACTAGAGATGAAACCACGTTTTTTTATTTCCGGAACATGGCTGAAGCATGTAAAATTAGGGAGATGAGGACCACAGAAATACCCTTTCATGGGCAGGTATGCGGGATCATAACTGGGTACAATATTGGCTAGATAGGAGTTTTGAAAATGATGTATGGTTTCGCCTCTTTCCTCAATCGTCTTCTGCCTATATGAGTATGTGGCCTTCTGATCATCGACCTCTACGTATAGAGTTAGCCCTTGAGCCTGAGAATTTGTAAAGGGGGCGGTTTTATTTTGATAAACGTTTGTATGGTAAGAGAGAGGTAGATGAAGCCATTGTTCGTGGATGGGACGTAGAGAACGTTAACTCAAATTTAAGTGTTGTTGATTGTATTGCTCAATGTCAATCGGAATTGTCCAAGCTGAAAAAGACTAATGACTGGAATTCCCATACAAGAATAGAACGGTTGCAAAATGATTTGGACAAAGAGAGGTCAAAGAAATTCCCCATTTTATGGTATGCTGAGGAAGTTAAGACAGGATTTGGCTACGGCCTATAGGGATGGCTACGAGAAGGGGATAGAAATACAACATATTTTCATAATGTGGTTAAGGGGAAAAAATGAGAAATAGAATTTTAAATGCTAAAAGATGTTTTTGGAAATGAACATTATTCTGAAGGGTCTAAAAGACATATTGCTACTGAATATTTCAGAGAGTTGTTTACAAGCTCAAATCCAAGCGATTGTTGTTTGAGGGTTTTGAGAGCAGTGTTACCTCCGAGATGAACACAGTGTTAACCAGAGAGGCCTCTCCTGACGAAATCAAGAAAGCAGCCTTTGGTATTAAAAGTAGTAGTGCCCCTAGAAAAGATGGACTTAATGGTTTTTTCTACCAAAATACTGGCACATTGTGGGGCAGAAAATTATTTCTATTACCAAAAATTTTACATCCTACGGAGATGAGGATATGCGTCCCATTAGTCTTTGCAGTGTACAATACAAAATCATTTCTTGTATTCTATGTAATCGTATCAAGGTGGTTATGCCTAATATAATATCAGAGACTCAAGAAGCTTTTGTTTGAGGCAGGCTAATTACAGACAATGTTATTATAGCGCATGAACTGGTACATGGACTGCGAACTTTAAGACAGATATGTCAAAAGCCTGCGATCGGGTAGACTGGAACTTCCTTGAAGTTTTACTAAAAAAAATGGGATTTGATCGTAAATGGGTCGTTTGGATAATGTCATGTATTACTACTGTCACTTTCTCGGTGTTACTTAATGGACGCTCTCATGGGTTTATTAAACCGGAAGAGGAATACGTCAGGGAGATCCTTTATCCCCTTTTCTTTTGATTTTATGTGTTGAAGCTTTAGTTCATGTCTTAAACAAAGCTGAAGCACAAGGGAAATTACATGGTATAAAGTTAGCTACGGGCAGCCTTTTTTTTTATTTGCTATTTGCTGATGATAGCTTGGTTTTGTGTGAAGCCTCTGTCAGGGATAGTGAAGAAATTTTGAAAGATCTGAAACTTTATGGGGATGCGTCTGGGCAAATGATTAACCCTTTGAATTCTTCCATCATTTTTGGGAAAAAAATAGCCGATAAGACCAAACAGGCTATAAAAGGGTTTTTGGGTATAGAGAAGGAAGGTGGTGAAGGTTCATATCTTGGCCTCCCTGAGTGTTTTTAAGGTTTAAAAAAAACATCTCTTAAATTTTATGAAAGAAAAATTAGAGGAAAGTTACAGGGATGGTACTCTAAAACTTTGTCTATGGGGGCCAAAGAAGTTTTAATAAAATCGGTTGCTTTAGCTCTCCCAATATATGCAATGTCAGTTTTTCGGTTACCAAAAAGGTCTTGGTGAACAAATTACGAGTGGGATTATAGAATTTTGGTAAAGTAGTGGGGATAAAAAGAGAAAGATCTCATGGGTTTCTTGGGAAAAGTTGTGTAAACCCAAAGAACAGGGGGGTTTGGGTTTCATGACATTGGTCGTTTCAATCAGGCTTTGCTCGGGAAACAAGCTTGGCGAATTTGGAATAATCCTGATTATTTGGTTTCTCGAATTCTTAAAGGCAAATACTTCAAAGATGGAAATTTTCTTGAGTGTGGAATGGGGACACGTCCGTCGTATGCATGGAGGAGTATCATGCACGGTAGAGAATTACTCAAAAACGTCTTGTATCGACATATTGGCAATGAGGCTAATACTAATGTTTGGCCTGAAAACTGGATTATTGACACCGTTCCTCGGCCTCTAACATACCGTGAGAATAGCTTCATAAATTTACCGTTAAAAGCATCAGACTTACTCATGCTGGGGTCGAATCAATGAGATATTAATTTGCTACATCAGACTTTTACGCCATAGGATGTTCAAAGGATACTACTTCTGAAACCATCACTAGTACTTGAAGATTTGATCAGATGGGGTTTCACACCAAGTGGATCATATTCGACTTGGAGTGGGTATAAGTTGTTAGAGGCTTTGGTGGATTTTGATCACCCTCAAGAACACTCCTATTGAAAAACAATTGTGGAGAGACTTGTGGAGAGACTTGTGGAAGACCAAAGCTCCACCAAAAATAAAACATTTTATGTGGCGTGCTCTATCTGATGCATTACCTGTTAAGCAATGTTTGACTACTCGGGGCATTTTGATAGACCCAACATGCTCTGTTTGTGGTAATTGTTCTGAGAGTATTTGTCATGTTCTTTTTACATGTGTTAAAGCATATGCCACATGGGAGTAATCTAACTTCCCAATATCCTTAGGAGGTTTCTCTCGGAATTCCACCTTTTTAAATTTTGTGCACCTGATCAAGATTGTTAAGAGCTCATCTACGGATATACATACAAGAAAAGTTTTTCCATGGTTGCTGTGGGAAATTTGGAAAGCTAGGAATGCTTTTGTTTTTTTAAACCAAGGTTATTGAGTCTTTGTTTATTGCTAAGAAAGCCTATGAAGAAGAATCCACATGGTTTGATACATTCACAGAAACGAAGGATGGAGTGGGTGATGTCAATACGAAAATGATTCGATGGAAAAAATCTCCCAATGGTTTCCTCAAATGCAATGTTGGGTCCTCATGGGCAAATTCAAATTATCTTAGTGGTGTTTCATGGATTTTATGTGATGAAAATGGGTGTATAATCATGCATAGCCGTCGAGCCTATTCATGTATGCGCACAAAAACAAAGGCAGACTTGTAGACTCATTTTTGGGCGGTTGAATGTAAGCATAATTTACATTTCTCAAATATTAATTTTGAGAATTCGTCGGAGAGCCTACATGACGTACTCACAAATCCTGATGAACACCATAGCCACCGCCATATTTGCCACAATATCTCTTTTCTTCTAGCAATGATAGATTCATGGAGTTTGAATCACGCTCTTCCTGAACGCAATGAAGCTGCAGCGGCAATTGCTTTAAGTGTCACTTGTGATCTGCGTCACCAGTCGTACATCGTCCGAAATGCTCTGGTGTGGCTACATCACTTACTCGCTTTGGAAGCTCAGCAATAAGGGAATTTGGTGAGATCCCTTCCACTTTTGTTTGGTGTCTACTGACATCTCATCTTACTCTTTAGTTTCTTCTTTTTGTATCATCTTGAACTCTTCAAATCTAACAGTGTTATAAAAAAAAGACAAAAAAATCTGCTTTATTATAAACCCTAAAATTTCGTTCAGCGACAAGTATGGTAGAGGTCTCAAAATAAGTGAGAGGTAGGCAATAGAGAAACAGTTTGTTAGTGCGATTTTCAAAAAGAGTGCCCCTTGCTCATCATTCTCTGTAGTCAATTAAGATTTTGGAGATCTCTAGTTCTTCTTGATTAAATATGATAAATACTCCAAGTGGTGTGATTCCATCGTTTGTCCTATTTGGAGATAATATAAAACGAGGATCCACAGGAACATTTACATGCCCCGTGTCACACCGTCATACTAATAGCATGTATGTTAATAGCATGTACATTACAAATCATTCCAAATTGTTCAGATCATTCCATAGACTATTATTGTTCATCTACTCGTTTTGCATGTTCTTTATTTGCTCCTTCAGGTGATCTATCTCAACCTTCTAGTCTCTTATCTCGTCCTTCAATCCCTCTAACTCCATTCTCTCGTCCTTCTGTCCCTTTACCTCAGTCTTTAAATCCTTTCTCTCGTCCTTTATCCTTTCACCTCGTCCTCCAGCTCTCCAATCACCATCTCAAGAGATTCTTTCAAGCTCTGCATTGATAGCTTGGCCCCGTGTCAGTTCCTTGTAGGGTGATGGGAAGCTTCGTCATGTGTCATTACCTCATTCTATGTATCATAAGCATTCTCTGATGACTCGGAAACCATTGAATCTTTGGAGGATTCATATTCTCTAATGGCTAACGTAAGGTGACCCCACCTCTCTATGAGTTTATCTCGAAGTTGTGATTTTCTACTATTGCATCAACCCCATCATAAACTAGAGATCAGCTATCTATAGGAACCTTAGTGACTTCTCCCATCTGTTTTCAACTAGAAACGACTTCCCCAAACACCAAAAACCAAAATTTTTATTTAAAACTAAAAATAAAAAACAACGAACTGAATGATGAGTAGAAATAGAGACAGAAGAGTCTCAATGCAAAGCCATTATTCTTCAATGTATGATTCTCCATTTGCAGAATGATTTTGAATTCTTTTAGTTTATGTTCATCATTTAGTGCGTTGTGTATGATTTTTAGATGTAAGAAGTCTGTAATTTTGGTTTTTGGTGTTTGGTAAAGTCTTTGCTAGTCGAAGACAGATGGGAGGAGTCACTAAGGTTCCTAAAAATATATGGTCCTGTAGTTGATGACGTGGTTGAAGCAATAGCAGAAAATCACAACACTGAAATAAACTCATGGAGTGGTGGGGTCTCTTATGTGAGGCATTGGAGAACCCAAATCCTCCAAGAAATGCAAACGTTTCCGAGTCATCAGGGAATGCTGATGATATACTGAATGAGGTAATGACACATGACGAATCTACCCATCACCCTGCAACTGCAAGGAACCTACACGCCAAGCTATCACTGAAGAACTTGAAAGAATCTCTCCAAAATAAGCTTGGAGAGCTGAAGAAAGAAGTAAAGGGACTGAAGGACTAGAGAAGGGAGATGAAGGACGAGGTTAAGTGACTGAAGGATGAGATAAGACCATAAGGTCGAGATATATCACTGGAAGGAAAAGATAAAGGACTTGCAAAAAGATAGGATGAACAACAATGGTCCATGGGATGACCTGAACAATTTGAAGGCTTATCAGGTGCGTGATTTGTAAGGTACGTGCTATTAACATAGAATAGAATATGACGGTGTGACACGGTGCATGAAAATGTTCCTTTGGGCCCTCGTTCAATATGATCTCCAAATATGACAAACACTTAAATCACACCACTTGAGACCGGTTCGGGAGTCTCAAATGATGGATAGAAAAGCAAGCCATATATGGTGACAAGGTAAGCCCCAAACCTTTGTAACACCTACCTTATCACACATGTTTTCTGGGATTGAAACCCATGTTACTAATGAGACGGAAATGCAGGTACTGAGATGGGAATGGATGAATTCATGGATAGTGATGAGATGAAACACATGTTACAGATGAGATGGAAATGCAGGTTACTGATTAGACGGAAACAGATGAATTCATGGATAGTGAAGGAAATGAAATGGAAGTTACTGATAAGACAAAGCCAGTAGAGGCGAGGCATAGTTTGCGGATTACAAATCCTCCAGCCAAATGGTACCCGAGTAGAAAGCACCCTCCAGCTCAGATTGGGAGAGGGAGAGGAGAGAGACCAAAGAAGACCCAAGAAGTTTGAATCATCAGGCATAAATGTTGTATAAGCACGTTATGTTTCATATCACGTTCATTTGTCGTTCTATTCTATATTTGGTAAAATACGTTTGATACTACTATTAGCTAGGCAATGAATGGTTAAGTATTTTGGTTTTTGGTTTTCGATTTTTAGTTTTTGGTTTCTGATTTTTTTAGTTTTTGATTTTGTATTAGATTTTGGTTTTTCTTAATACAATGTTATTATTGATACCTTATTTGTAGGGCTAAGACTTTTAACCGAAACAAAAAAAAAGAACTGAAACCAACCCAAAAAAAAAAATCAAAACTAAACCCGAACTATACTCGATGTAAAAACTATATGGGTCCTAGAATTTTAAACCGAAAACCCAAAACCGAATCTGAACCGCACCAAAAAAATCGAATGGGTACCCTAAAACTTAGCCGGAAACAGTGTCGGCTTTGGGATGGTGCTGGAGGTGCGAGAGCTTTGGGCCCTCATATTTTTATTAAATTTTCCTTACTGTTTTAGGATCTTTATTCTAAAAATCTTCTAGATTAAAAGGTCCAATTTTAAAAATCTTTCACTAACATGAGTAAAAAAAAAAAATACTGTTTAGCACAGTATTTACATGTTAAGCCGGGTCCGGCCGGAAACATAAAAAAATTAAACAGCCAGCAATTTTATAGACTGTTTGATAAGTTCCCGTTACTCGTCATATCTTATGCTGTATTTTTATGATGTTTGTTTGTTTTGGTGAAACCATGTTACACTTTACGATCCTCTGTTTTTTTTCTGTAACAGTGCTCTGTTTTTTCTATATACGTTGTTCTGTTTTTTGTTAATAGAATACCATTCCTTGCTACCATGCTCTGTTTCAGGGGTAAAATCATGTTTGTTTGATATATTTTGTTGGTAATACAAAAGATAATTTATTTATTCATCTTTAAATTTCAAAGTTTTGTTCGTAGAAACTAAGGAAAGACAATAATAATGCTTGTTAACGTTCTATATTTTAGAATTAGAGGTTTGAAATCTTGGGTAAAACTATTAATGATGATGATTATTGCATAATTTAAAACTGTTTTCTGAAAACGTCTTGTTGTTTTACTTGTAAAAATTTGACAATATGATGTTTTCTCACAAAGGAAGAAAGTGTTATTGTTGTTTCTTTTGTTAAAAACATTTTTTTATAGCGTTGATTGAAGCTGTTTAAGGATTTAACGTTTATAAATGTCTTGGGTTAATTATACAAACAGATTTAGTTAAGAGGTTATCTTATTACTAATTAAACTAGATGATAATCCGCGTCATGCGCGGGTTGAGCTTTTTAAAAATATATTGTATTAAAATATATATTTTGCTACCGAAAACCATTTTTACATTTGATTAGGGATGGGCATAGGGGTACTATTTGGTTCGGTTAGATTCTGTTTAGTTTATATCTTTGTGGTTTGGTTCATGTTGGGTTTAGGTTCGGATAACCCATTTCTTTTTTTATAAAAATATTAAAATTCATACATACTTTAATTTTTTCAAAATCAAAAAGTAAAAAAAAAAATATATATAACATATAAATGTGAAAAATGAATGCCAAAATACTTAAACTTAACATAAAATTGGTTTATCATAAATATTTGCACAAAAAATCAATAAATATTTCAATATTTTTGATATTTGGAGTATCGTTTAACTATTTTAAAAATGTGCATTTAACTATTTTATATATTTCTAAGTATTTTGGAAAATTTTAAAATATCTCATATTTTTTTTTATTCTTAGAGGTTAAATTTAAAAATAATTAAAATATTTAAGTATATAAATCTGGTTCGAGTACACTCAAATACTCGGAATATTTCGATTCAGTTTTGGTTATCTAGATACCAAAATTTTGAATTCGTTGGGATATCTAACTAATTTTGGTTAAAAATTTCTACTAATTTTTGGATTAATTTTGCTCGGTTATTTGGATTCAGTTTTTTTTTCCAACCATATATATTTTTTATTATACCAAAAATTTAAACGAAAGGGATGATGGTTCATATTGATTTTTGGTATGCAAAAGTTTTTAAACAAAAAACACTGTGTTATGCGTGATCCATTTAGTTAATCATTATAAATTTTTTAAGACCCATTAGGAAAACGATTGGTTGGACTAAAAAACGTTATCTTTGATTACAAAATTTTCAATTTGATATTTTTACCATTTTTAGTAATTTATGGTCATTTTAAAAAAAAATCAAAATAGAACATATTAGAACAAATCTAATTTTTTTATTATATGATTAATGAGATTTTTTCATTTCTTTTAATAATATAAAATTAAATAAAATGTAAAGAGGATAAAAATTGTTATCAAATCTTTATTATTCATAAATATTAATTGTGAGATATATGTTAATTATATTAGGTAATTTTGTAGCTTTATTTAAGGAAAAAATAAATAATGTTTTTTTGTACACTACTAATTAAATATAATATTTAGTATAATAAAATACAGTGGAACTTCTATAAATTAATAATGTTGGGACTACACCAAAATTATAATTTTTATTAATTTATAGAGATTATTAATTTATCGGTATACTAATTGAACCAAAATTTCAATTTGAAACTATGATATTATATTATTTTATAGAGATTTTTAGTGTATATTATTTTATATAATATTAATTTAAAAATACTATATAACATATGTTTAGTTGGACCAACATAATTCTCTAAGAGTTATGAAAATCATTCTCATTGTGACACGTAGCTATCAAAAAATGTTGTAATGCTCCATGATTAATATATTAGGAGATTTAAACTAATAATCAAAAATATTATATGTGAAATTTTTTAATATTTTATTAATTTATATTCATTTTAAAATTTAAAAATATAACATATATAAAAATCTTATTTTTATATATTTAATGTTATTGTTTAATTTATTTTCATAATATAAAATTATCAAAAATAGTAAAGGCTATAATTTTTTTTTATCAAATCTTCATATTCAAATCATTAATTTTCATATATATATTATAACCATATTAGGTAATTCTGTAAATTTATTTAAGGAAATAAGGAATAGCATTAATAATATTTTTATGTTTAGTTTAATAAAAAGTATATAATATGTTTATATGGACCAACATTTTTTCTAGTAAATTTTAGAAGCATTCTCCTGATGACACGTGGCTACCAAAACATATTGTAATGCTTCTCAAATAATATATAGGGGATAAATGAGGGTTGAAAATGGGTGAGACTATAGCTAAGGGTTTGTTTTATTAAATTCCCTTACACTAGACCAATTAAAAAAAAACCTTATCACATAAGAGACTATTTTGAAACTTAAATAAAATTTTAATAAATTTTAAATCTTTTCTACTTTTGTTAGAACGAACTACTATCGAAATCCTAAACTCTTTTTGTATTATAATATATTATTAAATATTAAATGTATACCACAAATGAACTCTGTTTTAGTCTTCAAAATAGAATATTAATTGAACTTTTTATTTGAAACTCGAAAATTTGATGTAAAACTAAAAAAATTTATCAGTAAGAAAATTAATTACTTCTTTAAAAATATAAACAAAAACGAAAATTAAGTATTTTAATTTTGTTAAATTAAATTCTGTAGAAAATATAATCTCGCCACAACAATTCTACCTAATCTTAAATGTCTTATTACTGTATTTTACTCGTTATTTACACATTAGATTTATTAAAGAGAATGCACCTTCATACGTAAAATATTCTACAACTTAAATGATATTTTTAATTATAGATATTTTCTATTTTATATAATAATTTTTTATCAATTTTTTTGATTTTCATTATTTAAATAACTAGTTAAATGTATAATATTATTAAAATGATTAATTTTTATATTAAATTGTTATTTTTTGACGAAATAAATATAATGTGCAAATAACGAGTAAAATACAGTAAGAAGACATTCAATATTATATAATATTTTAGCCCATTTTGCATTTAATCATTTTACAGTCACACAAATTTTCTTTGATATTTTATCACTAAAAAAATTTACTATTTTTTGTTTAATCTATCTCGTGGATGGTAAATGTTTAAATATTTGATGGAATAACTCGTAAAAACTCTATAAACATATAAAAATAATCATACTATGATTATTGTTTATTGTAAATTTTAATGAAGTCCTGTTATAGAATACTGGTATTGATAAAGTATCACATATTTTTAACTATATATAAATTTTTTGAAAAAAATCTTATTTTGTTATAATATTTTAATATGAAATAAGAAATTAATTAATTTAAATTAAGTATTTAAAATGAAATTATATTTATATGTAAAAGATATTCAACTTTTTGTTAAAATGAAATCTTAAGAAAATATATTAGAATGTCTTTTAGTTATTAGTTATAGGAAATATTCAAATATTTTCATGTTTTGGTCAAAAACTAATCAAAATAACCTTAATACAATCTTTATATGCTTTAAATTTTCATTGCCATTTTTGTATTATACCATGTAAGAGTAAAGTTTTTTTCTGTAATTATGTTTTATATCATAATGAATTAATTTAAACTTAAATATTTACTTACAGAAAGTATATATTACTTGAAGATTTTACCATGTGTTATGGACTTATGGTTTGTTTATCATCGTTTTGTTTGTTTCAGATATTACTATTTTATGGCAGTTGTTGGGAGAAAACGTCTTATAGAACTGTACCTTCCCTTTTTTTTTGAACAAAAAAAAAACCAACAAATGTTGCAGAATAATAAAAAATGTTGCAGAAATGTTCAGTAAAACGAACAATTACTTAGCACAGAAAACCAAATATCCTCTGGTTCCAAGGATAATAAAACTTACAGATTACAAGCAAATAATAAAATACTTTTTGTGAAAGAGAGAAAGAAACAGATTAATCTCCAATTAATTAAGTGACTTGGTTTGGAGAGACGATGATTAATCAGAAGGCATCTTTCTTACCAATAAGCCATAACCAATCCAAAGCAACTCCTGCAAATATTCCTCCTAATAGAAAAATCACCAGCAAGTTCCCTAATGCATTCTGCTCCGGACCCTTCAGAAAACAATAACAAAATTTGTATTAACAAAATCATAAGTTTTCTTTTTCTGATATCATTAACAAAATCAGCTATATAATAAAAATAAAAATATATATGTGTTGTTAACATTAAAATCAGACGAACTAATAAGTTGTGATGCAATTTAAATACGAAAAATAGGTGATGATTGTTTTGTCGGTTTTTAGATTTTGTTTTTGGTTTTTAGTTTTTGGTTTCTGGTTTTTAGATTTTGGTTTTTAGTTTTTAGTTTTTGATTTTGTAGTAGTTTTTAGATTTTTGAAAAACATGAATGGTTGTTTTAGATTTTAGTTTTTGGTTTTTGCTTTTAAAATAAAGGAATTGAAATTTTATTATAGTAAAATGTATATTATGAAGAATAAAAAATAAAATACAATCATTAAAACACACATAAACTTGTTTAAAAAACTTCATACAAAAAAATATTAGAAAAAACTAAAAAAATAGGAAATATAGCTCATATATATGAATAGTAAAAGAAATAATAAAAACTAATTTCCCAAAATAAAAACAAAATTATCAACATATAAATATATATTTTTTTAATGACTAACTTCAAATTATTATTTTTTAAAACTTATTGATAAGTTTAAAATTTTTATATGAGTTATTTTGTGCTTTAGATCATGTTATTATCATATAAAATAACAATTAGATTTTTATTTTAATACAATAATATTGTTTTTATGATTTGCATAGATGTAAAAAACTTATATATGTAGGTTGATTAGTTATGTGTAAAATGCCTTAGCTCTATGTGATCATACGTTTGTTTGTTATTTGAACATACTACATAAAATTTAAATATATTTTTTAAATTTAAGAAACTTTGTAAAGTTATAAATATATTTGGTCTGTGTTTTTAAAAAAAAAAAATTAATTTATAAATTATTTTTTTATTATTAAACAAAAGAAAAATTACTAAAATAATGTATCATGAATTTTAACAAACTGTATCCATAGTAGTCAAATGATTCATACTAGAACGTTTTTTTAACTGTACTTATCTATTTATGTTTTTCTTATATTATAGCATAAATATAATAAAAAAAATTTCTTAAAAAAAATGAAAACCAACGTAAGATTTGAAAAAACCATGAAAACTTGGTTTTTGGTTTTTATGTTAAGAAAACAGTTATTGGCAAAAACTAGTTTTCCTATATTTTAGGAAATCTATTATTTCAAAATCTTGATTGGATGCAAAATGGTTTTTGGAAAAACAAAAACCAAAAACTAATCTAAAAACCACAAACAATCAACAATCTCTAATGGGGAATATTTTCAAATAGGTTTTACCTTGTAGCCTTTAGGAGCTGCGGTGAGAATGCAAACTGTGAGATGTCCGTTAGTTAGTCCCAAAACAGAAATGAGCATAATCATCCATCCTTGATCGCCATATTTTGCGGTGAAGTAGAAGGCAGGAATGAGTAAATAACGTGACAAAACCGCAACGGTGAGTAATTTTCTATTCTCAATGTTTAGCCATTTCACCAGCGGCGTGTACCTCCCCACTAGATCCCAACAATTGTACATTGCTACTAGCACAAGCGCGTACCAAGCGCCTAATCCGTGTTTTCCCGTGTTCTCGTATAAGAACCCGGGGAAAATGGATAGTGTCAAAACGTAGACGAGGGCTAGATTCACTGCATAGTCTATGTTTTGAAGTAATAGCTGTTTATTACTTAGCCGTTGGTTCTTGGAATCATCATCAGTCTGCATAGAAGACTCAAGAAGTTTAAACAATGAAGAATCTTATCATGGAAGGGAAAATTCTTGAGGAATCTGAAGTTACCAAATCAGATTGGTTTTGGATACCAGCAGCAGCAAGATCAGCAGAAACAGTTTTAGATCCTTCCAAAGCGGCTTTTCTTCGATAATACTTAACAATGGGGAGTTTAGGGAACACATATGCGTAAAGCAAAACGCATAAAAACTCTATGAATGTTGAGATCCCTAAGAATATCACTGCAAAAAGAAAAAAAAAAGCAAGAAATGAAGTTCTTGAACTCACTTCAACGTCTTCAAGAAAATAGTAAACTCACTTGCTCCTTTACGTTGACCTTCGTTTGAATTATCAAAAGCTGCTTTAGTTATTAGCCTAAGACCTGAAGTTAGAGCACCAGCTACTGCCAACCCCGCCATGAATGACTACAAAATAAACAAGAAGTTGTATCTCTAGTAAAATTCGGATAATCTAAACCGAGATCTTGAATTCAAATCTGTTGAAAAATGCTTTAAACCTGGATGAATTCAGGACACATCAATGATAAATCACCGATCATTCCTCCTTGAACGGTAGCATCAGCAAGGCCGAAAGAAGCAACTATTAAGCATAAACCGATATAAGGTCCCACTCCACCACGTCCCTTTGTAGCCAAATCCAACTGTTTTTGAGTTTTTGTTAGAGACATAATCAAAGTCCAGTTTCATTAGAAAGATGAAGACTAAAAAGAAAACTTACAACTATCAGCGAGAACGTGGATATTGTGAATAGAATATAACCAAACAGGTTACGTTTCCGGGTATCAATTTTAGATTCGTGGTATGCAAGAATCACGATTGTTCCAAGGGCGAACGGTTGGTATACAAGTGTTAACACCCTTGAAGGATGATAATCCTACAAAGAAACATGAAAGTTTTCAACATAACCAAAACAGAACATTAGGTTTCAATAACCAATTCCGAACCAAAACAGAAATCGAACCGGAAAAACTAGGTAGTAGTAATCTGCAATAGTGAGAATACTGTTCCAAGAAACAAGAGCTCCGATTCCAAGAATACAACAAACAACCGTTGCTTGAAACTTCCCCTGTTTTTAAAACAAACAAAAAATTTGGTATTGAATTCAGAAAACAGTGAAAGATTTACGGATCTGAATTCTGGGATTTGTAGAATTTAACCTGAAGTTTCTCAGGAGCTTGGTTCTCGTTTCTATCCGCCATTTTCAAGTAGTTACAGAGAGCTCAAAAGATCATAAGCCCTGTGTTAAGATTCAAGAACTGGATCGAGCACAATATGTCGTTTTATTTTCTCTTCTTTTTATAGGGGTAGCAAAAGCTACGACGTATACTTACTTGGAACTTCACCACATGAGGGTATTGCAGAGTCAACGGGCTTGTAGGATATACTATACGACTAAAGCTTTCATGTAGATTCAATATAAGATTCTTAAATAATGGAGATGAGCGAGTACTTTTAAGGTTTGACAGCGAAAGCGAGAGGATAAAATAAAGACTCAGAAGAACAGAAAGAGAAAAGAATCAAAAAGATTAAAGAATACACAAGTGTGAAAGCGTATTCGTTTACTATATTTGATCGACTTGAAGACGGTGTAGACTTTGTTGTCTGAAAGCAATCCCTGTAAAATTCATTTATTGATTTATAATCCACATACGATGAAGAAAATTCATTTAAGGATTAATATCCACATATCTTTGAGGAAAATAATTATATTTTGCTGGCAAAATGAGATGGGACCCATTAATAATACTCCAGTTTTGTCTTTTTAGGAAAAATATCTCACCAACTTTTAAGCAATGTAGAAATATTTTTGGAAATAATATTTTATTTTTGTATGTAGGATATCCCTCGTGCTTTTAATTTATTTTTTGAATAGTTGCCTGTAAACTATTATACAAGAATCGGTTGACTATGTTTTTAACCAAAATCATCACATGTTAACACATTTTTCTAGATTTTAGAACGTTCTGATTAATGAGTAGCCATATGGGGGAAGACCATCTCTAATGATTTCTTCTATTTTAAAGTTTTTCTAATCAAAATTATCACATGTTAACACAATTTTTTCTAGATTTTTTAAAAAAATGTGATTAGCTGACAAAAAATAAAAAATTGTGATTAGTGAGTAGCTATGGGGCAAATATAATCTACAATGATTTCTTCTATTTTAAAGTAATTTTTATTGTAAAATTGAGTCATTTTAAAGTAGAGTAAAGTCTATTTTCAATAGTTTAATCTATAGTTTACTTCAAAAATATTCTTAGATATATTTTTCTATTTGATGATTAATATATTTTATTTTTATTTATAACTTTGTCCCCTATATATTATTTTTTTTTAAATTATAAACTACAATAATTTATATTAAACTTTTATTATATTAAAAATTACACTATGTAAAAACATAATAGATTTTTGGAGCACCTAAAGAAAGCCAAAATGAAAAGAAAACTTGTTGATCAGACAACATCGCTTATCCATGCTTTAAAAGAAACAAATATATATATATATATATATATACATATATATATATATATATACATATATATAATTTAGCAATTAGAAGATAAGTTCACAACAAAAATACCATTTGAGATCAAAGGAAGAATTATGTTTTGAATGAGTCGAAAGAATAAATGAAAATATTAAGTTTTGTTGTGAATCAAAGAGTAAAGGGGAACTCTTATGTTTATTTCATAAATATAAGGTGCCTTTGTATAAAGAGTTACAAGTTCTTAGAAAAGAAAAATCATAAACCAACTAATAAAAAGAAATAGTTCTTGTTTTCAGGGTTTTTAAGATTTTACTAAAATTAACAAAATACGTAAACTAAATTTTGTTTTGTCACTGAGATTTTTCTAAACGTTTATATACAGTATTACTTCTTCCATTTCACAAAAGTTTAAAATAAAAACATTAATATTCAGAAAGTTGTTATTTTTTAGAACATAGTATATAATTAATAAAATTTACTAACTATAAAAAATAGACATTATTTGATTGGTCACATTATATCTAGTACATGTTAAAATTATCTAGATGTGACAAAGTTACCTATACTTTGAAACAATAAATTCTTAATACTATTTACAGAGGGAGTAGTTTATAATTTTAATGAAAATATATTATTTAATTTGTTTTTGTTAATAAATAGAGAACTTAAAAAGAAACTATAATTTGCAAAAGAAATGAATGATTATTAATGAAAGAGATCGAGCTATAAAACCGACATTTGTTATTTTGTCTTTGTAACTTTAAGAATTATTTATTTCCAGTAAAAGAACTATAAGGTTTATTACTTTAAATAATTTAGAACCAGTAATTGTTGATTTTTAGTATTTTTTTCAATTGGGTTTTAATTTAAATGTTAGGATTAAATAACTCTATTCAATGAAGTTAACAAAATATCTGATTAGATCATTGTAAAGTTAATGCTAAAGACGTTTTGGTTAATCAAAAGTATCTAATGTATCTGTTTAAGAAGATTTATTCTTGGTTTCACCCCATAGAGTGAACCTAGAGGTTCACCAACCAATATGATGATGTTATTTCATATTTGATATCTTTTAAGAAAGGAAACAAAATCTTGTTAAGTTATATTATGTTTTTAAAATAAAAATAGAAAAACATAAATAAAAATAATAATATTTACAAAAACATTCTTTAAAAATTATTTTAACATTATATTATGTTTTTAAAATAAAAATAAAATAAAAACAGTAATTTTGGAAAAAAAATAAATTCTTTTTATATATCTTTAAACTGAAAACATTGTTACATTATAGAGTATTTGCATTACATACACATATAAATCCCCATAATTAGCTACATACCCTATTTATCTCTTCTCACTCTTTCTCCCATTACTACTTTTCTCCCCCAAAATATGGCAAATCCCTAAATAGTTTATTCTTTTGGTATATTGAGCAAATTCACTCTTCTTATTTAATGTTTAAGATTTTTCCAAATGGTTTATGATTTACCCAAGGGTTAAGGGTTTAAGATTAATGTTTTAGAGTTAAAATATTTTTTTTTTAAATGGCAAATCTCTAAAATAGTACATTTCTAAGTTTATGTCACAAAAATAGTCCTCAAAAACTAAAATGACCAAAATAGCATTTTATCTTTTGAAAATTTTCAAAAGAAAATTATTTTTCAAAAATTGAAATCTTATCCCCAAAACTCCACTCCCTAACTCTAAACCCTAAAACCTAAATTCTAAACCATAAACCCTAAACTCTAAACCCTAAACCCTAAATTCCACCCCTTAACTTTAAACCCTAACTAGATTTTGACCCGCGCAACCGCGCGGGTGTTTGTTTTCGTATATAATTAGTTATATAAACATTTTGTATTCACTTGTAAATTGGTATATATTATAGTAATCATATATTTACGATGTGTATAATAAATGTTTTTCAAACATAACAATATTATATAATACATGTTTTAATCAAATAGATTGTTCAAATTTTCTATATTATACATGTTTTCAAACATGTGTTTGTTTCTTCTTCTATATTTTATTGTTTGTTAGATTAATATTTCATTTTAAATAAAATAATATAAATAGAACTTGGTTAAATATTAGTATACTTTAATTTGCAAAGATAATATAAACTTCGAAGAATTTTTTGCTAAAAACTAAACTTATAGCTTCATAAATTAATATTATAAATAATTTTATTAAAAATAAAAGAATATTTAAACAATTTTTTTAAAACAATATAATTTTAAAAAAATTCATCGAAATAAATTTATCTAGTATATATAGCGTGTAAATTTTGTTAGGGTATGTAAATATTCCATATTTGTTAATATATTATGGATGTATTTAACTATTTTTGACATATTTCCTTATAAATAATATAAGATACCTAAACTTATATCTATTGACATATTTTGCGTAACCAAGTTGGAAGGTGTGGGGTAATTTACCCAAACCAAATTGTTAAACATATCTTTGTTATTATAGATATGATTTTTCATAAGATATAATAATGATAAGATTAGAGAGTTATTGTAACATAACTTTCTAGTAATAGTTCATTTTTCTAAAAAATCACACATGAAGTCAAGTCATGACTTCTGTTTTAATATATAAGATGTCTAAATTAATTTATCATTGAATATAGGTGTATATTTATCTCTTTTGATAAAACATCTATTATATTAAAAGAGAAGTCATGACTCATTTTATGTGTGATTTTTTGGTTTGGACTATCCTTAAAAATTATGTAGCATTTATAACATATTTACATTACTATTAAGTCACCTCATATATTACGAGTAAAATAACTGTTTTCCTATAAGATAGGAACTTAAAGAAGGAAGAGATCAATGTGTCTTTCAAGAATCATGGCCCGTGCATTTTAATTATCTGAAAACACCATGTATACAAAACATGTAATCTCGATGCATATGAGGATCCTAAGATCATTACATTTTCATATGTGATTTTATTAATTTGAACTATCATTAACAAAATATCATATTTACATAATGTAATGATAATAACCTTTAATATATTTATTTCTTATTTTAAAATAAGTATTTTAAAGAAAACTGTAACAAATTCTTCTAGAGTCTTTTAAAAAAAGTTCCAAAATTAGTTATCAAGTATTTAATTTCCATGTTAAATATCATAAATATAATTTAAAAATTAATTTATTTTTTATTTATAACATATTATTAAAGTAATAGAATAATAACAGTTTATATTTATTCATTTTCAAAAATGAGTTTTATAAAGATTTTGTTGGTAAACAATATTCATTTTAAAACTATTTAGAAACCAATATCCCCAAAAAATATTTTATGATGTGTTAACAACATCCCAAAATATATACATCTATCATATAGGTCCAATTCAATTTAACTTTCATATACTTTAAATTTTAGAAATAAAAAAGTTATGTAAAATAGTATTGTTATGTAAAAAATGTTGATAAATTTTAGAGTAATAATTTTATAAGCTATGTAAACATTATTATAACGTATAACATCAAATTATATTATATTATTAATCTAATCTATTGAAAGAGAAGTTATGACTCTTTTAATGTGTGATATTTTAAAATAGACCATCTATTAGAATTTATCACATTACATTATACAATCATTAATAATTTTTATTGAGCTTACCATAAATTTTTATTGGACTAACAATAATTAGATGACCCATTGGATGTATAGTATAATAAGATACATGTTTAAATTAAAAAATATAAATTGTAATAGTATAATTAAATTATTTATATATTTGTCGATATTAACTTTTAAAATTATAATATTTTATTTTTTAAAATAACAAAAATCGTAGTTTTTCTAACAATAAGTAAACTATACAACCATAAACTAATGAAAACGATTTTTAAATTATATAGTTTTTTTTTTTAAACTAACAGCAAATAAATGTTTAATTATTTACTCCATAACATGAAACTAAGAGTTTTTTTTGTTAATTTTTAGAAATTTTAGAAATGTTACCATATTTTAAGATATGACAATAAAATGATATTTTACCAATTTTTACGAGTTTAAGAATAAAATGATAATTCAAAAATATATATAGAAGAATATACAAATACAGATAAAAGTTTGAAACAATTTATTCAATGAAAAATTAATATATGGTAAAACTATTATCCTTTAAAAATTGATATACACACCTTATATATATATATATTATAATATATATCAATTTAGAAATGAAAACAAAATGTTTATTTTAAAATAAATGAAATAAACACTCGCGCGGTTGCGCGGGTAGAAATCTAGTTAAGTGCTATTTTGATCATTTTTATTCTTAAGTGATATATTTGTGACAAAAACTTTTTAGTGCTATTGAAGTCATTTTCTCTTTTTTAAAAGATTTTTTTTGTTTTTTGTAAATATTTTTTTTTTTTTTTTAATTTTTTGTAATTTTATTTTAAAAATATAATATAACTCAATAAGATTTTATTTCTTTTTAAAAAGATATCAAATATGAAATAACATCATTCTATTGGTTGGTGAACCTAGAGGTTCATCCTAAGAGGTAACCCAAAAATAACTCTTTTAAGAAACCACAGTGAAAATAATTAACACTAGATACAGAGATTTCTCAGATAATTTTGATTAACCAAAATGCTATATATAATATTCTTTTAAAGATACATATTGCAGTAACAATAAATAGGTAGAAAAAGTGAGATTCATTGAATGATACCATAAAAATCATTAATTAAAGATGAAACCAACAAACAAACAAAAAGTCAAAAGATTAAACAAGAACCATGACACATATCATGATGAGAAGCCATGAATTAGTAACATGACACTCTCGTATAAGAGAAACCCTACTTTATGTATATATCATTTCGAAAATTTGTGTCGGAAAAAGGTCAGCTCCGGCTACCGGCTAGGGGAAACGGTGAAACCTAAGTTACAAGTATTAAGCTAAGAACAGACGAACAGATCAGAGCAAGAAGAGGGTAAAGGATTGTGGGAAGAAGTCTAGGGAAAGGAAGCTTAAACGTCCAACTCCGGTGAACACATCAATGACCTATCCGCTTTTAGAACTTCACAAGTCTAAGGTTCTCAAACCCATACGTGGATTCATCACAAGTTACCTTCATAGATTAAGCCACCCACGGAGGCATCATCCCACGACACAAACACCAGCTTCAAACGAAGATCTGACTTCAACCCCTAGCCATCGCACAGGTCTGAGGTATCAGTATCAGTATCTGACTTCAACCCCACGTAGAAGAGAAACAAATCTAAGGGAACCTCCATCCGGGAAATAAAGATTCACCGTCACCGTTTATCTTTATGACAATTGGAGACAAAACCTACGCCTCGATGACTGACTAGCGGTATATAACAGTCTCACTGTTGTTCTCTAACGGCGAGCGCACATCTTAGCACCAACGAGCTATCATAGCAAAGATATTTTCAAGGGCACTGCCGCTTCAAGACCCTTCCAATTTGCGGCGAGAAGAGTGTCTGAGAGATACCTCCAATGGACGCCAAAGGCTGACTATTCCGTCAGCCAGATTATTAGGGGTGAACCAAATCACCCCTTTGATACCTTAGAATACAAGTTTTCTTTGATGCCAATTAAGGCCTTCTCAAAGCAAAGAAAATTTGTGAAAACAAACTAATAAAACAAAACATAAGCTACTACAATTCTACAATTTCTCTTCTTTTCATTCAAAAAAACCATTGTTGCTTAAATACACAGAAATATCTTAACTAAATAATTTCTAACTAAACAAGCAAAGAACATGTTGAACAAGTGGGAGATTTCCCACTAACACAGGAACCATACGTGCCATATCTCTATCCCATCTTTGATCATGATCTTATATACTCCACTCTCCAAAGAACCTTGTCCTCAAGGTTCTTGAACTAAACTTGTCCACGATCAAATGGTCGCTTTACATTGGTTCCAATCCTGCCCATTAGAGACCAAACCTCCTCAGTATAACTTAAAATCACATGGGAGAAGATTTGAAAGGTCCACAGTGTGGAAGGTGATCCATGTAGCTTCTCATCATGTTCCCTATGATGTGATCGAAAACTAGATCCAGACTTGGACGCTTTAGATCCACTCAGCCTTCTTATTTTCACAGCTTGAGAAATAAGATGTTGGTGTTGAAGCTGACTCGTTGGATGGTGAAGTCCGTTTGAAGGAGGAAGTCACCAATCTTAAAGAGCCGGGGAGCTCGTTCAAACCACTGTGTATGTGATCCCCGGTTCATAGTGTCCCCAAAGCTCCTAAATATTTTTGCCATAGAAACCTTCATATTTAGGATCTCGTCATGAACTTTCTGAAAGATCTCAGCTTGCACTTCATGGAAACCAGTCACCACATCTTCATTGTATACATCATACACAAGCTCGAGAACAAAGTATGAAACGTGATCGTAACATCTTTAAAATCATGAAGTTGCTGAAACATGTTTTTTTTTTTTCCTTTTTTTTCCTTCTGTGGTGAAAAGGATTTGATACCACAATTAAGTGGTCCAGATCAAATCGATGAAAAAAAAATCACAGGATAGAATGCTCTGATACCAATTGTTAGGAGTGAACCTAATCACCCATTTGATACTCTAGAACACAAGTTCGATTTGATGCCAATTAAGGCCCCTCCTCAAAGCTAAGAGAGTTTGTGAAAAATAAACTAATAAAACAAAACACAAGTTAACTAAATAACTTCTAACTAAACAAGCAAAGAGCATGTTGATCAAGTGGGAGATGAACCACACGTGCCATATCTCTATCCCATCTTTGATCATGATCTTGTCACAGATATAGGAGGAGACCCTAGATAGCACCGGCGGAGGCGCCGACCGTGGATCCGCATCCAAAAATGAAATGAGGTGGGAGAGAATTAAGAGAAAAGATGAAACATGTGGATGAAACTCGCCACTCAGAAAAAAATTATTCGAATTGGGATCAGCATTGATGAATTTGGACGTGTGAAAAAACATTTTTTCAATTCGGTACTGAAACATTGAATCGAGAATTTACCTTTTGGTTTTGAAATTCTCTCGTGTTATTATTCTCATGAAGTTGGACGTGTGCAAAACATTTTTTCAAATTCGGTACTGTAACATTGAATCAAGAATTTACCTTTTGGTTTTGAAATTCTTTCTTGTTATTATCCTCTTCTTGATTTTATCGTGACTGTTCGGTTGGAGCCACCACCCCTCTTGTTTGTCGTCGACATAACATGATTGGGTTCATTGTAATATCAGACAAAGCGACTTTTAGATAGATCTGTCTTCACTATCCGTCTCTTCCAACTTTCAGATGCATCTTTCCAATTAGGATTATAAAACCACACATTTATATGTTCAAAGCATATCAAAAAATTCAAAATATAAAGATATATTAAATTTTAATCCGCTTTTTAAAAGAACATTACTATTTTTTTGTAAGAATATATCAATTACACATTAAAAATTGTACATACTTTATATATTTTCATTTTTAATATGTCGTAATTTGTATTTTTGTCAACACAAATATAGAAACACCTATACATATTGTGGTCAACCATTATTTAATTTTTAAATATTCTATGTAATTATTATTATTTTTTTAATTAGATGAAATCAATGTTTTTATATTCGATCAGATTCCCACTCAAAACGGTAAATCCGACTTAACTAGTTTTCATTTCTCTAAAAGTTTCACTTAATCTAAAGCTGGGTTCGGTGGCCGGTGAGCACTCTCGCCACCGGTCGCCACCCCCTTCTGTCTATTTTGTTTTTTTTTGTTGTAATATAAAAATCCATGTTTCAGGTTAGCCAAATTTTAATTCCTTCTGTTGCGGATCTAATATCTTCGCTATGACAATGTTTTTTGTAGTGTTTCCTTGTTCTTCGTTGAAGCTGATCTTCAATCAACTCCTTTTATCTTCGATGAAGAACGCTAATAAGGTTTCCGGTTGTTCTAATCGGAGTATAAATGGTAGCTCTCTGGTGTTTATCTTCTTATTCCAACCAAACTCTATTCCATCGGATTCACTTTCTTGATTGGGTAATATCGCACTGATTAGAACCCGCAATCCTTAGTGGGCGGGTCATCTTCTGGCTGAGTTTACCGGAAATACAGGTGCGCTCCTTTCAGAACTTTATAAAGACTAAAGATGGGTGAGGAAGGCAAGTACAGAGACGCTACTCCATGGGTTTTGGCGTCTAAGCTCGGTGAAGTTCGGATTGCGAGGAAAAATTGAAAAGCTACAGATGAAGCTACGGTGGAGCAACTTTTCGGCGACAACCTAGAGCTAAGAGATGCATGCACGCCGCATGTTCATTATTTCAGAAGAAGTGGATGCGTGGTTAGAGCATCCCCATCAATGAACCCCCTCTTGGGGTTCATGTTTACAATTTTTTATTATTAAATTTTTGTTTTTTTTGTTTTTTTTTTTAAATTAAACCAATCGCGGATCGCCACATGTCATGGAGACCGCGCTACAGTGATGAACCGGGTTCACTGCAGAGAGATTTTAAGGGGCAAGTTCATTACTGTTCTTTATTTTAATATTTTTTTTTTGAAAAACGTGTGAACCTCCTGTAATGGAATTTTAGTCGACAGAAAAAAAAACGGTAAATCCGACACCCGTATATAAACCAGCTTGAATTTCTTTATAAAATAATTCTAATTAAACCCACTAAAGCGCGGATCAAAACATGTGACTCATCAATTACTTAGGGTCTGATTGGTTACAATGCAACGATCCGGTTGCGGTTGCGGACGTTTGCAGATTCGGGAGATTGCAGTTTTAAGCGTTAGTAAGAGATTTATACGACTGGTTCAACGGTTAAAAATTGTTGCGTTTGTGGGATATTTATGACTGGTTTATTATTAAATACAACAGCGGTTAAGTAATAATTTAACAATATTTATATTTTATATAATTATCAAAATATTAAAATCATATTTTCATGATAAATATAAATTTTTTATTGAAAAAACTGCACTATTAAATTTTGAAAAAAATTAAAGAAAATATTTTTTTTGGAAATTTTATAATATAAATATTTCAGTATATCAATTATTTTAATTTAAAATTTTAACTGAATATTTTATTTTTATATTTATATAGTTTTTTGCAAAAAAAATATTTTTTATTCTCCCGCAATCACCCACAACCGCAAACGCTAGCTGTAACCAGCTTTTGAATTTTAGAGATTTAGAGCGATTTGAAGCGGTTTATAGTGTTTTCTGTGATTGTTGCAAAACGCCAACAACCGTTATCAACCGCAAAAACTGCATTTGCGGGTGATGGCGGGAGAACCTCCCCCCAAATAAATACTCGAAGAAAAAAAAATGAATTGAACTTCTACTATATTTTTATCCAACATATATGTATACGTATATCAAAAGTTCAAAAGAACCACATATGCGTTAATGTGTGATTTTTAGACTTGAATCTATTATGACACACAGCCTTTAAAATATTCTGTAACAAACTAATTTAATCTACATGACCCATAATATTAATTTATTTAACAGACTAATTTAATCTATATTAGATACGGATCCACGCTAAAGCGCGGATATTATTTTCCCAAAACTTCAACTAAATTATCCAGATTATTTTATAAGATATTCAAATTTTTGGTTTATATTTTGTGCTATATAATGTGGATATATATATATATATATATTGACACATATATAATATTTTCCTTACATGTAAATAATTAATTTGTGTTATAATGTATGTCGTACATTTGGTGTTATTTTAAAATGTATAATGTTTCGCCTTGATAATAGTGGTTTATAATCGAAGCCTCCAGCTCTTGTGGTAAAGAACTAACAGCTGTGAGTATCGCCATCTGGATTTGAGTCTGGTCATCTGAGACGTCTTAGATAGTAAGAAAAAAATGGATTTATGGGTATCGTAGTAATTAGTCTTTGGACCTAGAAAACTTTTAGAATCACACCACGGTTATAAAAAATAGTGATTTATTTGGCCATTATTTATGATATTATTCCTCAATTAAGGAGTTAGTTTTTTAAAACAAAATATCATATTATTTTAGTTTACCTTATATAAAATAATTTTTACAAAAATCAAATATTTAATAATTTTAAACGAAACACATTTATTTCATCTAATTTATTAATTTGAGTTTCTATACATTTTAAACATTGTAATTGTCAAAGTGTATTATTGAAAACTATTTATGCTTAATTGTGCTCTAGATATTCCATACTAAACATTACGAAATAAGAAATATGAAAAAAAATAAGTATAATATTTTTAAGGATCTTTGGGCATATTCTAAATTAAGTTTTTTGAGGATTACTAAAACATATTTCGAAAACCAGTTTTAATAAGTTTAAACTATCAAACAAAGAAAGTAAAAAGGAAAATATAAGGGTAAATAACTTAAAAATAATTAATTTAATTTTCATATCTAACCCGATATACGGTATGCAACATATATTAGTGTAGATTTTATCAAATTGAAAAATGTGGTTAAGATATTATGCATAAATGCTAATATATATGGTAGAACTTTATATATTTTTTTTAAAAAAACCAGACTGGAAATTGAACCGAATAATTATTTGGATCGCGGTTCAATATGATTTGACCGGATCAAACTTGGTTCATTAATCTGATTACATATAGAATTTTAAGAGTAAAACTAATAAATATGATATATAAAATATAAATAAACATCAAATCTAAACATTATAAATGTTAATTATTTTTTTGGTTACATGACTGGTTTATAGATTTTTGATAGTTTTAATAATATTTATTATGACTACTTGACTGATTCATGGTCAGATCAATTATTAGATCCAATCTGGTTACGTGACTGATTCATTGTCGAGCTTGGTCTAACCATCGGGTTGGTCCAGTTTTGAAAACACTGATATTTATTAGATATATAGATTTTCAAAAGAAAATGAAAAAAAACATGTATTAATGTACTGGTTTTTTATTAAACTTAACTTATATTTTATCTAAATGAATTACATTAGTTTATATTAGATGCGTGTATGAATATGTATGTAATATAAAGCATTATAATGTGTGTTATGTACAAAACGTTTGTAATTTAACAGGTGAACCGAATCTACACTTATATGATTTGGATATATGAGATTCAAGCTTATTTGTTTACTATGTTATGTTTATAATGGCGTGTTAGATAATAGGACAATGTAAGTTTAAGAGAGGAATACGTGATTTACAATTAGATACCATTTGATAGACTTATAAGAAAAATCATATTCATACCTCACGTAAGTATATAGACTGTTAGAATGTTTATTATGATGAAAGATGGAGAAATACTAATTAATGGTATGAATTTATTAGATTTTGGTGTGTTGCAGCCTTGCAGGTACAGGCTGTGAACTGAAGGGAAACAAACTTACATGACTGATGAGCGTGAGACCATTAAACGTAACATTTATATTACATGATGTATATTAAGTAAATATCAAGTTTTAGTTAGTATTGAAGCAAAGTCAAACGGACGATTACGATAAAAGTATTGGAAATTTGTATTATTCTTTTAGCAATAAATAACAGAAGTATGGTTTAATGTGAGATTTGTTTAGATTTAATAATTGGATTGATATTGTAAGATTTATAAGGTGTAATATAAATGTTAGATTTTGAAATAGGTCCAAATCTTAAATGACAACTTTTAATGGTAGATAAAAATAGGACTTTATTTTAATAGATTAAATTAGATTTTGACCCGCGCAACTGCGCGGGTGTTTGTTTTCATTTATAGTTAGTTATATAAACATGTTGTTTTCACTTGTAAATTGGTATATATTATAGTAATCACATATTTACGACATATATAGTAAATGTTTTTCAAACATAATACTACTAGGTGATTTTCCCGTGCTCATGCACGGGTATAAATATTTATAAAATAAATATACTATAAAAATTGATTGCTATTTACTTTAATTCTAAGTTAATATATAATTTATATGCATAATTTATATCAGTAATATTATAGTACTTTAGCAGATGATTTTAGATATGTTATATCTAATTGGTTTTCTTATTTTTACAGTCGATTTAGTTATCATATGAATTTATTGGATTGTATCTATTTTTCTAAATTCAACTACAATTTTTTTTTATTCTAAATATATTAAATTTTGATTAATTTTCTTATTTGTATTTAGGTTAGTTGTTGTGTTAGATACATAAATATATTTTAGGTT
Source organism: Eruca vesicaria subsp. sativa (assembly GCA_932364175.1). NCBI lineage: Eukaryota > Viridiplantae > Streptophyta > Magnoliopsida > Brassicales > Brassicaceae > Eruca > Eruca vesicaria. Next base: position 172,984 of record CAKOAT010836265.1, on the reverse strand, counting down.
AGTTGTTGGTGTTAGATACGTAAATATAAACTAAAGTGACTCATTCTAAATTACATAAATTATTCTGAAGTCTCATGCATGTATATAAATTTTACAAAATAACTGATTGCAACAGTTGGTTAATATTTTATTTTCATTTGTTAATATGTTTTGAGTCATCCTATAATTTATATTTATAAAATAAATTATTATCATTATTATAAAACTATATATTCTTATTGTAGTTAAATTTATGATTTTAGATATAAGTTGAATTATGTGATTTTTCCGTGTTCATGCACAAATATAAAATCAACAACATAAATAAATCATACTAATTGATTACAAATTTGTTTTATAATTTATATGTAGATCTTGTATAAATAATTTCATGCTGTTTTAATCTGACATGTGATTTAACATATACAGTATCTAACCGATTTAATTATTATTTGGATATATTATATTGCATTTGTTATTGGTTGATATTACTATAATTATTATTATATATAAAAATATAATTATAAATACATCTATTTTTATTTCAACTAAACTAAATAAGATCAGTTTTATTTAATGTGGAAGTTTCGTTCTTTATCTAGGATGTGTAGTATTTTCATTTTTTGTATATGACAACATAAAAGAAAATGACTGATATATTTTTTAAAATTATTTATATTTTAATTTATAAAAAATAAATGAAAAACTATATTAATAATTTTAAACATAAGAATTCAGATTAGTTTGGGAATTCAGATTTTAAAAGAGACACTGGTTGTTAAAAATATAATTTTAAAACTTAAAATCAACTAAAGATTAAGAAAAAAGAAGTAAAGTAAATATATATAGTTCGCTAAAAATATATTGTCTTATAATATTTAAAATATTTCTGTAAATATTTAATTAAATTATTTTATTAAGATAGAATTATAAAAAAAGTAGTTACATTTTCTAATAATGTTATCTTGCTTAAGATTATTTTTAAAGTATGTTGTTTAGTATTTTAAATAAATACCAATTTTTTGTAGATTTTATTTATATAAGAAAAATATTAATTTACTTTTACTTTTTAAAAAAAAATAATCAAAAAAAATTTATATTTAATTTTTTGAAATCATTTATATAATAATATATAAGTATACTTTAGATAAGTTGAGATATTTTTAATTTATGTAGTCGTATAAAAAATACAAAGAAATTTTCAATCAAATTTATGTTAACAAATTATTATGCAAAACATATGTGAAACACTTTGTAATATTAATTTTAAAATACTTTTAGTTCATAAAGAAACTTCAATATATGTTATGTTATCTAAGTTAGTTTTGATCATCTGAAAATATAGCTTGATGTAAAAAAATATTATTATTACTTTAAAAATATATATTATGTTATTTAAGATTATGTATTAAAAGGAATATATTTCTAATATTAAGATGTTTATTGTGAACTTTCCTTTTTTTATGAAATCAAATTATATATGTGATATATTTTCGTTTTAAAAATTTACTTTTTTTCCTTTAATAAAACTTTTATTTTTAAGTTTCCTTTTTTTTTATGAAATCAACTTATTTATTATACATATTTCTTTTTTAAAATTTATAGTTCATTAATTAATGTTTAATTTATATAATAATATATAAGTATACTTTAGATAAGTTGAGATATTTTTAATTTATGTAGTATAATAAAAAATACAAAGAAATTTTCAATCAAATTTATGTTAACAAATTATTATGCAAAACATATGTAAAACACTTAGTAATATTAGTTTTAAAATATTTTTAGTTCATAAAGAAACTTCAATTTATGTTATGTTATCTAAGTTAGTTTTGATCATCTGAAAATATTGCTTGATGTAAAAAAAATATTGTTATTACTTTAAAAATATATATTATGTTATTTAAAATTATGTATTAAAAGGAATATATTTCTAATATTAAGATGTTTATTGTGAACTTTCCTTTTTTTTTTGAAATCAAATTATATATGTGATATATTTTCGTTTTAAAAATTTACTTTTTTTCCTTTAATAAAACTTTTATTGTTAAGTTTCCTTTTTTTTATGAAATCAACTTATTTCTTATACATATTTCGTTTTTTAAAATTTATAGTTCATTAATTAATGTTTACTTTTATTATATATATTATTTGGAAATAAAATAAAGAAAAGATAAGATAAATTAAAATAAATAAAATTTTAATAATAATGGAAATTATATATATAATATTTTAGTTCATTAAGGGTATCTATGTAATCAACCATTGTGAAAGTTAACGTGAGCGCGACACATAAGAAACTGACTTCTCAAATAATATTATAGAGATTATATAATACGTGTTTTAATCAGATAGATTGTTTCAAATTTTCTATATTATACATGTTTTTCAAACATGTGTTTGTTTCTTCTTCTATATTTTATTGTTTGTTAGATTAGTATTACATTTTAGATAAAATAATATAAATAGAGCTTGATTAAATATTAGTATACTTTAATTTGCAAAGATAATATAAACTTCGAAGAAATTTTTGCTGTAAACTAAACTTATAGCTTTATAAATTAATATTATAAGGAATTTTATTAAAAAAATAATTTTTTAAACAATTTTTTTTTAACAATATAATTTTAGAAATTTACATCGAAATAAATTTATCTAGTATATATAGCGTGTAAATTTTGTTAGGGTATATATATATTCCATATTATATTACGAATCTATGATTTTTGTTAATATATTGTGGATGCATTTACTTATTATTGACATATTTCCTTATAAATAATAGAAGATTCCTAAACTTATATCTATTGATATATTTGCGTGAGTAAGTTAGAAGGTGTGAGGTAATTTAACAAAACCAAATTGTTAATTGTATCTTTGTTATTATAGATATGATTTTTCATAAGATATAATAATGATAAAATTATAGTTGTTGTAATATTACTTTCTAGTAACAACCTCTAGGTTCACCAACCAGTATGATTTCTTTGTTTAGGGTTTAGGGTTTAGGGTTTTGCTAGTGTTAATAAAATATTTTTTTAAAAAGAGTTTTTTGTTTGCAACTACTATTATATATTTTTTATTTTTTTTTATTTAAAAACATAATATAACTCAATAATATTTTGTTTCCTTTTTTAAAAGATACGGAATATAAAACAATGAAATTATATTGGTTGGTGAACTCAAGAATTACTCATAAGAAAACCCAATTATTTTAGACTTATTCTTATGTTCACCCCCTAGGGTGAACCTCTAGGTTCACCAACCAATAGGATGGTGCTATTTTATATTTGATATCTTTTAAAAAAGGAAACAAAATCTTGTCAAATTATATTACGTTTTTGAAATAAAACTAGATCAAAATAAATAAGAATAATAATATTTACAAAAAATGAAAAAAATTCTTTAAAAATATATTTTAACATTATATTATGTTTTAAAATAGAAGATAAAAATAAAATAAAAAGTAATAATTGCAATAAACAATTTAAAACAAAAATCTTTTAATATTTCTTTAAAATAAAAACATGTGTTTAAAATAAAAAGATAAAAATAAATAAAAAACAGTCTAACTGGTTAGTATTAATTTACCCAAGGGTTAAGATTTTTCCAAAGGGTTTATGATTTACCCAAGGGTTTAGGGTCTAAGATTAGGGTCTAGGGTTTAGTATTAGGGTTTAGGGTTCAGGATTAGGGTTTAGGGTTTAGTGTTTTAGTATTAAATATTTTTTTTTAGTTTTTTTAGTTTTTTAATATTATTATTTTTTTTTCTATTTTTATTTTAAAAACAGAATATAACTTAACAAGATTTTATTTCCTTTTTAAAAATATATCAAATATGAAATAACACCATCCTATTGGTTGGTGAATCTAGAGGTTCACTCTAAGGGGTGAACCTAAGAATAACTCGTGCGTAAATATGGTTTGTAATTCTTTTTTTATAGGTGGTTTGTAATTTATAGATTATAAGTATGTATATGTTACCGTGTTGATCAAAAAAGAAAAAAAGTTTGTATAGGTTACCGAGTAGTCACATGAAAAATATTCAATACATTTTATATTTTACATAAAATTTATTTGAAAAGTACAAGAATAATCAACAACAGAATATATATATATATATATATATATATATATATATTTAAGTTCACTTATAAGTTTTGTCAATATATTAGTTTTAATAATGTGAGAGTTAATTAAAGGTAACAAGTACATATTAAACAACTGAATACTAGCTTTAGGGAACAAGATTATTAATTAGCGAGTAAATAAAACTTCGAATAGTCAATAGAATATGACTATTCTTAGGTTCACTCTAGGTTCACCATCCAATAGGATTACATCATTTTATATTTGATATCTTTTTAAAAAGAAAACAAAATCTTATTAAGTTATATTATATTTTTAAAAATAAAAATACAAAAAAATAATTAAAAAATAATTAATAAAAACGAAAATAAATATTTACATCATTTCATATTGATATCTTTTTAAAAAGGAAACAAAATCTTATTAAGTTATATTATATTTTTAAAAATAAAAATACAAAAGACTAATAAAAATAATTAATAAAAACGAAAATAATTATTTTTAAAGAAAATATTTTTACACTAAACTCTAAAGTCTAATCTTAGGTAAATTACAAACTTTTGAATAAATCTATAAAAATTTAGTGTTTATGATTTACCCAGGGACTTAGGGTTGAGGATTAGAGTTTAGGGTTTAGTGTTTATGATTTACCCAAGTGTTTAGGGTTTAGTGTTTATAATTTATTCATGGTTTTAGGGTTTAGGATTAGAGTTTAAGGTTTAGTGTTTTAGTGAAAAAAAAATTAAGATTTTTTTAATAAAATTTACCAAAAGTTTAAGATTTACCTAGGGGTTTAGTGTTTAGGACTAGAGTTTAGGGTTTAGTGTTAAAATATTTTTTTAAAGAATTATTTTTCATTTTTATTAATTATTATTATTATTTATTTATTTTTGTATTTTTATTTTTTTTAAACATAATATAATTTAACAAGATTTTGTTTCTTTTTTTAAAAGATATGAAATATGAAATGATACAATCTTATTGGATGGTGAATCTAAAGGTTCACCCTAGGGGATGAACCCAAGAATAAGTCATTATTTTAAGACAAAATCCAATTATTTTTTATTTCAAATAACAATCACTCCGTTTAGGAGAGGAATATGTGATTTACAATTAGATACCATTTGATAGACTTATAAGAAAAATCAAATTCATACCTCACGTAATTATATAGACTGTTAGAATGTTTAGTATGATGAAAGATGGAGAAATACTAATTTATGGTATGAATTTATTAGATTTTGGTGTGTTGCAGCCTTGCAGGTACAGGCTGTGAACTGAAGGGAAACAAACTTACATGACTGCTGAGCGTGAGACCATTAAACGTAACATTTATATTACATGATGTATATTAAGTAAATATCAAGTTTTAATCTATTCTATTAAAATAGAGTCATTCTTTTTATCTACTGATACAAGTTGTCATTTAAATTTGGACCCTTTCTAGAGTGTTACAAATAATACAAGTTATATAATTGATTGAACCGCATTATTTAAATTAAACCGACGGTTATTTAGGGAATAGAGTTTTGGGCTTACTTTTGTTTTTATGACATCTAATTGTTTGGTTTTTGGGCTTAGTATTAAAGAAAAACTCCAAAAATATTAAATAAACTTTCCACCTTAATAAATCAAAAATCAATTACTATTTTCAGGCACAAAAATATTTAATATTTTCGACAAAACAAAATTATCTATTATTAATCACTTATTTAAATCATGTACTTTAAAACATGGTAATATTTTTAGCCCAAAAATATTTAATATTTTCAACAAAACAAAATTATCTATTATTAATCACCTATTTAAATCATGTACTTTAAAACATGTTAATATTTTTTATTTTAAATAACAACACTCTATCTTGATAAATTTTAATGGTAACTTTTAAATAATTTATTGTTTTATTTTTCTTAAATAATTTACAGATTTAAAAAAAAATGTAAAGCAAAACCAAAAACCAAATCTAAAAACTAAAATCCAAAACCAAAAGCTATAAACGCAGGTTATATTTTTTGCTTTTTTATTACAAAATAAACTATTTCAAAATTTTTAGAAAATTATTTTGTCATATTTTCAGTTTTAAATTACATGTTCGATTAATTGAGATTTGTTTGTTAGTAATATCAGTTCAAACTAACTTAGCAGGTCTAAAAATTAAAAAAGCCAAACCAAAAGCTGAAAATCAAAAATAGAAACTTAAAAACTAAAAACCAAAAACCAAAATTTAAAACAAAATCTAAAAATAAAAACTGAAACTAAAAATTAATGAAAAACAAATATCACCACAAATTTTGGTGAAATGATTTTATCCCAAAACATTCTTTAAATTAAGATAAAACCCAATTACATAAATTTTTAATCATAAAAAATTTATGCGCTTGAATTATATTTTTTGCTTTTTTATTACAAAATAAACTATTTCAAAATATTTAGAAAACTATTTTGTCATCTTTTCAGTTTTAAATTACATGTTCGATTAATTGAGATTTGTTTGTTGGTAATATCAGTTGAAACTAACTCAGCTGATCTAAAAATTAAAAACTCAAACCAAAAGTTGAAATCAAAAATAGAAACTTAAAAATTAAAACCCAAAAAATCAAAATCTAAAACAAAATCTAAAAATAAAAATTGAAACTAAAAACTAATGAAAAACAATCATCACCACAAATTTTGATGAACTGATTTTATACCAAAACATTCTTTAAATTAAGACAAAACCCCAATTATAGAAATTTTTAATCATAAAAAATTAGGGTAATATCAGTTCAAACTAACTCAGCAGATCTAAAAATTAAAAACTCAAACCAAAAGCTGAAATCAAAAATAGAAACTTAAAAATTAAAACCCAAAAAATCAAAATCTAAAAATAAAAATTGAAACTAAAAACTAATGAAAAACAATCATCACCACAAATTTTGGTGAACTGATTTTATACCAAAACATTCTTTAAATTAAGACAAAAACCCAATTATATAAATTTTTAATCATAAAAAATTTGGGTAATATCAGTTCAAACTAATTCAGCGGATCTAAAAATTAAAAACTCAAACCAAAAGCTGAAATCAAAAATAGAAACTTAAAAATTAAAACCCAAAAAATCAAAATCTAAAACAAAATCTAAAAATAAAAATTGAAACTAAAAACTAATGAAAAACAATCATCACCACAAATTTTGGTGAACTAATTTTATACCAATTTTTTTTTCAAATTAAGACAAAACCCCAATTATCTAAATTTTTAATCAAAAAAAATTTCTGCGCTTTTAAGCGCGGGTCAAAGTCTAGTTAGTATTGAAGCAAAGACAAACGGACGATTACGATAAAACTATTGGAAATCCCCTATATATTAATTGAGAAACATTTGAAAAATTGTAACTTCAATTTTGTAATAATTAAAAAATAGCCCATGCTTACGTGTCATTCAATTAGGTAGTCAATTACATTCAACTGAAAAATAAGTAGGTCCACATTCGATTTTTATATGTCGCTAGATATATTTGTTGGTCAAACTATATGATATGATATTTATGATAGAAGCACATATGATTGTCCTGCTAGATATAATTACTATTTTATTTTCTTTCCTTAAATAAAAGCTACGGAATTACCATAAATGAGAAATATATATATATATATATATATATATATATATATATATATATATATATATATATGACAATTAATTTTTCTAATAATAAATATTTGATAACAATTTGTATCTCCTCCATCATTTTTTCTTTAATTTTATATTTAGTTATATAAACATTTGTTTTCACTTGTAAATTGGTATATATTATAGTAATCACATATTTACAATATGTGTAGTAAATGTTTTTCAAACATTATAATATTATATAATACGTGTTTTAATCAAATAGATTGTTTCAAATTTTCTGTATTATACATGTTTTTCAAACATGTGTTTGTTTCTTCTATATTTTATTGTTTGTTAGATTAGCATTTCATTTTAAGATAAAATAATATAAATATAGCTTGATTAAATATTAGTATACTTTAATTTTCAAAGATAATATAAACTTCGAAGAAATTTTTGCTAAAAACTAAAATTATAGTTTAAGGGTTTGTTTAGTTGTTTGTCCACTATATTTTTGAAAATCATACACCGGATGTATTTTAACAAAAATGATGAATTCATAATATGTGATATCAGGTAGATAAACATATAGCAGTAATACAACTAATTATATTCATTTCTTATGTTGTATAACTAAGTTTTTTAGTTTCATTGCCAAAATAAAACTATGTAAAAATTTGTACAATCTAAAACTAGTACAACTATGTCTATAATCGTACAACTCAAAAACGAGTACAATTATGTACACAATCATACAACTCAAAACTAATACAACTTTGTGTTATTACGTTTAATTTTTATCATGTTTTAAACATGATAGTTGTATCATTCCTTCATTTACTGATAAAACTGGTTTAACTTTCCATTTTATTCAAAAATTTGTTACTAGTAAATTTGGTACAACTTTGTCATTTCCAAAATTGACAAAACAAAACAAATGGGTATTCTGAAACAATAATCAAATATCTATATTTCTAAGTGGTGGGAAAACCCTCTCTTAGTTTTTTGGAGTTTCTGACAATTTTTTTTTTGAAAATTGTTAGCCATCACATAATTTTATAGAATCTAGTTTATACTTTTAATGTTGATTTACTTGTTTGATCTCATTATTCTGGAACAACATATACCAAACGTATTTTTTACAAAAATTATGTTTCTACACTATGTTAGACATAGTATGAACACGTAAAAAGATGGTACAACTAATGCATTTATATTTTTCACGTGGTACAAGTAAGTTTTTACTACATCGGTCATACATGATCTTTTTTTTTTTTGAACGGCTCATGATCTATTTTTCACTTTGTTGTAATAGTTGTACCAATTATACGTGTCATACATGATTCATTTTTCTTATGATTTTGTGTCTTATATGATTTCCTTCTCTTGATTGAAATACAACAAACATTGGTATGCTATCTTTTTATGACGAAATATGCAAACTTCACCATATTTTTCTTGTATTTGTGCTATTGATCTATCTCTTATCTTATTTTCTTGTCTATATAAGAAATGAACATTGAGGCGAAAAGATTACTACCCAATGTTAAAACAGCACAACTCAAGTGCTGGCATAATTAAACTAGTAATATTATTACCGTATCTGAACCAGCTGTACAACTTGGATTATTATTGTCATAGTCCAAACACAAAACATGATTGTTTATGTATCATTTTCGCAAACATTACATTATCTTTTGCACTATACTCTTCTAAATTATTCATCTACTGTAACTTTTTACGGCTTCGCATCCACCTTCTTTAGTTTCAGAAGCAAAAAGATGAAGATGAAGATTTTTCGAAAATAGTACACCTAATATAACACTAGTACGTACAACTTGTAAATAAATCATTAAGAAATCAAATATTATTGAAAATAGACTATTCATGTATTTTGATACATGCAAGTGGGAATGTTAGATCAACATGTCTCATTGGTTCTACATCATCCACTTTTCTAACATCATTCATATGCTCGATCGAAAAATATCACCATATTAGTTACAAAGTTGTATTAGTTATACATATGTTAATTGTAGCAGTTATATGTGTTATACTCAATGTATTTGTTCTAGTTATATTTGTTTTAGTTGTACTAGCTATATTAGATCGAGTTGTACTAGTTTGAATCATACTAGTTATACTAATAATACTCTGTGTTTGTCTTTATCATATGAATCTCGTATGAAAAATATGAAATTCGGCATTAGAGAAGTTATAATTCGTTTAGTATGACTATGGATTAATCGATTTGAGAGAAAAAAAAAAGAAAACTAATAAATATTTGAAGAAAATTTTGGATTTTGTTTTAAGGTGAAATAAACATCCATGGAGAAGAAAAAAGAAAATTTAGGTAAACAACTGGATTAGATCGGTTTATGGGTCGGGCTTAGATATAAGTGACATGAATCCGTAAATATGTTAAAGTCTTTAGTTTTTTTTTAGATTTTACATACTTTTGAATTAAATTTAAATATAAAATAAATACAAATTAAGAGGGGATCATTTTATAGTTTGTGATACCCATGTGGTCATGGCAGAATTTGCTCAGTGATTTTTCCAACTATACAATATATATTAGAAATCTATCACTTTCTTTGTAGATCATATTTATATATTAGTAAATAGAATATGAACATTTGTAACTCTTAATTTTATATTTAGGAGTATCAAATCACTAAAAACAATATATGCATCATGTATATAAACTTTCATATAGCGTCCTCCCCCCCCCCCCTTCCCCCTCTCTGTGATACCCATATGTGTCATGACAAATTTGATACGTAATTTTTCCAGCTATACACTATATATTAGAGATCTATAACTTTCTTTATAGATCACATGTATATAGTAGCAAAAGAATATAAAGAATATGAATGTTTTTAACTCTTAATTTTATATATAGGAGTATCATATCAATAAAAAAAATATCTACATTCTGAATATAAAATTCCATATAGCTCCCCTCCCCACCCTCTTTCTTCTGCATTGACTTGAGCATTTGGGCATTATTTTATTTGAAGAATTTATTAGGGATTTTTTTTCTTACAAATTTAAACAAAAATAAAAATAAACATTGATCAAAAAGACAATTAAGAGGTTACAAAATCAGGATAATCTCGTGCATGCTAGAGTATTGTAGTGATGATGCTTGAAAATGAACTTAGTTTCTTCCTAAAGTTTTCTAAGAATAAGAATGACAAAGATCACTAAAATGCATATAAGTTATTACATGTGGGAAATGTGGAAGTATGTCCATAAAGAATGCGTCGTTGAACTAATTTTTAATTGACTATTATACCTTAATGAAAAACAAAAAACTGTTTGATAAGTAATGGCATATATTTCAATATACCACATTAGAGTAAGATTAATTAATAAGAATCTTATTTTAATATTATAGATATAACTATATTACATAGCAAGATATTATCTTTGAGGACAAATACTATTGATTATTAAAGTTTTCTACAATTGAAGTTCATATAAGCCAAGTTCGTTTACATGTGGATCACTGTCGATGGAAACTCAAAAAGCATTTTTCTTACCAACAAGCCATAACCAACCTAATGAAATTCCTGTAAATGCTCCTGCTAATATAAAAGTCACCAGCAAATTCCCTAATGCATTCTTCTCCGGGCCCTTCACAAAATACAAAATCAGAATAAAAATGTAGCTAGAGATTAATTGTTTATAAGAAACGCAAATCACAAATAACAATCAAACCCATTATATAGGACAGTTAGACAGATTACCATGTATCCTTTGGGAGCTATGGTAATAATGCAAACGGTGAGATGTCCAGTAGTTAATCCCAAAACAGAAATGAGCATTATCATCCATCCTTTATCACCATATCTCGCGGTGAAGTAGAATGCAGGAACGAGTAAAAACCGTGACAAGACCACAATAGTTAGTGCTTTTCTATTCTCAACGTTCAGCCATTTCACCAGCGGTAAGTATCTCCCGACCAAGTCCCAAAAATTGTACACTGCTACTAGGATTAGCGCGTACCAAGTGCCTAACCCATGTTGTCCCGTGTTCTCGTATAAAAACCCAGGAAAAATAGATAATGTCAAAACATAGATGAGGAATAAATTCACTGCATGGTCTATGTTTTGAAGCAATAGCTCTTTTTTGCTTAGCCTTAGATTCTTGGAATCATCATTAGTCTACACATGAAAATAAGGAAAATAAACAATGCTTAAGGAGGGGAATCTTTTTTTTAAAGACATTGTAAAAGAAACTAAGAAGGCAATATTTTTGAGGCATCCAAAAGATACCAAATCTGATTGACTCTGGATACCAGCAGCAGCAAGATCAGCAGCAACAGTTTTGGATCCTTCTGAAGCGGCTTTCCTGCGGTAATACTTAACGATAGGTAGTTTTGGGAATACGTAAGCGTAGAGTATCACACAGAGAAATTCTATGAACGTTGAGATTGCTAAGAATATCACTACAAAAAGAAGAAAAATGCAAGAAATGAAACTTTAAACACACATACTTGCTCCCACAAGATATTGGATTTTTTGCGTATTTGTGATCTCTCAAAAATGTCAAAACTTACTTGCTCCTTTTCTGAGATTGTCGTTTGATTTCTCAAAGACTGCCTTAGTTATTAGTCTAAGCGCTGTAGTTAGACCACCAGCTAGAGCAGAACCGGCCATGAGTGACTACAAAGAAGCAAAAAAAAGATTTATATCTAGCAAAACCTTTTCATGTGGCGATTTTCTAAACAAGAGACTTTGAATCTGTTAGAACTGATTAAACCTGCATGATTTCAGGGCACATCAAAGATAAATCACCGACCAGTCCTCCTTTAACAGTAGCGTCCGCGATGCCAAATGAAGCAACGATTGTGCATAAACCCATATAAGGCCCGATTCCACCGTGTCCTTTTGTGGTCAAATCCAACTGTTTTTTTTTAGTTTCTAATTAGAGACTTGAGTCCATAATCAATGTTCATTCTATTAAAAATATCAATGTAAATTTAAGGCTTAAATATAAACTTACAACTATGAGCAAGAATGTAGATATTGTGAATAGAGAGTAACCAATTAGGATTCGTTTTCGAGTATTGATCTTTGATTCGTGGTATGCGAGAATGGTGATTGTTGCAATCGCAAATGGTTGGTATATAAGTGGTAAAACCCTTGAAGGATGATAAGCCTACACAATACATGTCTCTGACTAGTCAAGTATGAGTATGTGACTACCAGAAGAACAATTTATAAGAATCTCCTAAACAACATGATTTACCAAGTGATTTCTTAGGTGTCTTCAACACAATCATTCTAGAATAAAATGACGATATTACCTATTCAAGCATATGATATAACTCATATCTAATTATGACATCCATATCACAATTCTAACAAAAAAAAATTCAGTAATAGAAATTCAAATATAAGATTTCAGTGATATAATTTATTAAAAAAATCATATGCAATAATAATTTAAAGTTAGCTAGAATCTAATCCAAATTTACACTCTGAACCAGTTAATAACTAGAAACTAAAAATATTCATTGTCTTATTAGTATTTTATATATTTTCAATGTTTATAAGGAAAATTCATCCAAAAATTGTAAGAAGGTATTTCATTCTTAAATTTATATTTCGTGAATAAATTTTTCTTATACTGTTCTTATTTCTTTCCTTTTAAATATTGTATATCCATGATACTATAATTCATTTTAAGGCATAAAACACCATTATATAAATTAGCAAATGTAAAATAAACAAGTGCTCTATTATTTATCATTTATAATATTTTATAAACTTGTTACATGCTATTGAGATTATTGTAACATGGAAAACTCATTTATATTCATATATTGGCAGGCATAATAATAATCCAAAACTCTTAAAGATAAAATAATGTATAAATATTTATAATTTTCCAATCAATCTTAACAAAGACAATACTTAGGCGACAATGATAACCAATCAATTTTTTAGATATATTTAATTTATTACCCAATGTAAGGATAAGCTTAATCCATTTTCTAAAATACTTAGCTTATATAAAATTTACTTGCAATAAATATTTAATTAAGATTTTGATTCATTAGGTTGTGAATAAATTTTCATGAGTTAGATGTTTTTAAAACAAATAAAAATAAAATTTATTTAATTGTGTTTTTTAAATAAAATAGAAATTATATTTCAAGTTCTAGTAATTAAATTAAAGTAAATCTAAATATATTCAGAGTAAGAAAATTTAAAATATAATTTTAAATATGTTTTTGAAAAATCAAAATCCTAAAATAATAAATAAAAATATAACTTAATTTTTTATTCTTAATATATAATATTTAGGATTACATTTATTCACATGGCGCATGAGATCATCTAGTGAAAAATAAATATGATGAATGATATGTAAATTATTTTCTATAAAGTTGTAGGAAGACAATGAGATTCTCGTTAGGATGAATGATTAATTGACTTTAGATTTAGTGAAAATAAGCTCATTATTGTTTTTTTTTCTGAAGACGCATATTTATAAATCAATAACAGTTAACTAAAATCTTACAAAATATTATATCCTATTAAAAATAGTTTTTTTAAAAAAATTTAGGAAATTATAAGATTTAAATTCTTTTTCAAGGGTAGTTAAATGTAAAACAGTTTTGAAAGTATCTCTAAATTTTCAAAAACATATTTTTGTTAACTATGTTTGTTTTTTAAAAGACAAAAGTTAGGTTTTTAGAATTTCGTAAAAACATAACTATTGGTAGATAGTTAATAAATTTTTAATACGAAAATATAGTTTGAAAAAAAATTAAAATAAATCAAATGAAATATTTATAGATACTATTTTATATGTTTATGTTTATAAGTGGTTTTTATTTTCTATTCAAACTAAATTAAATCAAATATTTGAATTCTGTTAAAATACTAATATTAATTATCCTAGAATCTTAAGTTAAAAAACTTAGGAAAGTGAATGATCTAAGACCCAGTCATTATCTTAAAGTCAATTTTTCTACATTTTTGGTTAAAAGACTTTAATTTCAACACTTACAAATTACAACCAATCACATCCAGTTACATTTTAATTTAAATAGGTTTTCTTAATTATTGTTTTTGGATATATATTTGGTAATTTAATGGAACATGGTGCACAATGCTAATGAATGCGCCAAAAGTTTACTATAAAATTATATTATTTATGAAAAATCATGGGTGCAAGAGAACATCTACTTACCTCTATAGCTAATAGATCATATTGAATTGAATAGTAGATCTCACTTTTACTGGAAGTTGACTTCTTAATGAATTTAATCAAATTTTATTAATACTAAATTTTAATTATAGACATTATATTCGAATGTGAATTATAAAATTTGATTTTAGAATATATATTATGATTGATTGATTATCACAATTAGATTGAACTAAAACCATTATTTTATTTTAATTTAAATATTAGTTTGAAATACTTATACTTTTTCCTATTTCCAAATTTGTTGAGTGATAACTTAATCTATAATGCTCCATGAAAATATATTATATGCCAAATATTACTTCTGAAATATTTATTTTTAGTAACGAAGAACACTTTAGTGTTTCTCCTAATTCTTTTTTTTCTCAGTTTGTAGGTCACACTATTTAAAATCTATATTTTATTCGATAACAAAAACAAAAACCAAATTTCAGTATGGGATTAACCGAACCGGGAAAACTTGGTAGTAGTAATCTGCAATAGTGAGCATACTGTTCCAAGAAACAAGACCTCCAATTCCAAGAATACAGCAAACCACCATTGCTTGATACTTCCCCTGTTTTGTGAAGTCAGGATATAAACAAGAATCTGAGGGAAAAACATTGAAAGATCTTGGTTTAGGATCTGAGATTTGGGTTCTGGAAACTTACCTGAAGCTTCTCAGGAGCCTGGTTCCCGTATCCATCCGCCATTATCTAATATTTCAGGAGCTCAAAAGAACATAATCCTGTTTCAAGACTCAAGAATTACTTACTTGGAACTTAGTAAATGTGAGGGATTGCAGAGTCAACGTCGTGCTGATTTTAAGCATTCATGTCTATGCAAAACAAGATTCTTGAAACATAGAGATCAGTGTGTAAACTATAGGGGGTTTAAAGTTTGACAGCAAATTTGAGAGGTTAAAATAAGACTCAGAGCCCAGCCCTTGTTTTACAAAAATAAATAAATAAATAAATAAAATAAGATTCAAAATGGACATAACCTAAGGTCTAAAGTTTGGTTTGGCAACTTTTCGTCCACTTCTTTTTTCTAGAGTGGGGATCTGACTACCGAGATCAACCGACATATATGTAATCACCTTTCACAATTTCACTTCTCTTATAGAGTTCTCTATTATATGTAATCACCTTTTACGTCGATTTAACTAAACTAAAGACTTCAACAACAACAAAAATGTGAGAGAAATAAAATAAAACTCAGAAAAAAGAGAAATAATTAATTCGTTATAAATATTAAACTATTTAAAGTTTGAATGGATTTTAGTTTCAGTATTTACTATTTAGTGGACTGGATAACAGTGTAATCTAAATCTGAAAGCAAAAACAAAAAATCTCCAAGAAAATAGAGAACAATGGCCATTTCATCACGATATTATTTAGTGAGTTAACACATAAAGTTAATTACTAATCTTTACATTAATTAAGACTACCATGATTTTATTAATCAAAGTTTAAAAGCTTTTATACCATGCGTGGAATTTGATTTGTAGAAGATATAGTTTTTGCAGTATATAAGATGCAAAGATTATTGGAAATTCTCGAATGGTTTAAATAGAATCGTTCATTGAGGTAGTGTGCTACAAAGAGCTGATGTCTATAAAAAACAGGGCCGATACTAGATACTGCCTCATGAAACATTTGTAATAGGCTCTAATTTTTTAGGTCCCCAAAAAATAAAAAGCTAATTATATTATATATATATTATATACATAAAATTTTAATAATCATATACATTCCACTTTAAATTTGTTTCAAAAGATATAGACAATTGTTATTTTTTCTGTGAGGAAATTTATGTCTTATTAGTACTTTGTATTTGAAGTATTTTTACAAGTTTGATTCTGTTATTTTTTGTGATGTTGTATACTGACTCCCGTTTTCTATTTTGTTTCAGGCCCCTAAAATTTTAGGCCAGCCCTGATCAAAAATCAGATAAATTAACTTAGAGTGTATATCAAAAGATTCAAAACTATAAATGGTGAAGAATGAAACTGTAATCTATTCTTAATTTACAAAAAAAAAAGGAAATTGTAATCTATTCTTTTTTTTTTTTTTGACAACGAAAGGCTGATCTATTACTCAAGTTTGAGGTGGTCTGGGGAGCCAGACCGGAATAGAACAACCAACATACATAAGATCCCGATAAAAGGATCGGGCAGTCTTAGCTAAATGATCTGGCACAGTATTTAGAGCTCGAGGTACATAAGAAATCTGAAAATCTGGGAAACAAATCCGTAATGTCGAGATCCTCTCCAGTTCCGTCGAAAAGCTTGGCCATCCGTGAGGGTCTTTGAGCATTGCTACCAAATCCTTATAATCCGTCCCAAAGCTCTGACATGGCGAATGTTGAAGCATGTTCTCCATTGCCCACCGCAGCACCTCCAGCTCAGAATGCAAAGCCGACTCCACTCTGCTCACATTACGCATCCCCATCAGATGACTATTTCCCAAGCTATCCTTCCACTCCCATCCACAACCAGAAAATTGATCCGTAGAGGTCCAAGAACCATCTATCATGCAAATCTTGCGTAGGCTTATGACCTGCCGCTCAGTGTCACCGTCCTCTTGTGTAATCATAATATCCTGCTCATTAGCCTGGAACCAGGCAAGACACTCGCTCTCTGCATACCGGGCCAATTCCAGAGGATCCCTATCAATACCTCTAAACAGCTTATCATTCCGAGCCTTCCAAATGTACCATATCAACCAAGGAAAAGGATCTCTGTCTAGTTCTGGTCCACAAATACTCTTCTTCCGCCAGAACAGATAATCCATATTCGAATAAGTGCTCTCCAAAGGGAATAAAGTGACACTGGTTGGAATCGATGACAGGGCCCATACTTGTAAAGCTGGTGGACATTGGAATATTGCATGTGTAATTGTTTCATCCAGTTCTCCGCATCGTGGACAGACATTATCGCATCTTATGTGTCTGCGATTCAGCGCACTCGTAACAGCCACCTGCCCCGATATAATCTGCCACATAAGATGACGCATCTTTGGGGGCGCTTTAACCTTCCAAACTTGTGCTTGGAGCCTTTTAAAGCTTGGTTCGTCTACTAAGATCTCATCCTCTTTCATAAGTATATTACGAGCTACCCAATAACCAGACTTGATTGTATATTGTCCACTCCTAGTGTAACTCCAGCAGTGTGTATCTCTGCGATAGGTCGAACTGATAGCTATACTCCGTATGAGAGGTATATCATCAACGTCGACATATCTTGTCAGCCTGTCCAAATCCCAAGACTTTGTTTCCTGATTAATAAGATCACTCACTCGCATATTTGGATGCATAACCGGGGCAGTTGCATGTGCTGGTCTCGCTGGGATTGTTGGAATCCATGGATCCTCCCATACCTTCACTTCATACCCTGAATGAATCTTTTGTCTAACCCCCAGTAACAATAATTCACGTGCAGCCGAGATATTTGTCCACACATACGATGGACTGCTGACAGTAAGCTTTCGCAAAGGCGTGCTTAATCTATAATATCGCCCTCTCATAACACGAGCAACCAATGAATCCGGGTTTTGGGCCAATCTCCACAGCTGCTTTGCCAGTAATGCCAGGTTAAACTCATGTATCATTCTGAATCCGATTCCGCCCTCGTCTTTAGGTAGACATAACTTGTCCCATGTAGTCCAGTGTAAGCCTCTCTTTGGTGGGTTTGAACTCCACCAAAATTGTGCAATGGCACTAGCCAAAGCGTCACATATCTCCAAAGGGAGCAAAAAGCAAGACATCACATATGTTGGGAGAGCTAACAAGATTGACTTAATCATAACCTCTTTTCCACCTTTAGACAACCATCTACCCGTCCACCCATTCACTCGGTGTCGAAGCTTGTCCTTTAAGAAGGCAAACAACTTGCATTTCGAGCCACTGATATCCTCTGGTATCCCCAGATAGGTTCCCATCCCTGCATCATTTTGTATCCCAAGCGTATCTTTGATCTCTTGCCTAGCCACCTGACCGATCCTCTTACCAAAGAGTAGAGAAGATTTGTCAAAATTGATGCACTGTCCAGACGCCTGTCCATATTTTCTAACCACCTTCATTACTTCTTCATATTCACGGGGCTCCGCCTTACAAAAGAACAGGCTATCATCAGCAAAGAGCAGGTGGGATATCGAAGGACACGCACGTGTAATGCGCATCCCCGTTATCTTTCCCTGAATCTCTGCGTGATTAAGAAGGCTAACGAGCGCTTCCGTGCATAGAATAAAAATGAAAGGGGATAAAGGATCTCCCTGACGTAGACCTCTCTCCGAGACTATATTTCCTCGAGGCTGTCCATTCATAAGTACTTTATACTTCACTTTTGTTATGCATCGCATAATCCAAGTAATCCATACTTCTGAAAACCCCATCTTTCTCATGGTGGCTTCAATGAAAGACCATTCCATACGGTCATATGCCTTTCTCATATCTGTTTTAATAGCCATCCTCTTATTGCAACCACTCGGCTTTGTTCTCAGGACATGAAACAATTCTTGTGCAATCATTATGTTGTCCGATATCTGTCTCCCAGCAACAAAGGCTGACTGGGTTTCAGAGATCCTATCTGGAAGAACCTTCTTCAGTCTTTGGCATAATACCTTGGAGATAATCTTGTAACAAACATTACAGAGACTGATGGGTCATAGTTGACTCATCTGGTTTGGCTTGTCAACTTTTGGGATAAGACAAACATTAGTATCTGTGAGTCCCGTCGGAATAGTTCCTTGGAATAAAAACTCATTAACCATACGAGTTAAATCTTCCTTGACAATGTCCCAAAATTTTTGATAAAACAGAGCTGTCATTCCATCAGGCCCAGGAGCTTTCTCAGGATGCATAGCAAAAAGAGCTAATTTCACCTCCCACTCCGAAACTGGAGCTGTGAGTCCCTCATTATATGCAGGTGTAATTGTAGTGGTTACTTCAGAAAGTGCCTCCTCAGGGTCCGACGATTGAAATATTTCCCAGAAATAACTAGTAGCAATGGCTACCAAGCCTTCCTCATCCTCCACAACATTCCCATCTGCATCAAGAAGTTGGGTGATCCTGTTCCTCGCTCTACGCTGCTTCGTTAAGGCATGAAAAAATTTGGTGTTTCGATCTCCCTCCCTTAGCCAGAAAATCCTACACTTTTGCTTCCAGAATAGTTCCTCTGCCTTAAGGGCCTCAGACAATTCTTTTAGAGCTGCCGCTATCTCCTCAGTAGTGGCATCATCGTTGGAGGATAGTCGATCTACCTTTTCCTTTAACTCGTCTATACTCTTCTCTGAATTCAGATTGTGTTGTCGTTTCCAATCACATAACGCCCGCCTGCAACTTGTAATGTGCTCCATAATACTTGCTCCTGGTGGTAAATCAGGTGATTTCCATCCTTCCAATATAATCTGTATGAGTTCCTCATTCTGAAGCCAACGTTTATCAAATTTAAAATTTTTCGATCTCCGTGGCTTCTTTTTAAGAATGTCAGCCAGGATTGGACGATGATCCGAACCCCAAAGCCTCATATACTGAACTTTAGAATGAGGAAACTTCTCATGCCAGTTCTCATTACCCACAGCCCTGTCTAGCCGACATCTAACAGTAGCATTTCCTGCTCTCCTTCCGACCCATGAAAGCATATTTCCTGTAAAAGGGAAATCCAGCATGCCACAGTCACTGAGCATCTGCTTAAAAGGCAAGAAAGAGCTATCTGTGCGTTGTCTGCCACCTTCCTTCTCTTCATGACAAGTAATTTCATTAAAATCACCAATCATAAACCAAGGTCCATATCTTGTTGTTGAGAAACGCGTAAGACGTTCCCAAACTAAATCTCTTCTTTCAATTACAGGATCCCCATAAACAATTGTCATGTAGACTTTTATTCCATCAATGACTGCCTCAATGTCAATCATTCTGTTATTCGAAAATAAAAATTTAACATGAAAATCATCCATAAAAAATAAAGCTAAACCACCGCTGAGACCACGTGGCTCAACGGTATACAACTGATCATATCCTAAGTCGGTCTGAATGTCTTGCAACAGCAGCCTCCTGTTCTTTGTTTCAGAAAGGAACACTAGTCCTGGGCGATGCTTCTGACACATCTCCGTAAGGCGTCGAACTGTGAGGTCAGTCCCAATCCCTCGATAGTTCCAACTGAGTGTCCTCATGGATACAGGTGGAATGGGTTTTTGGATCCCATCGAACCACTTGATTTCTTCGTTTTAGACCGATCATCCTTAGCATTATGACTAAGAAATTTTGGTTTAGCCTTTCCACCAGTGTGCTTCTCAGAAGTGGAATGTAGAACTCGTAACCGTGGAGATCCCCGACGGAGAACCTCTTTCTTCCTAGGAGTACGTCTGTTCCCAGTCTTTACACCTTTCAAACTTCTTGAGCCACTCCCTTTCTCCATTCGCTGTGAACTATGCTGAGTTACATGTGCCTCCAACTCCAAGAGCTCCTCATCAAACATGTCATCCTCCACATCCATATTTCCATCCTCCTCATGTGACAAAGGTCCCATATCCGATAAAGCGTCAATTACACGGGCATCACCTTCCACGGCTTCCGCAAAATCCGTGTGATACGTCAAAGAACGTACAACACTTCGAGGCCGAACTGTCACATTGTCCTGCATGTTAGGAGATGTGATCTTACTTGCTAGCCGTTTCTTCTGTGGATGCACATACACCTCTGGGGGATCAGCATCATGATCCTGCGCACTATGTTTCTGAACGTCGTTATCCCGCGAGTACACTTGGTTGTGCGAAGACTCTGCTACACGTGAAACTCTCCCAGCAGGTGCAGAAGTCGTATGCTCAGAACGAACCTCATCAACAACAGCCCGCGCATCAGCAATCTTCTCACGTGAAATCCTCTCTCTAATGCTATGCCGTGGAGCGACAATGTGGTGTACGCGAGGAGAACGAACACCTCTGCTCACTGCAGTTTGTTGATCAGCATGCAATTCAAGCGCTTTAACTTGATGATCAGCTTGGATTTCCCGATCAGAGGACAGACATCGTTTACTCAAGCTCTTCTCTCTCCATTCCATCTTATCACTTCTCTTAGTCATACCAGAACTGTGTTGACTTCCGGTGCCTTTCCAATCTGCTGCCACCCCACCACGCCTGCTCTCCGCTCCAATACTGATAGATCGTTGCTCCATTGATCTTCTACCTGCAGTGTCATAAGACTTCTCCCAGCGTCGGTTTGCATTGTGGTTGTAGGGGTACTGAACGTTTCTGTTACTCTGCCTCTCATTTCTTCGCCTAAACACCCTGTCACTCTGATAATCTAAAGCATGTCTCTGGGGGACACACTCTTTACCATGAAAAATTCTCGAACTTGTACCGGAACGTTGATGTTCCTCCTTGGAACGACGAGAAGGATGCATGCCATTATGATCAGCGATATAATGATGTTCCTCCTTGACATTATGAACAGCGGTTTGTTGCCTAGGTGTATCCGCAGAAGTGGAAGAATTAACCTTCAGCCTCATGTTAAGATCGTGACGTTCCTTTGGTTTCTCTACCCGAGAAAAAACGGAGATTTGTTGTGGTTTCGAAGGACAATGGTCCTTTTCATGGGTCAAGAAGCCACAAGTAGTACAATGTTTGAAGAGCAGATCATAGGAGAACTTGATTGTAACTTCATCACCTTCAGAGTTAGTCGCCATTCTTGTGAACTTTAGTGGCTTGCGTGTGTCAATCTTGATCAGCATCCGTCCCTCCTCAAGCTCAAGCGTATCAATGCACCCCAAAGAATTCCCAAGACCTCGCAGGTTCTTAACTGTCCACAAGTGCAAAGGCACTCCAGTTATTGTTACCCAGAAGGGGATAGTCCATGGATAATCATCGTGCACAATAGGCTCCCACCTCACTAATACGAACATGTAGAAGTTAAAATGAAAAGGGCCTTGTCGTAGAACTTCATTAAGATCAGCTTCCGTAGTAAAGTTTAACAAAAACTTTCCATTGCCCAAATCATTCGCAGTAATACGATCCTGCATACCCCATTGAGTCGGCATGTAGTTGATTAGTTTCTCAACCTTTTGTTTCCTCGGATTTAGTATTTTCCCAATCAACGAAAGCCCAAACTCTTGAGCCACATGTGAGTCCTCGTCATCAAGGAGTTGGAATGGCACTTCGTCGGAAATGCTCATGATACCCTTTCCTGGTACTTCTCCTGTCCTTCCCAACGAACTCATTCTCAGACCAAAAGCTGTTTTAAATGATAAAACAGAGAGACTGATCCAATATATCAAACAGTCAAGTCCGGATCAAAGGATCCAAACGATGAGCAAGGGCGATGAACAGTGTGATACCCAACGACGAGCAATGTGAAAGACTCCACACAGTCCGGATCAAAGAAACCCCGACGTCAAGAGAACAACGATGAGCAGCTGGTAAATGATGTGGTGACAGAACGATGAGCAGCCGGTGAATGATGGTGTGCTCTGTTTGTGATTCAACAAGATAGCCGGAATTTTGATCGAGATACTCCGACCACACGAAGGAGTGATGGTGAAGCAATCAATCTGTCGTCAAAAACCTTCAGGAGAAACGATCCAGGAGCCAATCCCCAACGTCAAAGGACGTGATGATAGAGGAATGCTCGAGATTTCAAGGGAAATCGTTGCTGATGATCACCACTGCGAAGATCTCCATGTTGGTCGCCGATCGCTCTCCAAAAGCCCTAGCCGCCGTCAGGTAGCGATATTCTCATGTATATGCTTATTATGTTCTTGAGTCCTGTAATCTATTCTTGTAGAGTTACGCGTCATAAAATAAAATAGAAAGGACACCATAATAGTTTTACTATTATTAAAGTATTGCATTTATTAGCAAGTTTCCTCTACTTCCAATCGATACATATCGACCACAAACGTTTTCTTTTAATAAAGGGCAATTGAGTCAATCCTTCTCAAGCTAATTTCCAAATTAAGTAATATTATATATTTTAATGTATTAAATGAATCTGAGAAATGTAATCTTTTAGGTGACCATCAATAATTGCTTAAGATTTTTTTTAGGGAAAATTGGAAAATTGGAATACTCTCAACTTGGATTTGTCAATATAAGACTTTTAGAATTTTTTTTGGGAAAATAGGATTCTTAAATCTGTTAATACCATAATACCCTTTCAATTAATCAATTAAGGGGAATTATAAATTTACATTATAAATAAAAAAACAAAAAAAAAAACAAAAAACAAAAAGAATCAGGACACAAAGTACAAAGGGGAAATCGATAACCCTAATTTTGTTTTACATCATCTTTTCCGCCGAGCCCTCTCCCATGGCGATTCCGCCTTCTCTCTGACATAATTATGTGACAATTCAACACATACTCGTACACGAAGAACACATTATGTATCAAGGTGACTCATGATTCAACACACCCGATGATCAAAACTGATTTAAAGAGAAATATTTGATTATTTTTGGTTCGGTTCTATTATCTGGGATCGGGATCGATCGATCTAAAATAGAGATCGATCGATCTATGATAGATTGATCGGTGAAGATCGACTGAACTGGACAAGGTCGATCAGTTTCTGCTCTGTGCTTTTTTATGTTTTTATTTAATCATCGAGATCGACCGTCGGGATCGACCGACTCTTTCTGGGATCGATCGATCCCGTGAGGAAGAGAGAAAATCGTGGACAAAATATTCTCTAAGATATTTAGGAACATCTTCAACCGAATATGGAAGTTTCCATATTTTGCGGATTACCTAGAATATGTATAATACCTAAGACAGAACACAGTAGAAAAGGTAGGAAACGTATTCTTTCTCAAGCGTCACATAAGGTAACATGCTGAATTGGTTATGGCACAAAATCTGGATGAGGTATATCAATAAGTTATGGTTATAAATCAGTATCTAGCTTCACGTACACCAAAGACATATGCCTTGATTATAACGTTACCAATACTACCTCGGTTAGAATAGACAAGAAATGTTATATTACGTTTCATACCTCGGGTCTATCTAGCAACAACACCCAGTATATGATGTCTAAGCTGAGTAGATAACCAGAACGAGTATTCTATCTGTATCAAGAAGATAAACTAAAATATGATTCCACTTTTAAAAAATAAAAACTTAAACATATATGTTGTCATACTTATGTTTTCTAGCCTTCTCATAGTTTTTTCTATTTTTCAAAATTAGTTTACTATTTTTTTCATTAATAAAGGGTAAAACATGTCCAAAATTGCCAAAAGTATGAGAAGTCATATATGGATAAATAAAAGTTTAAAGTGTCCCAATTTTCTAATTTTCCCTTTTTTCTATTCATTTGAGAATTTCATGAACTTATGAAATGGTTTGGAGTCTTTGGACTAATGAACTCTTTTCGATATAATAAACTGTACACAATAGGTTTATGACTATACAATCATACGATGAAATATAATGGAATACTTTCATAATCAAGTTACTTAACAATCTGGATCTCACCCGGGTCGATGGTCTAATTCTCCACCAGAAATATCATATAGCACCAAATGTCCACGGAACTATGACCCCGTTTTATTTTTCTCTTAGAATAAAGTTTGAAACGTATTTTCTTATCAAATTAAAGTTATATTGTATATTTTCCCACAATTATAAAGATCAAAAACTAAAAATCCATTAAATCAATTTTTTATTGGTTTATTGTTTGTAAGCAAACCGTAAACCATGTTAAGCCAATGACTAATCGGATTAAAATTTAATCAGTCGGATCTTTTTAAGTTCGAATGTTGGGTCGTGTTACTGTTCTGATCCACTGGTCGGATTTTTTTTATTTTGTTTTGGTTTACTTTTGCTCAGTTTATTATATAAGAGTGGAGATTTAAATTCGGTTTTCATAAATCATAACTAAACCAAATTTGGTGGAGAAAAAGTTTGAAACTTTATTTTTGGGGGTAAATAGAATGAGGTTATAGTTCCCTGGACATTTAGTGTTATATGATATTTTTCGAGGGAAAATAGATCGTCGACCCATCTCACCCGCCAGTAACAAATTACGACGTGCTTATAATTGCTTAAGATTTACAAACAAATATTTTTAGGTCAAGTTACAAAAAAAAAAAAAAGAATTTACAAACAACATAGCCTGCAAGTCCCTAGACGGAAGGGTCCGTATATATAAACCCAGCGAGTGTGTTGTTCGTCCCAAAGTGGGTCGTATAATTTTATTGTCTTAGTGTAAGAAATGCTATTTGTGTATTTGGAATATAACATATGTTTTGTTTTCTGGTGTAGCTGTAGCAAATAGTTCTTTTTTTTTAAATCCAATCGGCTGACGTAGAATTATGGATATCGAATCAAGTCAATGGAAAACCACACCAAATCAAGCTCTAATCCCTCCAACAATCCTAGAATCCTAATCCTCACACGATCTTCTAAAATATAGACGCCGCCTGGAAATCAGATTCGGTATATACTGACTTAGCTTGGGTTTTCACAAATGAGGAAGGCTTGGAACTCAATCGGAGATCTCTATTTCAAGAACATACCTCATCTGCTTGCATGACAGAAGCTATTGCGATCAGAAGTCCTCTCCTCCATGCGATCGATATGATCTCAACATTAACTACATCTGGCTATGCTTAGACTCTCAAGTACTTATCGGAGCTTTAACAACCGGACGATGACCGACCGAGCTCTACGGAGTACTCTCGGACATCACTTTGATTTCTTCTTTTACTTTTGCTTCCTGTCGTTTTTCATTCATAAAAAGAGTTCAAAATGGACTTGCGGACAAATATACTAAGGTCTGATTACATTCTGGCACAAGTTCTTGTAGCTCATAAAAACTTTTGATGGTTTTTGTGAAATTTATGTTGTCCGAAAAAAAGATACCAAATCAAGTGTTCGACGTCTCATTTTGCCCACCTTGTATTGAAACAAAAATCTATTTTGTGAGTTATGACAAATTAACCCGCTAATAATGGTAGTCAGAAAGTAAGGATCCTAGCCCACAAAAACACGAATCTAGAAGAAATTTTAGCAGAAACCATGTTAAAGACTTTGATAAACCGCAGACTATCATGAATTTTGAGCTATTTATTTTAAAACCAAATATTTTTATAAGAAGAGAAAATTTGATCTTGTTTTTAATGATAAAACGCAAATATATTATATTCAGCTGATTGTAAATAAATATTATTTCGTAATCTCTTAAAATTATAAACTCAAGTTTTAAATAATTAGAGTATAATGTTTGAGGGTTGTCTCATTGATTTAAGGAATTCGGCAATTACTATTCCACACTTCTCTGCGGTCTCGATCCGAACATGAAATGCTACCCTGTGCAAAACATGCCTCGACTACATTTCAATTTCAATGGTTAAAGTATAGACTTGATCTTCAAACTCATTTATATAACTTAACTCCGAAAGGTTTGCATCATACACTCCAACTCTTGAAAATCAACCACAAAGATGTTTATGAAAAAGAACTTGTCTATCCTTCTCTTTTTTTTTTCTTCTTTTTCTGACCGAAGCATGAATACATCTATCACCAACGGAAACATAAAGAAAAAAGATATTGGAAACGATTGGTTAAATTGTAGGAAGGATATTTTAATTTTAATTTTTATTTACAACAATAAAAATGATCAATGTTTTATATAGTTTCTTTTAAAACTAAAACAAAAAGAAAAAAGAAAAATTGTAGGAGTCATGTTTTCTATAACAGAAAAATATTATACAGAAATATATTTTTCTCATTTAAATTTATAGTTACATCAAATACAACTACATATAAAATTACAAACTAAATTTTATAGCAAAATTTCTATACCTTTAGTGCAACCAATCATCCACGTTGATGTATACAACTTTTCCTTGCTTTCTTCTAAAAATCATTTAAAATCCTATTATATCTTTTCTTTAAGAATTGAATCATTGATGTTCCACCTAAATGATATGTCGCTTTTGGGCAACAATGTGTGATGGATGCGTCATATTCGACCAAAGGACATTACTTTCTCCATGCAATATATATATATACAATGTTTTAGCTAAAACACAAATACGAAAATTTCTATCTAAAATATAATAGACTATCATGTAAACATAAAGCATCCAATCATTGAAAGAGACTATAGAATACAATCGGTTACAAAGTTTTAAATAATATTAAAACATCCATGGATATATGGGAAAATTATATTTCAAAACTAATACTTTATTTTTATAATTATATATAATTGGTTTTCAAATTTATTTAATAATATATATTATACTAAATATATATAACTACATAAATTTCTCGAAAACATTGAAGTTGATCTAGAGGAATGTAAAGTAAAAGAAGTTGATCAACACTTCTGCCAGATTTATTTAAGTAAAATAGTTGTAAGTGACGGGAAAAACATTATGCAAAAAGACGAATAGATAACGCATTAGTGAAGTCGAACACGTGAATTACACAATTTGCCAATTTGGTGAAGGACATAATACTTTCTAATTTTAAAGGGTTTTTCTTCAAATAATTGCATGAACTTTTCACCTTAAGTTGATAAGTACTAAAACTTGTTTGTATTCTCTTCCAACTTTCTTCATAACTTTTAATAAAGTTTTAGTACTTATCAACTTAAGGTGAAAAGTTCATGCAATTATTTGTCTCAAGGTGAAAATTTCAATGTTAGCTTAATATAGTTTTTATCAAAAATAAAAATTTGTCTCAGTTTTTTTCTGGTAATGTTATATTTTGTCTCAAGTTTTGGGTAAAATGTTAAATTTTGCAAAATTTGGTAAGATTAGTACATCACTTAAGTTTTTGTCTCAAATTTAATGCTTAATTCTAGTTTTTCCTTTTGTCTCACAATTTTATTTTTTTGGTAAAAGATGTTAGAAGAACCAAATTCTTATTTTCTGCCATGTTATTAAGAAAGCTGCCATAGAATTTTCAGATGAGAAATATTCTGATTTTAGGTTAAAGTGCTTGCATTCTGCGTTGATGAGTCTATTCAATTGCATGTCTTAGCTTTTGTACATCGGGTCCCAAAGATTTTTCTCTAACCTCTTGAACTTAAACTTTCGAAAGTTTTGCTGTTTTAAAAATATCCGTACTGCATTATCAGCTTTTAACCTGCAACCGCTGTCTCTCTCTGCTTTTGTAGCTTTCGATACTTATTGCCAAGCGACAAGGTTGTCAATGGACTCAACCGCACAAGGATTTGTATCTGTGGAAGATCTTGGTGTCGCCTCTAGTACTGTGTCTAAATTTCCTCCAAGACTATTTGCTAGAGGGTATTACCCAAGTCGTTTGCGTTTGAACATATACACCATGGCCAATATCATCGGCAATCTTGCGGCTTCTCTTCAAGGTACACCCGCAATGGGAATTACCTGTTGTGCAATGCCACAACTCTGCCAAACTCATTCATGGCGTACTATGCCGTCAGCTAGTTGTAGCTTATAAGTACGAGCTATGGTTTACATTCCGGGATAATTCTCTTCAATTTTTTCTAGATGAATTCCAGCTGATAACTGGGTTGAACTGCCGAGCGTTGACATAACAAACTCCAAAACTGAGGAAGGGCCCATTTCGACAATATGCAACTAGCTTTTCGATACAACAGTCGGTGAGATCACAGTGCCCGGCGTGCTTGAGATGTTGTGCAATGCATATCTTCCCGAATGGAAACGTCTTTCCTTAGCCCTCATTGTGCTTGTAGACGGTGTTGTTGGTTGCACTAATAAGACTCTGAAAATCACCCCGAAGTATGTGGAAATTCTCAGTGAAGAGAAGTACTTCATGAACTATCGTTGGGGTAGAGAATCCTTCTTGAAGACTTTGTCACGGTTTTTTTATCGTCGGCGGTCAGGAAACACGTGAAAGACCCATTGATGCAGGTCTGTTTATCTCAACAAACCACAACTTGTTATGAATTTTCTCTTGTTCTTCAGTTGTTCGCCTTTGATGCTATTCCTCATCTCCTAGCTAAAATTCCTGGAGCAGACATTACCACAAATTTTCTGGCTGATCCTTTGGGTTGCAAAAACACTATAACACTCTTGAATGTTAAGGACATTGTAGACGTAGAAGCAGATCCAGCTGTGAGTAATTCCTCCCATTCATCATACTTCTTATTTGTTGCACTCCTATTTGTAAGCTTCATTAATGCTGGATTTTCCTTTTTAATTACAGTTACACGTCGACCTCAATTTGACTCCAGATGATGAACGTTTCCTGTGGGTGGAAAAAGTTGAGGAGAGTGACTCATTTGGTTAAGCCGCTACTTCATGGCTATAAGTTGGTGGACGAAATCAGCGCAGATGAAAAGAGAGGTCACCAGCGAGAGTTAAATGGTGCGATACATGTTCCTCAATCCAATTAGCGCAATCTCCAACCCCATAAACCTGCAGCAGTTGTTATCGAGGAGTCGTCTGAAGACAGAAAACCAGAGGATTGTACAGAAAGATGTGTACACACGAAGATTTTAATCCATGGATGTTAAAGCTATTTGGAAAAATGGAAAATGTCCATACAACTCAGTTTGCGGGATTGTAGAAAAAAATATACTCTCATTTGGGTGTGACTGAAGGTACCAACCAGCAGAGCCATAAAAGGAAGACGATGCATGTTAATCATATAATGCATGGGTCTCCCAAAAGTGTTGGAATGGAAACAAAACCCCCGCCCCGGAAGCCTAGAAAAACAAACTCAGTTGCTAGCAACCCTAGTTAGAAAAAAACATAGTTATTCACTTCAATCAGGAGAAGTCAAGAACATGTCTGAAGAGGTACACCTTTGTAATTACACTTTATTTAGTACCTTTTTGTTTCTCTGCATAGCCGTTCAACCTTTTTCAGGGTAACAAATGAGACAGCCAAGCATTTGAAAACATGGAGACAGAGAACTCCGTTGAGGGTAACAATGGAGACTGCCCAAGATACATATAGACTGAGGCGAGCAAGATATGATACAATTGCCGCTGATGAGGTTAACACAAGTCTATTTTACTATCATGGATAACTGAAAGGTGTACGTGGTCAGTGTAAATCTTCTGATATGTAGTGTAAAAGTATATATATATATATAGGGCACAAGAGGACTCAATGTGGGTGAGGATTGATCAGACAACTTTGTAAACACATCAGAAAAACCTTCAGATGAGGGAATTCAAGGAACTATGGTTATTGGTCTTCAACAGTCATATGTTTTAATATTGACAAGTTCATATGACTAGAGGTTTAAATATTATCATGTTTTACTCTTTTTTCAGACTGTCTATAAACAACCATTCGTTAGACCAGCTTTCTCTGGAATTAGATCCCCACTTTTCTGAGATGAAGCAGAGGATGCATCCTCGGTCGAAGAGGCCACCAAACCAGTTGGCTCAACCCTGAGTGATCTAAAACCTCTATCACGAATCATTAGGAAGTCTTTTCTCTGGTTGAAGAAGTCCCCGTCTGGCTGAGAACATTGAAGAAGTCTCTTCTCTGATTGAAAAAATTGGAGGTCCCCCTCTACGATCGTTGAGGAGAGCAATCATGTATCTCTAGTGTCCCCATTTTTGGATAGGTCAACATCAACCCCTGTTGGAGAGGAGCAGAAAAGTACAACCCCCATTGCGGCACTAAATGATTCCCCATACATGTTGCAAAACTAGGAAACCCCATTGCAACCAGCCGATCCTTTTTTGACATGGAGGTAGGTGAAAACGTTGTGCAGACTGGTTATAAATGTGTCCGGAAAAGTCTCAAAAATTGGTGGGGTGTACACCCCTGACCCAAGGTTGAAAATGTTGTTTTAGAAAGACAAGAAGTTTGAATATAGTCCCCTAACCACACCGAGTAAATGAGTGTTTAAGAAATTTAGTGACATTTTGAAAGTAAACCTTTTATATTAAGTTACTTTTATAGAAATTTGATTTTTAATCGAATACAAACATGACTTTTTATATGTTTTATAAAAATTATATATGCAAAAAGCTTGAAATCATAACCGGTCACGTTGTGACGAATACCTTATTCCTTCAAATAGCTAAACCACAACAATGGTTGTCTGAAGAGGTACTTTTTCGTAGGTGTACACCATGCTTTACAAAGATGTTTGTTATAGTAAACTGTTAGTAGCTAAGAATAAAAAAGAAAAATTTTATGCTGCACTTGCAGGTACCAATGCAAATGGTGTGGAGGCGTCGCAGGGAATTTGACAAAAAATGGATAGTAATGTTGGACCCGTACTTTACAAAGATCATTGTCTCGTCATGTCCGAATAAGTTGTACTCGATTAAGGTACAAACATAGTATCTTATGTGAAAGGAAAGAGTAAGGGCAAAAAGCGTAAGTTGCAATTTGTTAAAGATGTAGATATGGTGTACACTCCAATGAGCTGGTTCAGATCATTGGGTCAGTCTTGTTATTAACTTTCCGTCTTTTCATGTGATGATTCTTGATCCTAACATGCCCCACAATTCCAGGGACGATATAGTTAGGGGACACAATGCACCGGTTCTTGTATCTTTTCCTTATATTTGGCAACAATATACAAGCTATGTGGGGTGCCACATACAAGTACCTTATTATTTGTGGACCCGGTTAGATGGTCTCTATTACAACGAAAGGAGTGGAGACTGTGGGGCATGTTCAGCTAAGTTCATGGAGATGCACTCTAGTGGACTAACAAATGTGAAAATGTATAATATTACATAAAACATTGTGGACAGATTTCGAGAACAATATGCGATGGAATGTTATGAAGTATTCGTTGACAATGTCAGTGTGGCTAACGAGGGTTGAAGAAAGTAAAAGTTTGTTTCTGTTTGTTCTGTTTTTCTGAAAAAATAATTTCCCAAGACTTTTAAGATGTGTTTTGTTTTTATGTAATATAATTGTACTGGGTGTCCAAAACTATGATGTGTGAACTTAATGCTACGTTTCTGCATGTTTTCCTATGTAATTTCCAAAAGAATGTATTAAACTTCGTACGAAACAACATGTAAGACTTTGACTATGCAAACATGGATAACACCACACCTAAACGTAGACCATTTTCGAAATGTTGACAAAATATCTTTTTCCAATGTCTGCATCTGCTTTAGAAATTTCTATGATAATCTAGCTGCCGTATAGGCAACGTGGCGGAATACTATAGTCAGTGTCTGCTATGAAGTATAGCATGTCCATATACCTCTTCGCCTTTTTATCGTCACCGTAGCTGGGATCGGTCATTGTAAAAAAATGTGAAAGAAAATTTTAAGGAATAAGCGTTTTTAAATAAGGTAGTGATAGAGAATTCACAAAAACTGTGATAGAGCCTTCCAAAAAAAAATGTGATATTTAATTCTAACAGAAAAAAAATCGTCGTTAACCAAATTAAGTAGTCTAAGAACGTTTAATTATTCTCACCAACCTCTTTACTTCTTGGAGCGTCTTTCACTGGTCCAATAAGATAATTTTTAAAATTTAAAATTTTGAAATTTTTAATTGATTTAATTTTTAAAACGTGTTTGTGTGCTCTTTAATCAGTCCCTTTATTTAATCCCATAATTTTGTAAATAGATCAACTGGGGATCTAGGGTTTGTTAGATAGAAAAAAAGTTTGTTTTGTGAGAAAGAGAGGTTAAACATAAATTTTGCAGGTCTGAGAGATAATGTGTCAGGGTGACAAATTCCAAAGTGTGAGTTCAAAGAGTATCATCTTTTCATCCTCAACAGACCATGAGGTACGTTGCGACTGTAACCATACGGCGAGGATTGTTAGAGCTTGGACTCGTGAAAATCCCGGGTGGAGATTCCTTGGGTGTAGAAGACGTCGAGTTGGGGGTGAGTATGCGAATTGCAATTTTTCAGTGGTTTGATTTAGAAAAATCACATGGATGGCAACACCTGGCTTTACTTGAAGCGAGAGATATAATTTTCGAGCAAAAAGAGGAGTTAGCAAATCTGAGGATCCAGGTAAGTAAACAAAATCATAAAACCGCGAATTGCGAAACCTTGTATGGATTTGTTTAAAAATTTAAAGGAATAAAGCGAAGAATGTGAAGCTTTTAAGAGAGAAGTGTTGGTACTTAGTGAGAGGAGTTCGTTACTTCATAATGTGCTTTTGGCTTCATCGGTTTGATTTGTTGTTGTTTTGGGAGGATAACTGGTTTTTACGTTAAGGTTTAGACTGTTTGCTCTCGAATTTGTTGTAAAACTATTGTTAATTGGCTGTTAAACTATTGTTGCTTTGAATTATTCTAGAAAATTTCGTGATATAAGTATTATTTTATCAAGTTGTGGAATGCCAGCATCACTTTGATGTTGCTCTCACTGTTTTGGAGGTCAATGTTCCGAGTCACGCCCCATCAACCCAAGATTAATTTAATTTACCTATATACCACTTAATTTAATGTAAAACCCAAACTTCTATGTATACCACATGATTTATAGTGTACACCAGAGGTCTTTTGGATGACAACACCTTTGGTATTTTGAAAAATATATCTGTTAGGATATTTCATCCATAAAATACAAATTAGGATATTTTATCCAAATAGTCGTTAGGATATATCATTCATGAGATACACATTCAGTAGAATAGGAAATATATCTGTTATGTACATTTTAAATTAAAACATATAGCCGTTAGTAACAATATTATACTTTCTACTCTATTTAATTACAATGTTAAAAGATATGCTATAGGATAGACATTAAAAGAGTGAACGCCATCAAACACGTAGAGAAAAAAAAATAATTGACACAACTTAATCTAGAGGACAACTATATCAAAACTAGGAACCACATAATGTGAAAGACATTGTAACATATCCAAAAGAGCAATAGTTTTCGTAGGATCCATAGATGTACCCAGTGAATTCATGTCATAGATGCATTTGGGGCCTGGATAACCTCATCCTTTGAAAATTTAAAAGTTTCGGAGTATCAGATCAGATATGAAAGATCGAAGTATGATAATCCCGACTTAAGCGATTCTCATATCAAAGAGTGCTTCCGACCTAAGGTCCGCTTGATTGACTGCGAACTAATGAAAGGCTTTTCTGGCTTGGTTGTCTTGGCCAAGATATGCAAGGGTTGACTCAGAGTGGGTTAGAACATTTATACGCAACACTTTGATGGCTACGTTTAGCCCCGCCATCATGCTTAGGTGGAGACATCCTTGGTAGACGATGTTAATATTTCCAGCATTTACACCCTTGAGGAAGAACTCCCTGAACTTTCTAAAAATGCCGATTTTAGTGGTAGGGTTTTCTGAGACCATAGGAAGAATGTTGCAATTCTTCAAGACCGACGTTCCATGTACAAGACCGTACGAGCCCTGTATGAATTACCCAGGTTCATAAACAATTCCTCTCCAAACAATTGCAATTATTTTGCAAATGTTTCATCTGGTATAATAGGCGTTGTGAAGGTTTTCTCTTTTGGTTCAACATTTTTAGGAATTCTGAAAATCACGATGAATCAACTAAAAATTTATTGAACTACTAAAATAAAAAAGCTAAGGGTGTTGAGGGCAATAAATGAAGCTGCAAATTTTAATGCAATTACTCTTCCCACTATTTTGAACCTAACCATTACTCTTACATATACTCTCAACCTAACAACCTGTTCAAACAATTAATTCATCATTTACATTAAACTTATTACTTGTTCAAACAAGTAACTTCACTTGTACACCACTGCAATTGATATTTCTTACCTATTCTGGTGAGAATTATTGGTCAAATATTTTTCGTTTGGGCATAATTATCTAAGTTGACCAAATTTTTAGCATTGGTGGCCCAATCTATTATCTTTAATAGATCCAAATATTTTGCATTTAGGGGGTATAAGAATGATCTACGTGACGATTGAGTTTCTTGAGGTCTAATTCTCGCTCTGGAAAACAGTTTTTTTTTGTTATCCATTCAAAAAAACTTAACTATGACCTCTTCATTATCTGAATTCAACCATCTTCGTAACCTTGATGCTTGTGCCGCAAGTCCTCCTCGTGGTGAAAGCCCTTCACCTGATCCCCCGCAGATCAGCCTCATCGGTTTATGACATTTTTAATCGCGCCTTGAAGCAAGTCGAGGGTTCTTTATCCCCAATGCACCAGTTGTGAATCCATGGTCTCTTTGTCATGTAACTAAAGAAATTTTTCGTAAGTATCAACAATTATGCATACGAAGATTTTTAATCCAAGGGGATTTTACTGTTAGATGATCTGGCTATTGTTGAAGCCCGTTAAATCATAGATAATTTTGGGTGGATTTACATTGTTTTGCATGTTCAGCCTTTCTGTCCAAAAATAGTTAGGAAATGCATCTCCAACCTACAAAGTGCCGATGACGAAGTTTATATTAGGAGTTGAACTTTTGATTTAGACCCCATCGTGATCAATCAACTATTTAAGACACGAGCAAGTTCGTCTTTCCAAATCAACATGGAAACTGTATCCATTTGGTTTGTGTGTAACTTTGATTTCCTAAGTGGAACATAGCAAAACTAGAAGTACCATAGGCAACACAAACTGTTTAACCAATATTATTTTGATTTCTTTAAGAATAGTTCCATTCATTTTACTGGTCACGCAGCGTTTACTTTCATGTCATCTAGTTCCATTCATTTTTCTAGTTCTTTATCTTTCCAAGCTTTCCAGTATGTGCATGTATAGTTGAATTCCGTTTACAGCACTTTTGGCAATTCCATAGCACAAGGTCCAAAGTGGAGTCTTACGTATTTTGAACGCAAAAGAGCTGTAAGCACTTTAGATGGTCCATGTTTTTGGTACTATCCTATAACATCAGACCACATACGTAGGATAATCACCGAGTTTCT
This sequence comes from Eruca vesicaria subsp. sativa, assembly GCA_932364175.1. Lineage (NCBI taxonomy): Eukaryota > Viridiplantae > Streptophyta > Magnoliopsida > Brassicales > Brassicaceae > Eruca > Eruca vesicaria. The sequence continues at coordinate 136,329 of CAKOAT010836265.1, read as the reverse complement.
TAGCCATTTCCCTCCAAGTACACTATTTATCAACACATTTGGCTGTGATGAAGTGTTTTTCATGCCTGAACTTGAACCTGCACATCTTCGCTAATGCATAGATCTTCATCGTTAACTTGAATTGCGCTTTGTCCTTAGACATCATTCCGACGTGTATATCTGAGTCCTTCTTGCTGTAGTCGATGTTCTGCGGCTGGAAACCGCTTGTTTCCATATCATTAAACATATAAAACTACATCATTATATACATTTCTGAAACTTGTATCCCTTTCATGAATGCTTCTCCCTGAACTTGGGTAACGAGGATAGGATCAACAAGTTCATTATCATATTCGATCACACAGTTGTGTTCGCTGCTATGTTTGGGTGGAACTACAAGAACAACATCAACACTTTTGACCGTATCTTCATTACACCCAAACATTTCCAAAATTTGTATCCCTTTCATGAATGCTTCTCCACCTTGAACTTGGGTAACTTGGGTGACATGAGGATCAACAAAATCATCATCATCTTTGATTACACGGTTTTGTTTGTGGTTATGCTTGGATGGACTTAAAAGAATAACATCAATACTTTCGCCGGTTTTTGTTTCTTCATCGCACCCATTGCGAATGGTTTGGGACGTAGATATATAATCTCTTCCTTCATTTGTTTTGTCTTTGGAATGTCTCCTCTTGCGATGCTGATTCCTTGATCCAGGTCCACTTGTAGCACTTGATCCTTCGCCTTGACCAGATGCTTGTTTTCTAAACCCTTGGCCTCTTCCACCCCTCGCCTCAGAACGCTGACGAGCTTTAAGATCAAGCTGTCCACGACTCCCTCCTTTTTCTGGACCTCCATCATTATATTCATCGTTATCTCTCACAAAGCCATTTCGAACAAAATCATGCCAGCCATTATAGTCATAATCGCCATCTTCATCTTCTCGCACGTCATCTTCCTTACTTTTTCCTTGTCAATATTCATTTCTCCACAACCTACATCAATGTCATCTCCCTTTTTTTTCTCTGTCCACTTTCATTTCTCCATAAGCAACTTTGACATTATCTACCTTATTTTCCTCTCATCCACTACCATATCTTCTCTATTGTTATTTTCTTTATCTTGTTTGTTACGGTTTTGTTGAGCGACAATGGCAGAAGCCGGATTGACTCCACAACCTGCTTCAATAGCTTCTCCGCTCTTATCTTGATCCTTGGACTTATCATGCACCAGATTTCCCGTCTCTGAGTTACCTTCATAAGTTGCTGCAAGTGCTTCTACGTGCTTCAATACAAATTCATCATCATCAACCATACCGATCACTGATTTGCGACACAATAACTCATTCATGCAGTAGAATTATCTTTTCTTCTTCAACAAACTCGCTAAATGTAACAAAGACATTTACAGATTTGTCTGTCCTGTGATGAGCCCTGAAAATTTTGTAATCGGTTTCGGATGCTATCTCAACTAGTGCAGCCCCTTTACCAAGCATATCACTCTCTCCAATATTAAGTCAATAGCACATATCAGTCGAGATTTTCCTTCCCAACAGATCATACTCTGCAAGAATACTATCTTTCAGCATTTAAATGCCTTGAACAATTGACTGCTCTACCCATTCTATCATTATATATCTTGAAATTCTAAGCACCAGTATCATACAATATCCACCGACCAACTATAACTACAATGTAGGAATTAGGGAGACCTACACTCGGATAAAAAGTTACCGTTATATATACTATTACAAAAAAACGCCGACACACTGTCGTGTAGATTATGGAGATAATAGTGTACCTTTGATGGTGTTGTTACCAGTTTTCTTCCCTTTACCAACAGTACTTGCACCGCAGCTCAGCATTCCATGATTAGTTTTCATCAATTTCAATTTTGGTGGATGATATTCTACGAAATCAGACAGACAAGAACTCTTCTTCCATTAAGGTTCCTATATACTATCCACTAATCTTTTCTTTGTATCAGCATTACCGATTAATCACACCCACGTATTAGTTTATTAATATAATCAACAGAAATGAGTTTCCACATTTTGGCGGGAAACTAAGTTTATCGTCTGATTTTTACTGTTTTACCAGGTCCTGATTTTTACTCCAGCAACTCATAGGGTCATTTCCTCGCATGTGTGGAACTTTGAAATCTAGGTCGGTAAGTTTGTAGGTCATTTTTCCGAGTCCAAAAACAAAGTTATGTAGGTCGAAATAGGTAAGTTATTTGGGTCAAAAATCTAAAACTGTCACGAAAAAAAATCAATTTCTAGTGCGTATGTAAATGGAAAATAAAGATATTGATCGATCCATTCCTACAATCTATAACTTGGTGCGACTCTCGTCCAAAATGGACTCATTTTCAGATCGATTTAGTTTCGAAGAAGTATGTCATTAAGATTTGTTCCCAAACTATTTAAAATTAGAGAAATTATTAGAAATACCATATGTTAAGTACAACTTTTCAAAGGTAATTTTCAAAAATAGCAACAATCAAAAAATATACTTACATTACATTTGCGTTTAGGCTTTAATGATTATTGTTTAGGCTTTAGAAATAATCAGTAAATATAAAGTTTAAAAACTATAAATATTACATTAAACATCAATCATAATATTATGATAATTAAATATATAATATAAGAAAAAAAATAAGTAAATAAAAATATTTATTAAACATCTATCATTATATTATCATTTAATATAAAATATTAGAATAAATAAATATACAATATAAAAATAAACAGTAAATAAATATAAAATATAGAAAATGTAAAAAGTAATTTAAATATCTATCTGAAAAGTATATAGCAAAATAAATAATAAGTAAATATACAATATATGAAACATAAATATTACATTAAAAATATATCCTAATATTAGAATAAGTAAATATATCATATAAGAAAAATAATTTATAATTAAATATACAATATAAGAAATAAGAAAACTACATTAAGCATTTATCTGAAATATATAGTAAAATAAATAAGAAATAAATATATAATACATGAAATAGAATTAAACATATATCATAATATTACCATTTTAATATAAAAACAAGAAAATTAGAATAAGTAAACGTATAATATAAAAAGAAATACACCAAATAAGAAATGTTAAAATAACATATCTGAAAAGTATAGTTTTCAGGTTTTTTCTAAGGAAATATGTGTAAATATACAATGTGTGTAATTATACACATATTATATAATTACACATGTTGTATATAGTATATTTATTTTATATAATTATATGTTATTCCTAGTGCAATTATTTCCTATTTTCAAAAAATAATAAATAGTTAAACACAAATTTCACTTAGATTAAGCACACGAACAACAACATTTAAGTAAGTAGTTTCAAAAATATTAAGATCTTTAAGAAAATCTTATAAGAATCTACATAATATATTTTAAATTTATATCTTTTAAATAAAAAAGAAAACAAAGCTGCTTATTCTTCTTCATGATCATTCACTGGCCATTTTTGCAAATTATTTTTCAGTTTTGCAAGTTTCATATTTCTTCTTCCTATCATTCACATATTTGTTAATTCACCATACCTTAAGTGTATTTAAATTTTAAATTTTCATTTTCTATTATTTTCGACATAGTTTTTTTTCCTTCAAACATACGTCCAATTTCTATAACTTTAAATCATCTTGCTTTATATTTCTCTTATGATTATAAATGAAAACTGATTTTTTGATGATTACAAAATCAGATTTATTTTTCTAATTTTGCTTCTGTATTGTTCGGAAAATAGTTCTAATTTTTTTCATGTAAAGAAAGAGCATGCTACGAAATTGTCAGAAATAACACTTTCAATATACCACTTTTCAAATTTACACTAACCAACTTTAGCAATAAAATTTTAATAGGCAAATACTATCGTACCCTTAACTAATTAAGCTTAACAATTTAATAAGGTTGTGATGGATTAGGGTTTTGAGTTTAGAATTTAGGGTTTAGGGTTACGAATTTAGGATTTAGGGTTTAGAGTTTAGGGTTTAGGGTATAAAATTTAAGGTTTAAGGTTTCGAAATAGGGTTTAGGGTTTAGAATTTAGGGTTTATAATTTTAGGGTTAGGGTTTAGAGTATAGAATTTAAGGTTTAGGGTTTAGAATTTAGGGTTTAGAATTTAGGGTTTAGGGTTTACTTTTAAGGTTTAGGGTTTAGTTTAGGGTTTAGAGTTTGAATTTCGAAATAGTATAATTCGAAAAAAATAAAAAATATTTTTTTGTTTTTTGTATTTTTTATTTATTTAAATATTTATTTTATATATAAAGAACAAGAGTATAAGAGTCTTTTATCCTTTAATAAAAAAGTGTATTTTTGAAAATGTCTCCCTTCTTAAGGTAAATGGAATTAGTGTACCCAAAATTGTGTATTTATGCAATTCTCTCTTTCAAATTTAAGAGAGTGGGATGAATTAGTAAAAGACATGATTTATTGAAGGGAAACTATATAAGATTAAAAATAAAAAACAACGACATACATAAATTTCATGATAAAATCAAAAACATCATAATTTATTTATTTATTTACAACACTATGTTATTTTAAACTTCTTTACAGTAAAAATAACATATTTATCTCAAACATAGATCTATTCAAACATATATAATAATAATAATAATAATATTATTATTAATAATAATAATAATAAAAATTAAAAGAATAATAATTAAAAAAATAATATGATATTGTTATTATTATTATTCTGATTTTTATTTTATTTATTTAAATAGCAAATGTGGATAAAAAATGTATTTTCACATTTAATAAAGCGTAGTTTTAAGAAAAGTATAATTTATAAATTTTAAACTCTAAATAGAGTATTTTGCAAATTATCCCAAAAGAATACTCCATAGCTACTCTAATTCCAAGTAGCTTAGAAATTTTTTTAAAAATAAATTAAAATGATTAATTAACTTTTGTTAAAGTATTAATATTTTTGACTGAGATACCCATTTTTGAGAACTTAGAGATGTAGGTGCTCTTAGATTCTAAAAATGTGTCACTAGCATCGAAATTGAGACGTCGGTATAGCCGTGATGGATTTTTGTATTTGATTCAGTGATAAAAGATGAACCTAAATCGTCTTCGTAAGGAAAGGTATACTCGAAATGAATAACTTCATATATATTTTTTTTATTTGGGCTAACTTCATTTTTTTATGGGAAATTGGGTGAAATAACCAAAAAAAAAATCAAAATTTATTATCTAACTAAAAATACCCTCTCTCTCTTCATTCCCCTTCCTATCTCTCTCTCTCCCTCTCTCTAAAAAAACTAAATAATTTTTTTTTTTGGTTATTGAGCAAAAAAGCCCTTTTTTATTGATATCGAACAAAAATTGTACGAATATTTAATTGGCAAAGAAAGTGTCAGTGCAAGTGAGATGAGCTACTCAATTCTAGGCTGGAGTAATATATTTTTTGTTAGCCGTCCCTCTAAATTAGATTAAGTGATGGTCAGACAAACCGAATCTTTGAGGAACATAGGTTAGAGTAATAATGCCTGCTTATGAGTGTTTCAAAAAAAAAAAGTGTGTTCAAAAAGAAAAACTTGCTTCTGTGAATTCCAAGATCTCATGTGCTCCTTCAATCTAGAGACATGTTCGACTCTCAAGAATCTTGTCTAGCATCTCCTCCAGTTTACTATCTTGGGTGGGTGGGTGTGGGTTTGAGTAGAATGAGTTCCCATAGCTCATGTTGTTGTTGGGGTTGCTGCTGCTGAAGGTGTTAGACTTCTGTGAACTCAGGTTGAAGTTGCTTCTCTGGCCTTTGACGGAAAGGTTGCAGAGATTATATCAGTCCGAACGCACAGCGCAACCAATGAGATGGCATGCAGAACATTCAACAGATGGTGAGATTAGACATCCTTCAGATGCCAAAGCTTGGAAGCATTTCCAATCAACATATCCAGATTTTGCGTATGAGAGAAGAAATGTCTACCTTGGATTATGTACGGATGGTTTCAGCCCGTTTGGCAAGCATGGGAGACAATATTCTTTATGGCCAGTCATTATTACACCATACAACTTACCGCCAAACTTGTGCTTGCGTCGAGAGTTTTTGTTTCTCTCCATTCTCGTTCCTGGGCCAGAACATCCTAGGAGATCACTTAATGTGTTTCTTCAGCCACTAATATATGAGTTGCAACAACTATGGGCTCAAGGTGCTGAAATATTCGATGTTTCGTGTAAGGAAAACTTTCAAATGCGGGCAGTACTTATGTGGACAATAAGTGATTTTCCAGCATATGGTATGTTATATGGATGAACAACGCATGGAAGGCTATCCTGTCCATATTGTCAAGATAACACTGATGCTTTCCAATTAAAACACGGAAGGAAAACGTGTTGGTTTGACTGTGAGAGGAGATTCCTACCACCTGACCATCCATATCGTAGGAGTAGAAATTTGTTTACGAAGAACAAGAGGGTGTTTGACGATCCACCTCCAGAAATTTGTGGGGCAGATTTATTGACACAACTAAGGGATTTTGGTGCAGAAAGGACGCCAGACGTCGGTGGACACGTGCATTATCCGGTATATGCTGTTGGAGAACTACATAACTGGCACAAAAAGAGTATTTTCTGGGATCTGCCATACTAGAAGGATCATCTGCTGAGGCATAATTTAGATGTCATGCATATTGAGAAGAATTGTTTTGACTATCTCATGAACACGATCCTTAACGTTCAAGGTCAAACAAAGGATAATTTGAAGTCAAGATTGGATTTAGTCGATATATGTGCTCGTTTAGAACTTCATGTTGATGAGAATGGTAGGGCTTCTTTTCCTATATACCGACTGGATGCAGAGGCAAAGGATGCGTTCCTTGAGTGGATTTCAAAGGATGTGGAATTTCTAGACGGTTATGCATCAAATTTGCGTAATTGTGTCGACAAAAACGATGGAAAGTTTATCAGCTTGAAGAGTCACGATTTCCATGTAATGATGCAGTGCCTCCTTCCGTTTGCCTTCAAGGAACTGTTACCTAGGAATGTTTATGAAGCAGTTTCAGGGATAAGTGTTTTCTTCCGCAATTTATGCACGAGATCAGTGGCCCTTGAAGGTATTGAAAATTTGAAGACTAACATAGCTGTTATCCAGTGCAACCTTGCAAAGATATTTCCTCCATCATTTTTTTATGTTATGGAACATCTTGTTATTCACCTAGCAAGAGAATTGGAACTTGGTGGTCCAGTGCAGTGTAGATGGATGTATCTGTATGAGCGGTATATGTTCCATATGAAGAAGATGGTAAAAAATTTAAGTAGGGTAGAAGGTTCTATAGTCGCACAGATGATCAATGAAGAAACTTCAAACTTTGCCGAGTACTACTTTCCAGCAGAACTGCAGACCAAAATCAGAAGACCTGCTTGGCATGATGATAAAGGCGAAAGGGCAACATATTATGTTACGGTTCCAGACATCTTCACAGATGTTGGCGACTTAGCGGAAAACCAAAGGACCGTCGACTTACTGAGCATGAGCACAGTCATTTGCAAACATATTTACTCACCAACTGTGAAGATGTTCTTCAATATGAGAGGTAAATAAATTTACAAATTTTTATTTTAACAAGTTGAAATTTAAATCTTAATTAATTAATTACATTATTGTATATGTACAAGATTTATATGACAGAAAAGTGGTTCGAACATAGACACGCCACAGAGGAGGAACTAGAAGAACTAAAGCAAAGATAATTTGCTGGATGGATGTTTTCTTATGTGAGTGCTTAAAATAAATTAAAATATTATTTACCACATATTTATACTAATTCACATATATTGAATGACATAATTTATATTAATAGGTGTCTGCTAGTATGGCGAGAGGTGAAACATTTGACGATTGGATACGCGAGATGGTGTGTGGACGAAAGTATGTTGTGAAGTCATATTCAAGTTTTTGTACTCGAGGATATGCATTCACAACTCAAAAGAGGAGACGTTCAAGTACGACTTATGATGCTGGCGTTTGTTCTGCATCAGTAGATGATGTATACTACGGAAACATACTGGAGATTTTGGAAATCAAGTATCCGGGCATGGTTGGATTGCGCTGTACTTTTTTCTATTGTGATTGGTATGACAACACTCCGGATCGAGGTGTGAGAACATATGCATTTGGTGTTATATCAGTACATTCGAGGCGAAAGCTGCAATATTATGATCCTTTCATTCTTGCTTCTCATGCCGATCAGGTAATTAAATATATATATGTCAATATATATATTGAAGTTACAAATTTACAAATAATTTTTAAATGTTAATTTACAGGTTTGTTATATCAAGTACCCCGGGTTAGGAACAGAGATGATCCATGGGTCACTGTTACATCACTCAACCCGAGAGGCCGAGTTCAGGGAAGTTCTGAGCTGGAAGACCCAATACAAACAAAACATCGGACAACTTAAGTGCAGCAGAAGATGTAGCTGCAGGTGACATTGTCGTCGATTTTACCGAATTTGGAGAGGAAGCCATCGTTCACGTAGAGGATGAACCAGAGATTGGAGAGTTTCACCAAGATCCAGAGTCAGATTCAACTGGTGATGATGATGACTCTGAAATACAGTAGTATCGAAAATCTTTTTTTTTAACACTATTCCGAAGAAATACCGAGGAAAAACATCATATCCTTGGTATTTCCTCAGTAAATTTTGCATTTAGAGATTTGAATTTAGGGGTTATCTTCTTCGGAATTTCCTTGCCATTTCCTTGGAATATACCGAGGAAATTCCGAGGAACTAGACCTTTTCCTCGGAATATGGTATATTCTGACGAAATTCCGAGGAATAAATATATTTACTCCGAAAATATAGTTTTTCTGTTTAGAAATTGACCATGTGACTTAAATTAACCTTATTTACTGTTTTAGATTGATTATAAAGTAAAAAACTGGTGTGTTTTGAAGTAATAAACTCTCTTCCAATTGTATAAACGAAATTCCTAAACAACAAGATAAACACTTATACACTTTAATGAACAGAAATGTCAACACGTGTACTCGTTTTCTAAATTTTCTAATTTCATGGTTTATGGACATCTATTGAAAGAATCTTCAATGTTATCCATTGAAAACCTGTCAAATTGTTCAAGGAATGGTCTACCGTATCAAAAATTTAGGTTTTGAAACCCCAAACAAGGTTTCCTCGGAATTTCCTCGGAATATTCTGAGGGAATTCCGAGGAACTAGGCATTTTCCTCAACATTTCCTCGGTATATTCCGAGGAATCAAAATATTTTCTCGAAAATTACGTTTTCCGTTTAGAAATTGAACAAGTAACTTAAATTAACCTTATTTACTGTTTTAGATTGATTATAAAGTAAAAAACTGGTGTGTTTTGAAGTAATAAACTCTCTTCCAACTGAGTAAACGAAATTCCTAAACAACAAGATAAACACTTATACACTTTAATAAACTGAAACGTCAAGACGTGTACTCGTTTTCTAAATTTTTTAATTTCATGGTTTATGGGGATCTATTGAAAGAAGCTTCAATGTTATCCATTGAAAAACTGTCAAATTGTTCAAGGAATGGTCTACCGTATCAAAAATTTAGGTTTTGAAACCCCAAACAAGGTTTCCTCGGAATTTCCTCAGAATATTCTGAGGGAATTCCGAGGAACATACCCACCAATAGGAAGACATGCAGATCATATTCCCCTTTAAAGTGTATTCCAAGGAAATTCCGACGGACTTGTATATGTCCGTCGGAATTTCCTCGGAATATTTCATTAACCGTGAAATCAAACGGCCAAAAAATTTGAGAAAATCAAATTTTATATATTCCGACGGAATTCCGAGGAATCCTTTTCCGTCAGAATTTTGGGTTTTATTAACCCGAGAGGGTTCTTCTTCCTCATTTCTCTTCTCTTCTTTTGGCCGCCGTGAATCTCCCCCTCTCTCTCTCTCGATTCTCCGCCGGGAAACTCTGATCTCCCGGTCTTTTTCATTACCAAATCATGTAAGTCCTCATTCCCCATCATCCTTAGTTGTTTTGATTGGGATTGAAGTTAGTTTTAGGGATTTTAGATGTTTTAGGGAAATTGTTAGGGTGATTGGTAGATAGGGGAATTAGATGGTGTTTGTGTTGTTGTTGTTGTTGATTTATAAATATTTTGTTAATAAAATCTATTTTCGGAATTATGAAAAGGTTTTTTATATTTTTGAAACTTTTTTTTATTACAAACTATTTTTTTAATTAATAATGTATTTTCCTATTTTTAAGAAGGTTTTTTATATTACTGAAACTTTTTTGTGATTACAAACTACTTTTTTAATTAATAAAGTATTTTCCTATTTATTAAAAGGTGTTTTATATGTTTGAAACTTTTTTTTGGATTACAAATGATTTTTTTAATTAATAAAGTATTTTCCTATTTTTTAAAAGGTTTTTTTTATATTACTGAAACTTTTTTTTATTACAAACTTTTTTTAATTAATAAAGTATTTTCCTATTTATTAAAAGCTTTTTTTATAGTACTGAAACTTTTTTGTGATTAAAACTATTTTTAAATTATTACAAGTTTTTAAAAAAATCTTTTTTGTGATAAAAACCTATTTTTGGATTTTAATATCACTAAAACTATTTTTAATTTTTTTTTAATTTATAAGTCTATTGGTGATCAGAGTCTGCCTCGATTTCGTCGTTCCGTACCACGAGGTTCTAGTGGTTCGGGGAGCCGCTCTCGGGGTTCTCAGGATTCTTTTCCTGGTCTTGTTTCGGCTCACGCTGCTGCACTCCCTCCCGATCCTCCAGTCGTTCCGGGAGCGATGACTATTGAACAGTTGGTTCAACAGCCTGGTCGTGAGCATCTTTCCTATCTCACCGAGTATCCTACGGGACGACGTCAAACATGGTAATTTAGAGTCTTTTTAAATTCTTTAAGTGTTGATTCACTATTCATAACTTGATCCTTTTTGATAGGTTCGAACGATCCGGGAACGGGACCAGTGGATGGATCAACCGGATGATGTACTCGGACCTCAAGAAGTGATATCCGACTTTCACTCACTTCCCTCTCCCAAACATGAGATGTGGTTTCGTCAGTTTGCGGTAAGTATTCTACTTTTTTAGTTATATTTTTCATCTTTAATATTAATATTTTACTAAATGTGTTTTTTTCAGCAAGAGTTCACCTGGCATCCCGATCATACGCTCTTTATCCGCAACGCCTTCATCCATAAAGTTATGGACAACTATGGGAAGCAGAATAGCAGATCTATGAGTGGAAGAAGAAGTGGCGCGTCAATAAGGTATCGGTTTATTAATCTATTTTTAAATTTATTAAATTATTTTTTTAATTTATTAATCTATTATTTATTTATTTAACTATTTTATATTTTTTTATTTATTAAAAGGTCCCGAAGTCGATAAACGACACGGTCTAGAAGGAGTTGTGTGGGCATTGGCAGAAAGACGAGACGGAAGTAATCTCCACCACCAACTCCACCAACCGCAAAAGCGATCGTGGCGGGAAGGGCGTGGCCAAGCACAACTTGGGTTCCATGAGTATTGCCACTTGATATCACTCAAATGTTTAACCATAAGAAGTGAATTACTCTCTCAAATAAGAGGTTCAGTTGTAGTACTTAGGGATCAAATCCACAGGGAACTAGGGAGCCCAAAAGATGTAATCCTAAGTGATTATGCTAGGTTGATTAGTTTAAAATAGAAAATTGCAGTTTGTGAGCAATGGTAAGTTGCTCAAGAGAATAGGTTTTGGTTTTAAAAAAATAAAAGAAACTAGTTAGATTCAAGGTTGATATTCAGATAATCAGAATTATAATGCTACAGATGTTTTAGTGAGTTGCTTGCAAGATATATAAGAACTTCGATTCTTAGACAGATCTAAGAGCAGTCGCTAAATAGACTAGTCCATTGATCTTCTTTCCGGCAATATCGACCGATGTTTTGACAGCGATATCGGACGATATGGGTTGCCGTCGATCGATGACTCTATAGAAGTATCGATCGATATAGCATAAGATCGAATCGAAACTGTGCTCACCAAGATCATAGACCGGCTCTCGCACGTCCCTAGAGGATCTAAGCTTATGCCAAATGATTTCAGGACAATGATTAACAAGTTAAATCACATCCATGATCATACTCTAGGTAGCTACTCTAGAGTAAGCATTAGGGTTCATTTGGATAATGAATATCAACAACTCAACATTCCATAGTTGGGGCTAATCCCTCATCACTATTTGAACACTAAATCTAACAAAGGAATCTACTCATACATAGCTAAGAGATTCATATAAAAAAGGTAATAATAGAAACTCATATGATTAGAAGATTGAACTTTTGGTTCTTGGAACAACAAATCTCTTTGTGTGTTTCTTCTAAATCTAGAATTCTATAATCTTTGAGAATTAAAGATGAAAAGAATACTTAAATTAAAAACAAGCAAAGCTTAAGAAGTAACAAAAGGTATTCAAAACAAGAAAAGCACACTTTGCTAAAACACATAGGCGAAACTATAAATATGAGTTCCATTAGGTTAAAAACTCGCCAGATGCAATATTGTAATATTGGGAAAACTTGGGCTTCAAGTCGGCCAAGTCGGACTTGTTCTCCACTCTTCATATCGATGGAACATGGTATTGTGAACTTCCCTAGATCGCTCTTCTTCTCCAGACTGTCTCTGACTTGGTGAAACATTCTCTTGATGTCTTCTTCTGTCTCTCTGGTCTCTCTGAAAAACATCCACAATCTATGTGAAAAGTAGGCTTCTTCAAAAGGTTTCTCTCTAGGTATCTTTAGAACTCTCTTTCTGAAGCTTGACAATTCCTTCTCATTAGCTTCCCTGTTATAAGGCTTGGGTATCTTCTCTTTCCTTTTTCTGAGCACTCTTCCATTAGTTTCCTTTTCTATTTTCATGGACTCAAAGATATATGTGGGTCTCTCCATGATGGCCTCTTTAGGGCTTCTGGTAGTGTAATACTGCTCCCGGAATGCGTCAATACGTGCACCATCTATCTTGGGAAGTTGCATTCGGCGTTGGGGTACTGTGTATCGGGAGACACTGGCTGGAGTGCGTCGGTCGATATCATGGTCTTCCTGTCAATCGATGGGAGGGTAATCATGTCGATCGATGTCGTGCGGATCGATTTTGATAGGGACGGGAGGATGTGGGTGTCGTGCTTCGAAGGCTTCGTGAGGCATGGTTTTGACGGTACTGCACTCGTGAGGGTACTTGTCTAAGTCCATCGATTGACACTCATCAAAGTCTATCGATCGATGTACATGGGATCGTATCGGTTGATGTTCGCGAGATGAAATCGATCGATAGTAGTCGCGGTCGAAGTCTCTCTCATCATCAGATCTTTGAATCTCTTCTACTACCTCTTGCCAAAAATCATCATCTAGGACGGCATTGATGTTATGGTTGTTGGCAAACTCCTGCTTCTTTAGGTCTTCTCTTGTCTGAAACACCTGAGTCTCTAGCTTCTCCACATGGGTGTTTAAAGCATATAGCTTTGTTTGGAGGGTGTTGTAGACGGAGTCAATCTTTCCATTTAAGTTTGTCTGGAGTTTTTGTTGACTCTCAAGAATCTTGTCTAGCATCTCCTCCAGTTTACTATCTTGGGTGGGTGGGTGTGGGTTTGAGTAGAATGAGTTCCCATAGCTCCTGTTGTTGTTGGGGTTGCTGTTGCTGAAGGTGTTAGGCTTCTGTGAACTCAGGTTGAAGTTGCTTCTCTGGCCTGTGAAGTTTCTGTAACCTCTTTGGTTACCAGATCTCTGAAAACTAGCTCCACTGACCCAGTTCACATCTTCTTCTATATAATCTTCACATGCAGTGTCTGCATCCTCCACTGAATAGATCTGCTTGCTTAGTAACTTCTGAACGGTATCCAGCTATGCTTGCACTTCATTGATGTACTCCTTCCCAAGGAATGATGTAGCTTTTGTCTTCATGAAGTTCTTCTTGCTGTTGCTGGAAGCTAAGTTATCAATTAACTTCACAGCCTCTTGTGGATTCCTGGTGTTGAAGTTGCCATCACTAGCTGTATCAAGAGCTCTTTGATAGTCCAAGGTGATGCCTCTGTAGAAAGTGCAGTTGCACTTTGTTGAATCTGTGGTGTGGGAAATCTCGTTGGTAGGACTTGAATCTGTTCCATTCATCTTTGAATGACTCTTCAGGATTCTAAGTGAATGTAGCAATCTTTCTTCTCCATTCTTCAGCGCGTGACTCATCAAAGTAGTTACGCAGGAATGCGTTTTTGATGTCGCTCCAGGTTGTGAGAGAACCTGGTGGTAGTTGTCTCAGCCACTGCAAAGTTTCTCTAGATAGAGAGTATTTGAAAAGCTTGCAGAGAAGATAGTCTTGAGGAACTCCATTGGCTTTGATGATGGTTATGAGATCCTCGAACCTCTCCAGATGGTCCATAGGATGCTAATGGGACAAACCACAGAAGGGTATTTGTCCTACAAGTGTGTAGTACTGCGGCTTAAGCTCGAAATCTCCTCTCTGAATAGCAGGAGGGCGGGAGGCTGATCAGTTGGAATAGAACTGATCTGGACGATTGTAGTAAGCCAAAGTTCTAGCTTGGTTAGCCTCTTCTACAGGTTGAATGATGTCTGTAGGTGCAGTTTCTTGCTCAGGTATGATCTCCTTCTGAGCGTTCAGCTTCTGACCTGCTGCATTATGCAGGTGACCATCTTGATCACGTAGGTCTCCATTCTCACCTGTTGTGAGAATAATAGGCGCTACCATGTCTCACCAGTTAGTATCGATCGATGTAAGGTGAGGTATATCGATCGATGTCGGATGAAGGGTATCGGTCGACGAACGGTTGTTGATGTCGAGCAATGTGACGGTGAGAGTATCGTTCGACGAAGAAGGTGTCTTGGTCGACTGTGGTAGGCAAGTATCGGTCGACAACGAGGTGTTGATGTCGATCTATGCGGAGCGTAGGTCTTTGCGGATGCTACGTTCCAAGCTGTGAGGGTCTTCTGAGTACACAAGTTGTTTGTTCTTGTTGCTTCTAGTACTGCTGGGCATGTACCTGAGAAGACAAGAAAAAATTTTTGGTGTTCAAAAGATGAATAAACAATAAAAGAAAAATAACCAAGACCTAATCATATTAAATTTAATGGCTATCAAAGTTCCCCGGCAACAACGCCTAATTTGATATCACTCAAATGTTTAACCCTAAGAAGTGAATTACTCTCTCAAATAAGAGGTTCAATTGTAGTACTTAGGGATCGAATCCACTGGGAACTAGGGAGCACAAAAGATGTAATCCTAAGTGATTATACTAGGTTGATTAGTTTAAAATAGAAAATTGCAGTTTGTGAGCAATGGTAAGTTGCTCAAGAGAATAGGTTTTGGTTGTAAAACAATAAAAGAAACTAGTTAGATTCAAGGTTGATATTCAGATAATCAGAATTATAATGCTACAGATGTTTTAGTGAGTTGCTTGAAAGATATATAAGAACTTCGATTCTTAGACAGATCTAAGAGCAGTCGCTAAATAGACTTGTCCATTGATCTTCTTTCCGGCAATATCGACCGATGTTTTGACAGCGATATCGGACGATATGGGTTGCCGTCGATCGATGACTCTATAGAAGTATCGATCGATATAGCATAAGATCGAATCGAAACTGTGTTCACAAAGATCATAGACCGGCACTCGCACGTCCCTAGAGGATCTAAGCTTATGCCAAATGATTTCAGGACAATGATTAACAAGTTAAATCACATCCATGATCATACTCTAGGTAGCTACTCTAGAGTAAGCATTAGGGTTCATTTGGATAATGAATATCAACAACTCAACATTCCATAGTTGGGGCTAATCCCTCATAACTATTTGAACCCTAAATCTAACAAAGGAATNTAGAGGATCTAAGCTTATGCCAAATGATTTCAGGACAATGATTAACAAGTTAAATCACATCCATGATCATACTCTAGGTAGCTACTCTAGAGTAAGCATTAGGGTTCATTTGGATAATGAATATCAACAACTCAACATTCCATAGTTGGGGCTAATCCCTCATAACTATTTGAACCCTAAATCTAACAAAGGAATCTACACAGACATAGCTAAGAGATTCATAACAACAAGGTAATAATAGAAACTCATAAGATTAGAAGATTGAACTTTTGGTTCTTGGAACAACAAATCTCTTTGTGTGTTTCTTCTAAATCTAGAATTCTATAACCTTTGAGAATTAAAGATGAAAAGAATACTTAAATTAAAAACAAGCAAAGCTTAAGAAGTAACAAAAGGTATTCAAAACATGAAAAGTACACTTTGCCAAAACACATAGGCAAACTATAAATATGAGTTCCATCAGGTTAAAAACTCGCCAGGGGCAATGTAATATTGGAAAAACTTGGGCTTCAAGTCAGCCAAGTCGGACTTGTTCTCCACGCTTCATATCGAACGATGGTAAATGGTGTACATCGATCGATGGAGTATCTCGACTTCATCTTCTATGGAAGCGTCATCGATCGATTACACAGGGTGTGTATCGACCGATATGTACCCTTATTGTCTGATCTTCATATTCATCTCGGAAAACTCTCCTTTAAGCTCCATGAGGGCACCTAAATCATCACTTTACTCCAAAATGCTCCTGGGCCTGAAAACATGCCTAATAGACTCCAAAACATATATAAAACTTATAAAAACATATCAATACAATGGCTAAAAACGGGTTAAAATCATGGTATATCAACTCCCCCAGACTTAACCTTTTGCTTGTCCTCAAGCAAACCATTAGTCTTTTTGGAAGAAGTTTTAAAAACAGTAGGGACTCAATAAAATCTTAACTTTAAAATCATCACCTCTACTTTGTTGCAAGCCACATCTCATATTA
This sequence comes from Eruca vesicaria subsp. sativa, assembly GCA_932364175.1. Classification (NCBI taxonomy): domain Eukaryota; kingdom Viridiplantae; phylum Streptophyta; class Magnoliopsida; order Brassicales; family Brassicaceae; genus Eruca; species Eruca vesicaria. The sequence goes on along the minus strand of CAKOAT010836265.1, from coordinate 119,472 downwards.
CTAACTACAGAAGTACAGTATACCATATCCTAGCTTAGCAACCAAATTCATCTAGCCAATCAACTTAAACAATCCCGTCTGTCTATCCCCTCTATTGATTTCATTTATGCATAAAATAAAGGTGTAAGCTTTACCTTGGGAGTAACGATCCAAGAACACTTAGATTCAACTCAAACAAGTTTCAGGCATTCTCATTTTGGTTCATTTTCTCTCTTTATCCCCCTTCTCTGAATCCCAAACTTTCCTTTCTTTTATACCAATCACAATGAACAACTAATGTTCATCTTATTGATCTTTCAACTTTTTATGGCTTTTTTGACAAAGTGTATGCGAATAGTGGGGTAATGGGTAACTTACCTCTCCCTCACTTCCACAATGTGTGATCATTCATTTGATTTAGAATAGTGGGGTCATAGGTAATGTACCTCTCCCTCTGCCTCTCAGGAAATCATCTCAATCTTTTATTTTCTCTTTATGGGATGCCAAAGGAAGGAGAGAAAGAAACCAAAATTTTTGAGACTTTTACCTTCCATACTTGCATGAGGATTCCGATCCCTTGTATATCAATCCGCAAGACAAGCAATATATGTCAGGTTAGGTTGGAAATCAGCTTTGGTTCTTCCAAACAATCATGAAAAGTGTTGTCATAGGATGATCGGTGATCCACTTTAGCATCTATAGTACTTTCTGCAATCAACAATTCTAAGAATGGTGCTAAAGAGTAGTGAGATAAAAAGCAAAAAAAAAAAAATTTGAAATCTTTTTGTCCCTTTCTTGACTCAATAAAACCAATTTTTGAAAACTTTTTAAAGAGATTAAAAAGGTAAAGTAGCATCAATAATTCCACTCCCCCCAAACTTAACTCATACATTGTCCTCAGTGTATAACTAGTCGGAGTTAGAGCATAAGAAATAATAAATGTATAACTGATATCAAAATTGTGAACGATATACCTGACCGATGTCCGTATCGATCGATGGTGAGTCAATTCCATCGATCGTCATGGATAGGCTTATGTCGGGCGATGTAGACAGGGTCTCATCGGTCGATAGGTAGTGATCGTGTAGCTATGTTCCTAAAAACAAATAAAAACGAAAGAAATAAGTAAAAATAAAATAAAATTAAGAAAGAAAATACCTAACAGTGGGTTGCCTCCCACTCAGCGCTTAGTTAAAGTCATTTAGCTTGACTATGGAGGTATGGTGGCTAGTGAGGTGGGCTGCAGGTACTTGTTGGAAAACAAGTATCCTCCTTGTCTTGTGATTCTTCAAACCATGAAGTTAAAAAGCTTCTTGTGGCTTTCTCACTTCTGGTCATACTAGCTTGCAAACCTTGGACCTCATAGTGGATTCTCTGTAGCCACTTCTCAATGCTCGATAAACTGCACTCATGTAGTCCAGTGTTGCTGTAGGCGTTCTTTTGATCAGTACTCATCGGCATGGTGTTGAGGTGTTGGGTATGGTGCACAGGCGAAGGGTTAGTATCAACCGATCTTGGTGTAGGTCTATCGGGCGATGTGGATGGATGTCCATCGATCGATTAGTTCAGAGGCTCGTCGATCGATGCGGATTGTGCAGGCTGGCTCGCGAGTTTGTGCTTGATGCTGTCGATCTCCATCTGAATGTCTTCTATTGTGCATTTCAATTCTTGAACGTCACCTTGTACCGGGAACCAAAATTTGTCGAGTGATCTATCTGCTCCGTCTTCGCAGGCTTCAGTAGATCTCCGCTGTGATTTCTTCAAGTTCTTCTCTGGTACAGTAGTCTGGTGCTCGAGTATCGATCGATGTGATGGGTATATCATCGATCAATAGCTTCTGGAAGTCACTCTCGATAGGTTTGTCGAAGGTCATGGCGATCAATGTGGATGGGGCTATATCGGTTGATGGTCGAGTCTGAGATTCAAGTTCTTTGCGAAGTGCATTCACCTCCTCTTGCAGGGCTTTTCTCTCTTTGCGAGCGAAGTCATTGCCAGACATATTCCATAGTAATTCTCCTTGAAGTGATGCCATGGCTTTCTCATGTTCAGACCTCAATTCTGCTATCTCCCAGTTATGTTCACCGGTTCTTTCATTCAGCATGTGTGTGACCTCTGCTTGTGTGTAGAGCTTGCAAACTGGAAATCCTTTAGTAAACTGTTCAGCATGCTCTAGTAAACAGATACAAGAGCGTCCAAACAGTGTGGCCCTATTCAGCAGCTTCTCAATATCTTCTTTGTAAACATGGATGATGTCACCACCGATGCTTCTTGCATAACCACTCTCATCTCCGTAGACAACATATTCGTTCTTCTTTTCCCAGAAGAAACGACAAACTCCGTGTTTAAAATCTCTCTTTCCAAACTCGCGATGTAAATCGATGATGCACGTTTCCAGGAATCGATCGATAGGCGTTGAAATTATGGATTTGCCGAGTTGGAATGAAGGTTTTCTGCACCATCTTGCTCAGGAAGTGTTGGTGGTTGGTGCTGATCGTTCTGGTAGATGGGTGGATGTGTGTAGGGACTGACTGGTCCATTGGCCATCTGAAGGATGTCTGCAACGTCTTATTTGGAGATTGGAATGATTCTTCCATCTAATGCTCGTGCATGGCCTTCAGGATCCCTGAAAATATCAAATTCATCTGGAGTTACTAATGTGAAATCGATTTTATGTGTTTGTACCTCGGATGGTGTAGATGTGGTATCGATCGATGGTGGAGAAGGTGTATCGGTCGATCTGTTGAGGAACATGTCGGTCGATGGTGGGTGCTCCGTGTCAGTCGATAAGGGTGCTTCAGGTCGGATCGCGGATGGTAGTGGTGCTGTATCTACTGCAAAAATCTCATGATAACTGCTTGCCCAACTTCCAATCGAGTAATCTCCGTCGGTCGATACTGCTGAATCGGTTTCGTACTCGGCCATAGAATCATACTCGTGGGCACATAAACAAGTTGCTATGAGTGCTGGGCTCTTCATCCTTGGAAACTTGATGACTGGAACATGATTGTAGTGGATGGTAGGGTTGATGAGGGTTAGGCAGAGCTTGTTGGATTTGAGGTCACAAACGGCTCCAACTGTTGCTAAAAAGGCTCTTCAAAGTAATAGAGAAGTCTTGAATTTGAGCTTGTTGGCCAGGACATGGAAGTCAGTAGGAATTAGGGCATCTCCAATCTGTATCTCAAGGTTGCGAACTATTTCTCCAGAGTTTTGCTGAGAACAATCCACAAAGATGAAAGATTCTTCAGTAGGCTCTATCTTCAGACCTAGATGGTCTGCCATAAGCTTGGGTAGGATGCTAACTCCAGATCCTGTATCACATAGGGCACGAGGGAACTCAACACCTCTGATGGAACATGGTATTGTGAACTTCCCTGGATCGCTCTTCTTCTCCAATGTGATCTTCTTCTTCAGACTGTCTCTGACTTGGTGAAACATTCTCTTGATGTCTTCTTCTGTCTCTCTGGTCTCTCTGAAAAACATCCACAATCTGTGTGAAAAGTAGGCTTCTTCAAAAGGTTTCTCTCTAGGTATCTTTAGAACTCTCTTTCTGAAGCTTGACAATTCCTTCTCATTAGCTTCCATGTTATAAGGCTTGGGTATCTTCTCATTCCTTTTTCTGAGCACTCTTCCATGAGTTTCCTTTTCTATTTTCATGGACTCAAAGATATCTGTGGGTCTCTCCATGATGGCCTCTTTAGGGCTTCTGGTAGTGTAATACTGCTCCCGGAATGCGTCAATATGTGCACCATCTATCTTGGGAAGTTGCATTCGGCGTTGGGGTACTGTGTATCGGGCGAAACTGGCTGGAGTGCGTCGGTCGATATCATGGTCTTCCTGTCGATCGATGGGAGGGTAATCATGTCGATCGATGTCGTGCGGATCGATTTTGATAGGGACGGGCGGATGTGGGTGTCGTGCTTCGAAGGCTTCGTGAGGCATGGTTTTGACAGTACTGCACTCGTGAGGGTACTTGTCTAAGTCCATCGATCGACACTCATCAAAGTCTATCGATCGATGTACATGGGATCGTATCGGTTGATGTTCGCGAGATGAAATCGATCGATAGTAGTCGCGGTCGAAGTCTCTCTCATCATCAGATCTTTGAATCTCTTCTACTACCTCTTGCCAAAAATCATCATCCAGGACGGCATTGAGGTTATGGTTGTTGGGAAACTCCTGCTTCTTTAGGTCTTCTCCTGTCTGAAACACCTAAGTCTCTAGCTTCTCCACATGGGTGTTTAAAGCATATAGCTTTGTTTGGAGGGTGTTGTAGACGGAGTCAATCTTTTCATTGAAGTCTGTCTGGAGTTTTTGCTGACTCTCAAGAATCTTGTCTAGCATCTCCTCCAGTTTACTATCTTGGGTGGGTGGGTGTGGGTTTGAGTAGAATGAGTTCCCATAGCTCATGTTGTTGTTGGGGTTGCTGCTGCTGAAGGTGTTAAGCTTCTGTGAACTCAGGTTGAAGTTGTTCTCTGGCCTGTGAAGTTTCTGTAACCTCCTTGGTTACCAGATCTCTGAAAAACCAGCTCCACTGACCCAGTTCACATCTTCTTCTATATAATCTTCACCTGCAGTGTCTGCATCCTCCACTGAATAGATCTTCTTGTTTAGTAACTTCTGAACGGTATCCAGCTGTGCTTGCACTTCACTGATGTACTCCTGCCCAAGGAATGATGTAGCTTTTGTCTTCATGAAGTTCTTCGTGCTGTTGCTGGAAGCTAAGTTATCAATTAACTTCACAGCCTCTTGTGGATTCCTGGTGTTGAAGTTGCCATCACTAGCTGTATCAAGAGCTCTTTGATAATCCAAGGTGATGCCTCTGTAGAAAGTGCAGTTGCACTTTGTTGAATATGTGGTGTGGGAAATCTCGTTGGTAGGACCTGAATCTGTTCCATGCATCTTTGAATGACTCTTCAAGATTCTGAGTGAATGTAGCAATCTTTCTTCTCCATTCTTCAGCGCGTGACTCATCAAAGTAGTTACGCAGGAATGCGTTTTTGATGTCGCTCCAGGTTGTGAGAGAACCTGGTGGTAGTTGTCTCAGCCACTGCAAAGTTTCTCCAGATAGAGAGTATTTGAAAAGCTTGCAGAGAAAATAGTCTTGAGGAACTCCATTGGCTTTGATGATGGTTATGAGATCCTCGAACCTCTCCAGATGGTCCATAGGATGCTAATGGGACAAACCACAGAAGGGTATTTGTCCTACAAGTGTGTAGTACTGCGGCTTAAGCTCGAAATCTCCTCTCTGAATAGCAGGAGGGCGGGAGGCTGATCAGTTGGAATAGAACTGATCTGGACGATTGTAGTAAGCCAAAGTTCTAGCTTGGTTAGCCTCTTCAACAGGTTGAATGATGTCTGTAGGTGCAGTTTCTTGCTCAGGTATGATCTCCTTCTGAGCGTTCAGCTTCTGACCTGCTGCATTATGCAGGTGACCATCTTGATCACGTAGGTCTCCATTCTCATCTGTTGTGAGAATAATAGGCGCTACCATGTCTCGCCAGTTAGTATCGATCGATGTAAGGTGAGGTATATCGATCGATGTCGGATGAAGGGTATCGGTCGACGAACGGTTGTTGATGTCGAGCAATGTGACGGTGAGAGTATCGTTTGACGAAGAAGGTGTCTTGGTCGATTGTGGTAGGCAGGTATCGGTCGACAACGAGGTGTTGATGTCGATCTATGCGGAGCGTAGGTCTTTGCGGATGCTACGTTCCAAGCTGTGAGGGTCTTCTGAGTACACAAGTTGTTTGTTCTTTTTGCTTCTAGTACTGCTGGGCATGTACCTGAAAAAGACAAGAAAAATATTTTGGTGTCAGGAGATGAATAAATAATAAAAGAAAACTAACCTAGACCTAATCAGATTAAATCTAATGGCTATCAAAGTTCCCCGGCAACGGCCCCTAATTTGATATCACTCAAATGTTTAATCCTAAGAAGTGAATTACTCTCTCAAATAAGAGGTTCAGTTGTAGTACTTAGGGATCGAATCCACAGGAAACTAGAGAGCACAAAAGATGTAATCCTAAGTGATTATGCTAGGTTGATTAGTTTAAAATAGAAAATTGCAGTTTGTGAGCAATAGTAAGTTGCTCAAGAGAATATGTTTTGGTTTTAAGACAATAAAAGAAACTAGTTAGATTCAAGGCTGCTATTCAGATAATCAGGATTATAATGCTACAAATGTTTTAGTGAGTTGCTTGCAAGATATATAAGAACTTCGATTCTTAGACAGATCTAATAGCAGTCGCCAAATAGACTTGTCCATTGTTCTTATTTCGGGCAATATCACCGATGTTTTGACAGCGATATCGGACGATATGGGTTGCCGTCGATCGATGACTCTATAGGAGTATCGATCGATATAGCATAAGATCGAATCGAAACTATGTTCACCAAGATGATAGACCGACTCTCGCACTTCCCTAGAGGATCTAAGCTTATCCCAAATGATTTCAGGACAATGATTAACAAGTTAAATCACATCCATGATCATACTCTAGGTAGCTACTCTAGAGTAAGCATTAGGGTTCATTTGGATAATGAATATCAACAACTCAACATTCCATAGTTGGGGCTAATCCCTCATAACTATTTGAACCATAAATCTAACAAAGGAATCTACTCAGACATAGCTAAGAGATTCATAACAACAAGGTAATAATAGAAACTCATAAGATTAAAAGATTAAACTTTTGGTTCTTGAAACAACAAATCTCTTTATGTGTTTCTTCTATATCTAGAATTCTATAACCTTTGAGAATTAAAGATGAAAAGAATACTTAAATTAAAAACAAGCAAAGCTTAAGAAGTAACAAAAGGTATTCAAAAATATGAAAAGCACACTTTGCCAAAACACATAAGCAAAACTATAAATATGAGTTCCATTAGGTTAAAAACTCGCCAGGGGCAATATTGTAATATTGAAAAAACTTGGGCTTCAAGTCGGCCAAGTCGGCCAAGTCGGACTTGTTCTCCACTCTTCATATCGATCGTTGGTACATAGTGTACATCGATCGATGGAGTATCTCGACTTCATCTTCTATGGAAGCGTTGATCGATTACACAGGGTGTGTATCGATCGATATGTATCCTTATTGTCTGATCTTCATAGTCATCTCGGAAAACTCTCCTTTAAGCTCCATAAGGGCACCTAAACCATCACTTTACTCCAAAATGCTTCTGAACCTGAAAACATACCTAATAGACTCCAAAACATATATAAAACTTATAAAAACATATCAATACCATGGCTAAAAGCGGGTCAAAATCATGGATATGTATTTTGCATACTAGGATTATGTATTCTTTATAGATCCATATTCAAATTCACAAAGGTAAAAAAATTTAGTAAAAAACTGTTTTTTATCTCAACTTTAAAATATTAAAATATTTTTTTTATTTTTTAGATACATGCTATAAATTAACGTAATCAATATCATCATCTACTAGATAAGCAATTACAAAACCGAATTTATTATTTATTTGATAAATTAAATTAATTTATATTACAAAAATATCAACTACGATAATTAAAACAAATTTTAACATTAGGAATTTAATTATCATTTTTAAATTTCATAAAAGATAAAGTATTAGTATAGTAAATTAAAAAGAGTACGAAAAGAGACAAAACAGTTTTTAATGTCTTATTCTGAACTTCATTTTTCTAAAATAAAAATAAACTAATTAATTGTGAATTAACCAACAAAAGTTAGTGATTATTATTATATTTTAATTGGCTTAAACTGATTATGAACCAAAGTTTAGTTGATGAGAATTGGTTTCTGCGAACCCATTTGATCATTTAGTTATGTAACTAATTTTTTTCTTTTCTTTTTAATGTGTTTGAACTTTTGTAGGGTCAGGGATAATTTTTTTTTATTTTCATGGTTTTTAATGTGTTTGAACATTTGTGGGGTCAGAGATAATATTTTTATTTTCATGGGGCCAGCACATTTTTTTATGTAAAAGAATACATATACTTTTCAAAATGACTCCACCCCCACCCTCCCCTCCTCCATTCTTACATCCGCTCCTGCGAAGAGTTGTTTTCCAAGTTACATGCACAGTTTCTCACCAACAATGGCTGTGTATAAGTTGGAATGTGCTTCCAGAACGCGTATCATTGTCATACTATGGATATCTTGTCACCTCCTAACGACAGTCAGTCAATGACTAATAAGTATAACCCCTTTAAAGACTCAAAACGCATAACTTTAAACGCAAGGAAATGATTGTATCTTTGTTTGGAGAATTTATTTACCTCCATAACATGTTGTGAAGGGCACGACCACTGAGCCTGTGAGTGCAACAAAAACATATGGATTCTGTTTCTTTTTTTGGAGCAAAATATCAACCAAAATATCCTATAGTATTACCAAATGATTTGAGTTTAGAAAAAAATGGAAAAATGTGTAAGAAAAACTTTATGAATCAAGCCCTTTGTCACAAAAACTCCATGACGACTGTAATCGCAAGAATCACAACATTCTCCAATTAACTGAAGAAAACGGTTTGGCTGGTCCTATGTATTCCTTCACATATTGTGCTGTTGCATTCATATTACACAGATTAAGAACTTCACCAACAAATTAACAAACAAACAATCTAATCAAAAACTTTACCCATTAACAAATTCAAAACTCGAATCCTGAAACCCAACAGTGTTGCGAAACCAAAGAAGCCATCCGATTATATATGCGTAGCAAATTCTCAAGGGTGATTAAAATTTGGAACTCCATTTAAACTATCTCGGGTGTTTCGGCTCCCCTATTAGTGAGATATTGGTCTTTAGCTCTGAGGACATAATTATAAACAAAACATGTAAAGAATCACTAGGCATCAGTCCTCTGATACATAACAGCGTCTTCATCCCACGGTAATGAATTCCATCGTATCCTTATTCATTCCACCAAGTTCTCTCACTGTTCCAACACCATCATTTATGACTATATCAGCCATATCTCTAACTTTGTACTGCTTCATCTTAGAAAGCAAGGATTTCAAGAGATGCTTGGAGTCATATGTTGAGTCCTGTGGAATGTAACCTGCAACTAAAATAACTAAAGTTAGTAATGGTTATAAGTCAAATGTACAGAAGACTCACCAATCTAGAATGTCAACTATTTGACAGAAAAAGAGAGATTTAAGAAAAACGGAAAGAACGGTAATTTCTTAGAACGACTGTTTATATGTACCTCCCAATCACTCGCACCAAATCAAGAAAGATTTATTTCTCTCTTTTCCAAGTTCCTGTATGAAACAGAACTACCATTAAGAATAATTTGTAGACAAAAAAAAAATTGAGCAAAGGAGTTTCATATTAGGGAATTTGCAGTGTACAACGTTCAAACAAATTATTATTAAGGATATGACCAATTGCCCTACTTTCCGTGTGTATTGTGTGTATAATACGTAATATTGCCATATTGTCCCTCGAAACAACCGGTAAAACCTATGGAGAAAAAAACAAAAAAAAATTACTATGTAACAAAAGTAAAACGTGGAGATTACAGAGTCACAACCCCTTATTTCCAGATTTTCTCACCGCTTTTTCACAGCCTTTAATTTTGACATATATTTCTTCTTGACTGTGAGCAACTGCATCGTCAAGAAGGGACTTTTCCCTGATTCTGAAAGCAAGAGAGGAGACGTCGAAGTAACAGGAGCGGCGGCGAGTTGGATCAGCCCTTTCTTATTATCATTTCCTTCAACCATTTCCAGAACTACTTTTGCCTACCGTAAGCTTTGGGTGCCTGTGTCTACTTCTTAATTACTATGCTTCCTCTGTGTCGCTTTGATCCATCTCTTTTTTGTTATTCTGGTCGTCTTGTAGATCTGTTTTACACTTTTACTATGCTATTTATACAGGTTACTATTCTATTTGATTCAGGTGTTTATGTTATATGATAAATTCTACGTTATAACCAATGTTATGTTGTGTGCTGCGTATATATACAGTAAAGTAATAGTGACCATATACTTATGACTTTGTCAATCAAATAGTACTTTAATTGAAATTTCATCTTCTCTTTTCAACTTTGTAATGCGCCATTTTACATAGTATAGTCCTTTGCTTGAAATAGTATACCATATGCCTTGATTTACCTTCTATTTGATAAATCTGTCTGATTTCTCTCTTGCATGTTTGCTATCAATGTTTTTGTAAGTTCAAGCGTTGTTTGTCTCCGTTTTGTCTTTGACTGGGAGTCACTAGTTTAGGAATCTGTTACGGTGTCTATATATTCCTACTTTGCTATGGAAGTTTGGAATAGTATAGACGACAAGTAAAATAGCACAATTTATAGATGTCTATTTGCTGATAAATGGAATAAATTTATATGTCCAACGGCTTGTGTACTAGTCTGTTACGGTGTGCTTGGCTTCCTATTTTGTAACGTTATGTGGACATAATATAGTCCTCAAGAAAAATAGAATGATTTAAATGATCTATTTTTGTTAAATGGAATGGAGTTTATAGTGTCTATTATATGATAAATGGAATGGATTTATATCTACTATTTCATATTCTCTTTTCCATTAGGATGCACGCTATTTAATATAAGTATCGCCGTTGTTTCAAACCGAGCAGAAACTGACAACTATTCTATATTTCATGGTTCATTCCATTCCATGTTCTCAATTCCATTAATACACATTTACTTGATATTAGTATCTTGGATTTACCTTCTTTGTAACTATACTATATGAGTATGAGTGTTTCATAGGCTATTCCATTTACAACGTACACTATATGCAACATCATTTTCACTCACAATAATAGTTTTGTTTGATTCGATTTGATATGCCGTACACTAGCTTTGATATTCTATATGAGAGTAACATAATCTATTCTACTGAGTTTGTTACTATTTGCTTGTCGTTGTCCATAGAACCCTTTCGGTGTGGTTTGTTCTATTTGATATATAGACTTTCCTTTATATTTAGGTTTGGGTTTATAGACCATTATTTAGGGTTTAGTATTTATATTTGGGGTTTGGGTTTAGTATTTATAGTACGTGTACGTGTCCATTGTTTTTGCAATGTCGAAGTTAACTCATGCACGTAATTTGTAGGAAACTGATGAGGTTGCTGGCCAGGACACGGCTGTGCAGGCAGATGACGACACTGATGAGTAGGAAGATGACGCAACTGCTGAGCAGGCCGCTGCGGACCCTTCAGAGCAGGCGGAGGTGGACACTTTAGCGAAAGCCGCTGCTGATAATAACACCTTTTCTTTCCACACCTACAAGCGTCTATTCTATTTATTTATAAATCATGTTCGATAGACGATACATTTGTTCCATTCCATAACTTTGTTAAACATTTCCTTTTTTATATATTTCTTGAATACTTCATGCTTGACCGTGTCAAGCTGATCAAGACTTGTCTTGTATTAGAATACGATAATTTGGTGATCATTGTTTGAATCTTCGTTTATGTATATTGATCAAACTAAACATTTATAAACTCGATCTTAGCGTTTAGTTAACCACACCATAGAAGTGTAAAATTCACACAAATTTCTAGTATTCAACATATAAACTTCTTAACACAAATTTTTAGTATTGGGGTGAGCATAAACTTCTTCATATAATCATGGACATTTCATAATTGTACTGATATGTACTATAATATTTATTTTGTTCTATTCTATGTGGGTGTATATTTGGGTTTATGGTTTATATTTGGGTTTATGATTTAATGATTAGGGTTTAGGGTTTAGTATTTAGGGGTTAGTGTGGGGTTAGGATATGATTTAGTATTTAGGGGTTTTGATGAAATTAGTGATGCTATTTTAGTTATATGGAATAGAACATTTAAGTCTTCTATTATTTTACCTTATTCACTGTGTTATTTTTACTAGATGGATTTGCATATTATGTAGTATATACGGTTTGTTAGTTGATATTGTATTGTATTTTAAATGAAATTTGGTTTGGGTTTAGTAATCCGACCAAAACACCAAACTTCACATTAAAGCTATTTCTAAATAGAATGAATTACTTATTATGTACTATTTACCAGATGTTCTATTCTATTGTTTTTTACATAGAAACAGTGTCGTCTTCCCCACCTCCATTATTTGTCATCTTCTTCTGTAAAAGGTTCTCGTACTCCATATTGTTTAAAGATGTGATCATAACTACTAAATACCTATCAAATAGCCAACAATCCACTACGTTTCTTCCAACTTATTCTTATTTTTGAAAGTTACATATTCATTTTGATGGTTGCAGAAGAATTCAGAAAACTTAAAATTTTGAGATTTGTCAAAGATAAGCATTTATGATAAGTTTTTGGTCATATATAGTTGTCGATATATTGGACCATCTTTAGTCTCAACTTTTCATGGCCCCATGCTAACTCGTCGATGTCATCCCTTGATCTCTTTATGACCGGTTACTTGAAAGTGGTAAGGACATAACCGGACAAAATATGTATAAAATTTAGTAGCTTAATAGTGTCAAAATCAATGGCATTTTCTTGATTTTGATTGTAAAATTGGTTAGTTGGCAAATTCTCCCTTTATATTATCAGATATATACCATTGTGTTAAGATCACAAGTCTTGATCTTCACCAATCGTCTTCTCAACTTGAATCAACAACACGATATGTTGACCCAGAGTTCACCGCACTACACCGGTAACTCGGTGTAGCCGCTATATCTCTCTGGAGCTGGGATCGAACCAGCAACACTATTCAACTCACAAGCGAGCTCCGTTACAGACTCGATCACCTATCTCTCTCGNCCGGTAACTCGGTGTAGCCGCTATATCTCTCTGGAGCTGGGATCGAACCAGCAACACTATTCAACTCACAAGCGAGCTCCGTTACAGACTCGATCACCTATCTCTCTCGAACTCTATCTTTCTCTGTGACTGAAACAATCTTATCAGCTCAACAGATTCAGTTACTAATCCTAAAGCGTATTAGCTCTTATATACCAAGTTATCACACTCTACGCACGTGTACACACACACGTCCGGTTTACTAACGAGAGAGATTGGTTCAATTGGACTTACAGACTTAACCGGACTAATTACAATCCTATCTAACCAATCACTTAAACCTTCTAAGCCAAATAGAGTCTTCCTATCTTGTCTATAACCTTCAAATCTCCACCTTATACAAGATACCTTCATACATACCTGATGAAGCCTTTGATGAAGTCATTGCATTACTCTTTACCAAACATGCCAAAGCATACATGTCCTTTACCGGACCCTTGCAACCTTAACCGGTCACAAGCACTTCTCCAAAACTCAATTAGTTCTTTGACACTCGAAGCATCTTCAATGCTTCTCGGAACTTGAACACTGGTAGAACCTTTGTAAGGATATCAGCAGGATTATACTCTGTTGCTATCTTCAAAACCTGTACCTCTCCAGCAGCAATAAGGTCACGTATAAAATGATACTTAGTTGCAACATGCTTCGTCTTCTCGTGATACACAGCATTCTTTGACAATGCTATAGCACTTTGGGAGTCACAGAAAATCTCAACAGAATCTTGAGGAAATCCGAGTTCTTCTGCAAACCTCTTCAACCATACACCTTCTTTAACTGCATCAGACAAAGCAATGTACTCTGCTTCTGTGGTTGACAATGCTACCACCTTCTGAAGTGATGATCTCCAACTGATCGGATTACCTCCCGCAGTAAAGACCATACCTGACGTTGACCTCCTTTGATCTAAGTCTCCATTGTAGTCAGAATCAGTATACCCTTTAACAACAAACTCCCCCTTTTTCTTGTAACACAACCTTGTATCAACCGTTCCTTTTATGTATCTAAGAACCCACTTTACTGCTTGCCAGTGTTCTTTCAACGGTTTTGACATGAATCTACTAATTAAACCTACGGCATATGCAAGATCCAATCTAGTTCCCACCATAGCATACATAATACTGCCAACAGCGCTTTGATATGGAATCTTACTCATATAAGCTGCTTGCTCTTCTAATTCTTTCTCAGTCCCAGACCTGAGTTTAAAATGAGCTCCAATAGGTGTTGTAACTTGCTTAGCTTGATCCATATCAAAATTCGACAGAACCTTCCACAAATAACCTTCCTGAGACACCCATAACTCATCTGTCTCTCTGTTTCTGTGTATTTCCATCCCTAGTATCTTCTTGGCATCTCCCAAATCTTTCATGTCAAACTCAGAGTTTAAAACTTTCTTCAACTGATCCACTTGAACTTTATCTGTTGAAGCAATCAAAATGTCGTCCACGTATAGCAACATGTACACATACACTTCCTTGCTATTCTTCTTGAAATAAACACACTGATCATACTCGCTTCTAAGATAACCCTGAGCTCTCACAAAATCATCAAACCTCCTATTCCATTGCCGAGGGGATTGCTTTAATCCGTACAAAGATCTCTTTAGTAAGCACACTTTCTGAGGGAATTTCTTATCAACAAATCCTTCTGGTTGGTCCATGTATATGGTCTCATCCAATAAACCATGAAGAAATGCTGTCTTTACGTCCATTTGCTGTAGCTCCATGTTGAAATGAACAACAGCAGATAGAATATACCTAATCGATACATGCTTCACAACTGGAGCAAAGATCTCTTGAAAATCTACTCCTTCTTTCTGAGAATATCCCTTAGCAACAAGTCTCCCCTTATACCTCGGAGGCTCAACTCCTACAATACCTGGTTTCCTCTTAAACACCCACTTACAACCAATTGTTTTCTGATCCTTTGGCTTATCAACTAGAATCCATGTCCCATTCCTTTTTAAAGAATTCATCTCGTCCTCTGCAGCACCTTTCCAAAGATCACTATCTGAATCTTCCATCGCTTCTCTCCAGGAAGCAGGTTCTGAACTTGCATCTTCAGACAAATCACATATGTAACACGCATATATGTCCTCACCATCTGCAGCATCGCACTCATAGTCTTCAAGTCTGCTTGGTAACTTTATCTGCCTTCTAGACCTGTCTCTCGCCAACTGATAACCATCCAAATTACTCTCATCAACCTCTGTAACTTCCTCATTTACTGAAGTCCCTTTCTCTGGAGCTCCACCTTCAGAATCATACATAGTTTCTTCATGTTCTGAGCCACTCAGCTCCAGACTTATCAAATTCGGAGTTCTCTTTTCCACATTAGCTTGAGCTGCATGATCAAGTTTATCTTCTTTATACAAGACTTCTTCTCTAAAAACAACATCCCTAGAGATAATAACTTTCATCTCACTCGGAATCCAGAACTTGACGCCTTTAACTCCCTCGGGATATCCAGTGAAGTAACCTCTTTTTGCTCTAGGATTCAACTTGCCATCACTCGTACGAATGAAAGCTAAACAACCAAACTTTCTCAATTCCTTGTAACTCGGAGTTGCAGATGTCCACCTCTCCTCGGGTATATCAAAGTCAATAGCAGAAGAAGGTGATCTATTAATAAGATACACTGCTGTTGCAGCAGCCTCTGCCCAAAACTTCACTTCGAATCCACTCTCACTAAGCATGCTGCGAACCTTATTCATGATTGTTCTGTTCAGCCTCTCTGCTATTCCATTTTGCTGAGGCGTGTAGGTACAAGTCCTATGTCTCACCATACCTTCTTCTTTACAAAATGTATTAAACTGTATGTTACAGAACTCCAGGCCATTGTCTGTGCGTAACTTCTTGATCTTTCTTTCACTTTGCGTCTCTACCATCTTCTTCCAAGAAACAAAACAATCAAAGGCTTCATCTTTGCGTCTGAGAAAATAGATCCAAACATTTCTTGAGTAATCATCAGTGAATGTGAGGAAATACTGTGATTTTCTCAAGCTCGGTGGAACATTAGGCGAACCCCACAGATCTGAATGTATATAGTCCAACTTCTCCTTAGTAGTATGCTGAGCCGGACCAAAACTCACCTTATGAGTCTTTCCTATCACACAGTCTTCGCAGAATTCCATCTCTGTCTTCCTCAACTCTCCCAAGTAACCCTTCTTAAGCAGTATCTGCATGCCCTTCTGTCCCAGATGACCCATACGACTATGCCAAAGTTGTATGTCTGAAACTTGTGAGATTGTTGAGGTCGGTTATGAGCTTCAAGAAGTCATCCACGTTCTGGTCAATGGTTCTTGATTCTTGCATTCGGAAGGAGTAAACCTTGAGCTGAGCGTGTACTCTGTTTGGTAAGGTCTTGGCCATGTAGAGCTTATCAAGAAGCTCCCACGCTTCTGCTGCGGAAGTACACTTATCTAATTTCCGCAAAACGTGATCTCCTACACTCATAAAGATCAAGTTCATTGCTTTCTCATCACGTTCTTTCCTGGAAATCTCTTCTTGAGTTTTCTTCTCCTTGACATCTTCGTCTTCTTCCGCATCTACGTCTGACTTATCCGTCTTTAGATCTTTAGATTGTGGAGTGAGAACATCCTTCAAACCTTGCACGCTGAGATTTGCGAGCATCCTTTTCTTCCAGATTCCGAAGTCCCCAGTGCCATCGAACATCGTCAACGTAATCTTGATCTTGTGAGTCGCCATCTCGAAATCAATTGATTTCAAATCTTGATCTGAATCTACGATTGCGCCGAATCTCTAAACACCAAGCTCTGATACCAATTTGTTAAGATCACAAGTCTTGATCTTCACCAATCGTCTTCTCAACTTGAATCAACAACACGATATGTTGACCCAGAGTTCACCGCACTACACCGGTAACTCGGTGTAGCCGCTATATCTCTCTGGAGCTGGGATCGAACCAGCAACACTATTCAACTCACAAGCGAGCTCCGTTACAGACTCGATCACCTATCTCTCTCGNGTGTAGCCGCTATATCTCTCTGGAGCTGGGATCGAACCAGCAACACTATTCAACTCACAAGCGAGCTCCGTTACAGACTCGATCACCTATCTCTCTCGAACTCTATCTTTCTCTGTGACTGAAACAATCTTATCAGCTCAACAGATTCAGTTACTAATCCTAAAGCGTATTAGCTCTTATATACCAAGCTATCACACTCTACGCACGTGTACACACACACGTCCGGTTTACTAACGAGAGAGATTGGTTCAATTGGACTTACAGACTTAACCGGACTAATTACAATCCTATCTAACCAATCACTTAAACCTTCTAAGCCAAATAGAGTCTTCCTATCTTGTCTATAACCTTCACATTGCATATGTCAGATACTCAAGCACCCCTCCTACTGTTTCGTATTATCAGACGTTAAAAGTGGTTGGAAGAAGACGTTACAGAGGAGTAAGTTTTTTTAATAACAATACCAATTTATTTCAGCATGAGAGGAATCACTCAATGACTCAAGTGTCACGCAACTTGCTTAATCAATTTTCTTATTTCATCCCCCTTTTCTCTCTAATATTAAATATTACTTAACAGTAAATAGACTTAACATGCAACATACATTTCAGACTATTCATCCTATGATTTAGGTTCACTCTATTTGCACCCAAGCACCTGAACTCGGTATGCCTGCGTGTACCAAAAAGATCATATAATATCCTGGAGGAGCAATCTCAGCCGTCGATGGACCCATCACATCTATCTTGTAAGAATTCGTTAACCCGTCATGCGTCACAGAGAGTAACTTCAAAATCACCATCCTCTGATTCATCGCAAATGAGTGTGTAGTGAACGAAGGTGTAACTATCCTCACAGAGAGAAGATCAATGGTCAAAAACTGTGCTATGGAGAAATTGACGTTGAACACTCTTTTGTAACTGACTACGTTGTCGTTTGTCAATATCTTCGGTCTTATTGAGTCAGACGTGAAAGAGAGGTAGGGAGGAGAATAAGCCTCGAGGCTTAGTTCCGTTGGATACTCCACGTTGGTAAAGTTGTAATAAATGTGAGGATTACTACCACCAACTAAAACCCGACCATCCGGTAACAAAACCGCTGACGAATGGTACATCCTAGGACGTGATGATGCGGACATAATTGAGAAGCGGCGATCAAATGAGTGATATATGACTGGTCGGGTTACCGGGTCACGTGCATTCTCCCACCCGGCCGTACCAGCTCCCGCGCCGTTTACAATAATGATATCACCCGTTGGTAAGAGCAGCATATCCCCCATGACACGTGGCAGGGGCATGGTTTCCATTTCCCAAATTGGATTCGGACCAGTGAGCTTTAGCCTCCCACACGTGGAAGTGGCACGTGTGAATCCGCGTTGGCTTTTTGCTCGTGGAAAGGCTTCTTTAGGAGCTCCTCCACAAACCATAATCTCAGCCTCCATAACATTCTTTGTTTCATCTAATGGAAAAAGTATGGAAGAGCCACTGCTTGGGTAGTTTCTTGGATCGCGACCTGGAATCTCTGGAAGCTCTCTCACGACACGGTTCCTTTTGTAATCGAACACAATGGATCTTGTGTTAGCGAAGACAAATAAGTTTCCATCGGGTAAGAGATATACGAAAGGATACAAGTTATTCTCGTTACTATCATCTGTAGTTTCTCTAAGAAAATCAAATCGTGATCCTCTATACCGATGAGAATCAGGTCGAGGAAAAATTTCAAAGTTGAATTGTCTTCTTCCCCCGACCACGATTATCCTACCATCGGGTAAAATTTGATTGGTGGCATACCATCTACGTTGGGCTAGATACTGAGGAAACTCGATCCAGTCACATGTTTCACTATAACCACATGGGGTAAACATTCTGGCAGCGCGCTCACCGTCGTTGTATCCACCAGTTTGAACTAATGTTCCGTTGGGAAGAACCGAACCAGAGGAACACCATGTATCAGTTTGGACTTTCAAGGCCCGGTATGTGTTAGAGACAACGTCGTAGAGAACTGAATGCGCGGAGCAATCGAACTTGACCGCAGTGTCAATAGGATCGAACCGACACATGCCTCCTGGTAGAGAAAGATTCGAGACACCAAAGTCGGTACGGTCGAACATTATGACCATGCCGTTGTGGAGGAGTTGCATGTGCATTGCGGATATACCGATACTCGGTAGCAATACTTCCCATCGATCTAGTTGCATCATAAACGGGATAGGTTCACCTTTGGATAATATGGGAATGAAGAAGCATAAGATTAATGTTGTGAGGATGAATGCACTCTTGGAATTGATCATAGTGTTGCGTTTGTTCTTGGCTTGCTGGTGAATTTTAAGTTAGAGGTTGGTAGTATATTTCTTGTTGGAGAATTTGGTTGGGGTGTGTCCACTTATATATATTGTCATAGAATATTTTACATTAATCTTTATTTTATTAAAATTGGCGATTCTTGTATATATGTATTTATTTCTATAAAATCTACCACATTCATACCAAGCTTTAGATAATGTAGTAGAGAACTACTATATAAATCCAGAGAAATTCAAGCCAGTATTTCAAAAGAGGAAGCGTGTCCATTAACTACAAGAAATCTTACGCGTTACCGTAGTCCCTTTCTTTCACATTCCGAGTAGCGTTACCGTAGTCCCTTTCTTTCACATTCCAAGTACGGAGTACCGTTTCTTGAATTGTTTTTTTTTGGAGAGATTAAAGGCATTTCATAAGGTCATGGTATTTGTGGTTTACTCATGAGTGTGATTTTACCTGGGGGTTTGAGTTGTTGGGCTGTGTTAGTTTATTTAATAGGCCATAATTTATGACACCAATTTATAGTCTTGGGGTTGTTAACAGTGTCAATATGTATCTTGAATTTGTATTTCCCCGTAATTGTGGTTGGGTTGTCGTATTTGTTTTGTTGCTTGAAATCATTGCTGATCCCAGTTGTTTGTACTGAACGAACCCCTCTTGGTGAAGTGTTGAGGTGGGTGTCAACGTTCTGGTGTTTGGTGACACGCCAGTCTTCTCAGGTTAAAGAGGTGGTGCATAGTGGACGGTATCTCCGGGCAGGCCGACCCAAAGCACAAGCCACCGAAGCAACTCGAACCACCACTTAGAGTATCTAATACATAAAAGCAATTTTTATCAAAATTTTCATAATTTACTAGGATAAACCCGTCCTACGGACGGGCATGTAAATAAAGTTATATGATAAATTTTTTAAAATTTATTAACCTAAAATTAGTATTAATAGGTTCATAATTGTTTTACAACAATTTTATCTATGTACTTTACTATTTTTAGCAATTATAATGACTCATTTACCATAGTATTAATATTATCTCACAATTATGTATGTTTTTCTTTGTTTTCACACAATTTTACAAAATAGTGATTAAGTTTTATCCTATTTAATATGTATATTAATCTCTGATCTCAAAGTTTATAAGAAACAATCGAATAACTATATATGATGCATCTTGTGCTTTAGCATGAATTTGTTAGCACATGATGGTTTAAATTAAAAATGATTTACAATTTTTTATAAATACAAATTTTGAGTTAAATAGAATTCTACTCAAATTGGATGTTTATAACATATATAGAGGAATGGTCAAGGGACGTTAATGGGAGTCTAAATCTTGTAGATTGATCAATGATCTAAGGTATAGCTGGATTTACAGAGTCTTTGAGATCTTTAAACATATAATTTAGTATATATATTGACAGGTTTTCACACATAGCCTTATATCCAACACTTAAATATTCAACACTTAAAAATATACTACACAACTATAATTATACTTAAATAAAACTTATATTCTTTATATATTTTTGCATAGAAGATGATTACCCATTGCATGTTTTATCTCTTCACCTCACTTTAAAAATGTTGAATAGAACCCTTGTCAATTTATGTCATAGGTGAACGAAGAGACGATGAAGTCGTACTCATTATCCAATCTGTCTACAGAGCAGCAAAAATGTTTGATGATTCTTCATTTGAATGTCCCTTGACAACAAAGTAAAATACATAGTTTAGTAAGAGATTATTTGAGAGTTCTCTATCTATATACATATAGTGAAAATATGTTTCGTAACAATATATATCTCTTGTAAGAATAGCATAAATCATATAAAATTCTATGATAAAAGATCTAGAGAAAACTTCACATAGTAGATTCATATATGATTATGTATAATCTTTCTTCTAAAATTGATTGAAATTACTTGTAATTGGTAAAATTCCTAATAATATGTATATATCGTTTACTCTCTCGTTTAGTATCTCTAGTAATTGATAATATATATATATCCTTTGAGATTTATTTCACTGGTTAGAGCTCATGTATTATGGTTCATTGTTGTTATTCTTTGTTTCATGTAATCATTTTTGTTATTAAAGAAAACCTTTTTATTATGTAAAAAATACATGTATACATTTTTTTTCAAAAGATTAAATCTGATTTGGTTAAGTCTAAAAATATGCAGGAATCTCAAATGTGGTGGTAAAAACAGTTTCTTTCTCTTGTTACGCTCATATCACAAATCAATGTTTGGATTAATATTTCCGAGTGGCGATAAATGAAGACGTTACAAAGAAGATGGAGAATTACAACATTATTGAGTCTTTAATATCTTGCCACATGTTCAAAAATGTCCACCTCTCCTTTGCTGATGTGGACATCTTAAGAAGAGAATCTCTTCTCTTTTATATATATAGATATCACAAACTATAGTAATATTTATATTTTTTATTATTTTATGAGTTTTTATCATTTATTAATTAGAAATATTATCAAATTATCATTAGTTTTTAACCTGTAAGTTTTATTAATTTAGAATTTTAGTACAATTATGGGTGAAAAGATACTGTTTTTTTCTTATGGATGAACGTTATTTTGTTCAATGAAAAGACAAAAGAGTTAGATTTGTAGTTCGTTTGGTTAGTACGTTTGTTATATGTATTTTGTGTTTTAGGTTTAGATTTAGGAGGCTGATTTTAGGTTGGAAGGATATGATTCAAAAACATGGAAGATTAATTTATAATTTATATAGGTATATTCAATTAACGTATGATAGTGTTCTAAAAATATATTTATTTAAAGGGTGTTTTTAGTGATGAATCTCTCAACTAAAGATTTTTCGTAAACAATCACTCAATTTGTTATATTTTAATTTAACTCCTCAAGTTCTATTTCGTTAGATTTTCTTACCCGCTGTCTATTGTTCTGTTATTTATGGACGGATATCGTTTACTTAGAGTTTCATTTTAGTGATAAATATTCCTAGTTAAATTTTTTTCGTAAAAAAACTCCTAACTTGTTATCTTGTAATTTAACCCTTCAAATTCTTTTTTCGTTAGATCTTGTTATACTCTATCTATTGTTTTATTATTTATGGACGGATATCGTTTACACACAACACAGAATTTCATTTGAAAACAACATGTTTTTTTTAAATGAAACAGAGCAAAGAACGAAACTCAAAATCTCAAATCGAAAATTAGATTTTCCAAAATAGCAATAAAAAGAACATAAAAGACCATAAAACATTGAAAAACACTGAAAAGACCATAAAGACTAGTTTGGTCTGGTTTGAATTAATTTCAATTCGGTTCATTTGATTTGACTCGGTTTAGTTTCATTTTTTGGTCCACTCCAATAAAAATCGAGCATTGAAAAAGACCATAAAGACAGAGTAGACAACGCTAATTTTTGTCCAAATTTGTGTTGTCTTTTCAATGCTCTGTTTTTATGGTTTTTTCAATGTTTTTATGGTTTTTTCAATGTTTTTTCAATACTTTATGGTTTTATGATTTTTGCATTGCTATGTAGGAACACATAAGTTCTTATTTGGGATTTTGAGCTTCGATGTTTGCTCTGTTTCATTTGAAAAAGAAAATATGTTGTTTTTATATTTAAATGGAACTCTGCATTATGTGTAAACAGTATATGTTATAAATAATAAAACAATAGACAGAAGTAACAAAATATAACAGAATAAAATTTGAGGTGTTAAATTACAAGATAACAAGTTGGGAGGATTTGTTACGAAAAATCTTTAGTTTGGAGAATTTATTACTAAAATAAAATTCTATGTAAATGGTATCCATCTATAAATAAAGGAACAACTAGGTTAATACCTGCGCATTTGCGCGGGATGAGAATTATATATATATATATATATACATAAGTTATTTTACGTCTTATTTTTTGTTTTTTGTTTTTTATATATTATAAATAATAAATATATATATTGAATAATTGAAACATCTGTAACTATTATATATATACAATTAATTTAGCGAGCATTTAAATAAAATAATCATACATGTTTATTTACAGTCACTTTATATAAGTAAATCTAATTAATAAATGATATTAACGCGCACACACACACACACATATATATATATATATATATATATATATATATATATATATATATGTTATACTTTTAATTTGGATATCTAATAGATGAAGCTTCACACTTACATGGTTTATGATCATTTATATATTTTTATAATAAACATTTTAAAATAATGATAACATCATTTTTAATGTGAGAAATTTAATATTTATAGTAATTTATTATCATTGAAAAAATTATATTCAAAGTTTGTCATTAAAGTATTAAGTTCTCAATATTTGTTCAATGTAATTTTGGAATTAAATATTTATGTATTAAATGGTATTTAGTTTAACTTAAACATCACTAAATATATATATATATATATATATATATATATATATATATCTAATTTAAATATCTATTAAATGATATATATTACTCATTAATTATATAATTGTTTGTATCGTGCTATAACAAAAATACTAAACTATTTATCAAAAATATTTTATGTGAAATTTTCAATTTTTTTATTAATTTATAGTCATTTTTAAAAATTCAAAATATAACATATATAAAAAATCTATTTGTTTGTTATATAGTTAATGTTATTGCTTAATTTATTTTCACAATATAAATTTAACAAAAATAGTAGAGGCTATACAATTTTTTATCATATATTTCATATTAATATCATTAATTGTCATATATATATATATATATATATATATATATATATTATAACCATATTAGGTAATTCCGTCAATTTTATTTAAGGAAATAATGATTAGCATTTAATAATAGTTTTATGCTTAGTTTAATACAAAGTATATTATATGTTTATATAGATCAATATTTTTCTCTAATAAATTTGAGAAGCATTTTCATAATGACATATAGTTATCAAAACATGTTGTAATGCTTCTTAATTAATATATAAGGGATAGACAAAGGATAGCAAAATCTAAGGGAATAGAACTTCAGGGATTATACTACAAGATAATAAGTTAGGGTATTTTTTACGAAAAGTTTTTAATTAGAGGGATTTATCACTAAAAATCCTTATTTAAAATGATTCGAAATATTATACTTGCCACCTACGGGCAGATGTAGGATTTGTTAACTTTTGGTGCAAAAAAGAAGTAAATATTATAACCGTAGTTAAAAAATAAAAAAACATAGACAACTTTTTAAAAACGAAAATAGGAAGTACTACTTCCGAACTAGGTTTGGAAGTAGGAAGAGCACGTCTAAATTATTCAATTATGCTTAGTTCTATGCCAAATAGGATTCTGATTGTGTAGTGGGAATGTGGGATTCATTGTCGTCATAATTTGGGTGATCAGGCGATGTGTGCCTTCTTTGAACTGTGTTCCTTTCGTTCACTGTAGTATCCTCCCTGGTGCTACTAATTGTTTCAGTTTAAGGTGGTAATGGTGCTGCATCCACAGTGCTTCTTGCAACAATCAGTCTTCATCATTTGCCCTGGTGTTCTCTGGACACTGTTGCTCACCACAAGAGTGGGTTTCACAGTTAGAATCACAGCACCAGGCATATTATCACTTGGGTACTCATCCCCACCATGTAATCACAGATTATTAGATTTTAAGATGTCACTGTAGTATATTATTAAACTTATTGACACTAACGATACATACCTGTTAGCAGAATTGAGCACTGGTAGACTCTGATGTGTTTCAAAAATCTGTGAGACAGTAAAAGAATGATGCTTTGAGGTAAAATTAAATTGAGACAGCTTTGGCTGAAAAGTGAAAGTTTTCCCAACAATATCTTGGAGACATTGTGGGAGACGATACCTTCAAAATGCAAGGTTGTAAAAGTGTTGGAATTTCATTTTTTCATATTTATTTTGTCTTCTGTGTGAACAATCGATGTTTAGAAGCTGAGAGTATATTAACTCTACAGAATTCTCTGTATTGCATCTAAAGCAAGTAAAAGATGTGAAGGCCCATTGGAGTTTTTTGAGCACTTAGAACACAAAATATAACATCATTCATTAGTTGTATTGATGTCACTGACGTGGACAGTGCAGAGAAACTCTTTAGTCCATGGTATTCATAGGACCGAGAATTAGAAAGTAGTTGGTGAGATTAGAAAATAGTGCAGAGCTATTGACATACACTTAGGGCCAGCCCTGGGCCAAGTCCTGGCAAAGCCCTAGATCAAGCCCATTGAAACTTTTGTCTTAGACCCCATTTGTAAGAGGCCTCAATTTAAAGAAAAAATCCAATATATGAGACAAGTTTGATGTTGGTTTTAGCAACTGAACTTCATCTGAATGGGCCAAACAACACATTGTGCAATAGCCAATAAATCAAATAAAATAAAAATTCATAAAATTAAAAAACCCTTTTCAGACTTAACATGTTTCTCTTCTTCTTTTCCTTTTCCTTGCCTTTTTTATATGCTTTTTTTTTCCTTTTGCTGAAATAGCCTTTCTTTTTTGTTTGTTTAAAATGACTCTTAGAGCATGTTTATTGGTGAAACCATACTTTGGTTCTTAGTGGGTTTTGAAGTAATTAAGTTAAGTTGGGTTAATGCAAAAAGAACCAAAACTATGAATACCTGATATGCAAAATAGCTAAAAGTGGCCATTGGTGTTTCAAGAGTCTCTTGGACATGACGACGAATTGATTCCGACGATGAGCAGCACGACGGAGATGAACTGATGATGCCGGACGAATGGACTGTGCGGTGGAGGAGAGCTGAGGCGTTTGGGATTGATGATTTGGAGCATCAGAGAGGGGAGAAACGACCAACCATGGTCTCAAATCTCGAGATGAAGAGCGACTTCATGGTCTGGACAAGAGAAGCGGACTCACGGCATGGAACGAGCAGAGGGTCAGGTGGTGTTGCGGCTTGAGCGAGGGAGCGAATTGCGTGAAGAAAAAACAAAAGAGAAGAAAGAGAGAAAGGACGTATAGTGTTGTGACACGTACCTGGTAAGACCCGTCCCTTCCCTCTCCTAATTAACCCACGTATCTTGGTTTAATCTATTTTTTTCTTTAATTTTAATTGCAAAAAATCTAAGGGACACATTTAAGATCCCGCGATAAATGTGCTCTTACCCTTCTTTCTTCCTCTGTCGTAAGCAGCAAAACATAACCGTAATTTCAATATCTATCAGTTCAGCTGTTAGTTTCTTTGTGTAAAAAAACTTTTGTTTTATCAACGGTTAAGCATTTTATATCTTAAACTGTGTTTATGAGTTCGTTTACAAAAAAAAATGATAGATAGGTCCCCATTTATATTTTGTTTTAAGTTCCCAAATTTTCAAGACCAGCCATACATGCTCTAAGTCAGAAAACATACATGTGGTAGAGATTTGAGGACATGCATTAAGCTCAAAAGTGTAACAGATTCAAGTTTCTCAACACCACCTCACTTTGAAGAAATGGAGGAGCTACACCCACCAGTGCCACAGATATATATAAGTATTCATCATTTCACATAAGGCAACTCCTGCAAAATACTTACAATAGTTGAAAGCGAGAATAAAAGGAAAAATATACTAAATCAAAATCACGATCTGGATCAAACGCATATTTAGCTTACAAACATTAAAAACTATGAATATGGAATATCTATCTTGAGATGATCAGAGAAGAAATGTAGATAAATAGATAGAAAACTGTGAAAAAGAAGAGTAAGAAACGAATTTCCATAATCCTTGCATACTTTTATTTTGTTCGGTATTGTGAACTTAATAACCATCTTAATAAAAATGGCGGTTTTAGAGAGGTGATATTTAGGGTATGCAGAACTGGTCCTGGCCAAGTCCAATAAAACATCTGTCTTACCCCCAATTATTATAGGGCTTATTTGCCAAATAGCTAGGAAAAAAAAAGAAAATTAGTTTTTTAGGAGAGAGAGTAGAGAGAGATAGGAAGAAAGAAGGGGAGAGAGAGTATGATTTTTGCTACTTAGCTAATTATGGGTTTTTGTGTGGTTATATGGTCCAATTTCCCATTATTATAGATCCCCATTTAATACATAAGTTACTTCCATGTGATATATAAACATTTTTTCTGCAAAATCACACAAATATGGATCATGTAATGATTTTATAAAAGGTCAATGGTGGGCTGGCCAAATAACAAATTAATGTAACATCCCAATAAATTAAAAAAATCCTTTAAACTAAAGCAGTGTTTGAAAAAAAAATCCATTAAACTAATGCAATTTTTTAAGCTAACGTTTTATTTTTCTTTCTGAGACTCTTGCCTTGTTTTATTGTTGAAATCACTCTTAAAACTCCTCTTCTCTGTGAAGAATCACCTTCAAATCATAAACAATTTTTTTTTAAAAAAAAAGGGGCTCCCATTTTATATTTTGTTTTAAGCCTTTAAATTCTCAGGACCAGCCCTGAAGGTATGTGTTACAGTGGCAACTATGGAAGGTGGAACGTTTCAAGACAGGAAACAGATGATAGACTTTCAATACAAGACGTAGCGAAGCGAATTTATAATGGACCGTCAAACCCAAAAAATAACATTAGAAAAAGATCATGCAAGAGAGGAACGGCAAGTTAAACGTTCTTGACCTTTGCCATTTTGCCATGTAGCTATAAATACAACATCTTAAATTTCATTCTATAATTTTTAAAGTAGAAAATATAATAATGAACAAACAAAAAAAAAACAAAATTCCATGTATAGAATAATTTTTTTCTTTTTTATCATTACTCTATTTTTCACTTTATTTTATAGTAAAATATAGCATAAAATTAGAAATTCTAAGGAGAGACCAAACTCTACTTTATTTATAAGATATTCTTACAACTTGTCCAAGAAATCCCATTAAGATTGACTTTAACCAGTTTCTTCCTTTCGTTATAGTTTGGTCGAGCTAAATGGCATCCAAAGTAAACCTAATAAATATTTTCTTATCAAAACTGAAACGTCATCCAAAGTTGAGTTCCACCAAAACATACAGCAACATAAATTTAAATACTACAACAAATGATTAGTGCTAAAATAAATTGATGTCTGTCGTTTTAACCAACTCAGCTCGATGTCATTTGCTACGAACTTCGTTGAATATTAGCAATTTCTCAGTAAGTCTCTAGGTACACTTATTGTATGTTATCTTCTGGAGTCAACGCACATATTGTGAATGAGTACTGAGTAGGAGCATTATGGCTGATAACCATTTTGAAGGCTGTGATGCGTCTGTCATAAAAAACAATTCACGGGCATTAGTTTTATGCACCAGTTTATATTACATACATTTTTTTTAACTGGAAAATGAGTGTTTTTTTAATCTCTTTACCAGGAACTCAATCATTATAAATAGTTCATCTCAATGTAAGTTGAACTCAAGTAGCGGAAATTATAGCTGCAACCTCTTGACTACTGGACCAACTCGACGTTGGTCAGAAATATTGTTGTAGGTAAACTTTTTACTAACGATCTGATCCCGAAGTATTTTTAAATTTTTAAAGGAAATAAATTTAATTGTGCAAGACGTATATTTTTAAGTGTGGAACACTTGTGTTCGTGAAGCTTGGAAGAATAAGTTATATTTCGACTAAGTGTTAGATCTTCAGTGAGTTCATGGAACAAATTTGAAGTTTTCTGAGTGACGGTAAAATGATTATGAAATGATTGGAGCGTACGTAAAGAAAGATCGAGACCGCAAGGCTAATTAAGCAAATGTTCAGCTACTAGACAATACGGGATTTCAAGTAAGGAAAATTTGACTGGTCATCATTAATGGGATTTTACAAAAAGAAGATCGGGACAACGAGAGTCATATAAGGAAAGACGTGTAGATATACTTCGAGTATTGATGGCAAAGTTTGACCAGAGCTAAATAAAAAAAGAGCACTAAATGTCTGGCTTGGTGAGTAAGTTCAGAAAGTGTATAAATGAGTGATTCAACTCTCATTCTAGACACAACTCATAAATCAGACACACAGAGAACTCAGAGTAAGAACGAAGTTATAGAGAGAAGATTTCAAGAAGAAGGATCAAGCAAGGAGGAGCCAAGCAATCTTTCGCTGGAAAACACAGAAAAGTTAGTGTCTTCGATCTTGTAAGATCAATTGAGGTGAGGATGTGATTCGTGGCAACTCGATAACATAGATATTAGCGAATTAGATCCAGATATGCTAGGATGTATTAACAAATGTTGTGTTAGACATAAAGTTTGTTTTTCGTTCTTCGAAGTAATTTTCAGAGATCGAAGAACGTTCTTCGCGTTCTTAGGATATATGGCATGCTAGATTGTTGTATTAGTAGTAAATGAATGGAAATATTTATGTGAAGAACATAGGATTTGATCTAAAATGAATGGAAAATTAAAAGGAAAAATGTTAAGAAAACTAGTTAAGATAAGAAGTAATTAAGGAAAGTATGAGATTAAACAAATGATAAGAAATAAGGAAATTATGTTTTTGCTTCGGGACGTAAAGGATGATATGAACGTTTTGGCTTTGGGCCGTAAAGGATGATATGATTGTTTTGGCATCGGGCCGTATGTTGGCTTCGGCCATGATGGACCTACAGTGTCGAGTGGCTTCGGGCCGTATGAGTGACCGACGGGTCGAGTATGAAGCCTACGGACTGAGTATGTTTTACTTTGGGCTGTAAGTGACCTTCGGGGTCGAGAATGAGGATAATGGGTAAAGGAATGGAAATGTATAAAAATCTATAAGTAAAGATAAATAAGAGTTCAACAAAAATGGTTAATTATAAGAATGAAATGAAATGTTAGGATGCTAGTACGGAATAAAATGTTAGGATGCAAGAATGAAATGGAAAGCTAGGTTGCTAGAATTAAATGGAATGTTAGGATGCCAATACGGAATGAAATGTTAGGATGCTAGAAAAAAATGAAATGCTAGGTTGTTATAATGAAATGGAATGCTAGGTTGTTAGAATGGAATGGGATGTTAGGTTGGTAGAATGAAATAGAAGGCTAGGTTGTTAGAATAGAATGGGATGCTAGATTTCTAGAATAGAATGGAACGCTAGGGTACCAGATGTTATGAGTTGCATGTGGGCGGTTTTGAGTATCCTCACTGAGTATTTTTGTATGCTAATGCCTTCTTATGTGATGCATGTAATGTTTGATTGTATGGACTGGAGTGCGAGACTGTACGTTAAATAATAGTTTAACTTGGGTTAATGTATTAGAAGTTTTGATCAAACCATCTTATTGTAA
This sequence comes from Eruca vesicaria subsp. sativa, assembly GCA_932364175.1. Lineage (NCBI taxonomy): Eukaryota > Viridiplantae > Streptophyta > Magnoliopsida > Brassicales > Brassicaceae > Eruca > Eruca vesicaria. Next base: position 89,188 of record CAKOAT010836265.1, on the reverse strand, counting down.
CAATATGGATTTTTCAGTATTTGGTTTCAAATTTCATTAACAAAATCGCAGTATTTTTTAGTATCTTCCTTTGAAAATTTGCCAGATGTTTACTTCGAATTTTTAACGTGTTTTTCAAATATTTCCGGGTTGGGGTGTTTCAACTAACCCCACCATGAAAGGTCACGTATCCAGAAAACCCGAAGGATTTATTTTAGATGTATAGTACCTCCCCGCCGATAGAGTATCAAACATGCGACCTCTGACAATTGTCTGTGAGAAATTTAAGGAAACACTAGGCCACCATGATATCTCTAGAAAATGAGTGTTGATGATAATCATACATACAATTTGTTTACAGATTGATCTTAAAACAAAATAGTTGCATCCAGTTTTTATGTAGGAGAAAAGATTTTGATAGATGATTTTAATTAAAATAAGTATTTTACTGAAAGAATAAAAGACCATCTAAGTCATATATAACCTGAACCAAACTCATGAATCTCATAGTGAAATCATATGACTGGCTTGATGTCAATTTGATGTCTCGTATCTTAAAAGATGACGAGTTTATGTATGTGTTTGGGTGATTGTAACATGATTTTTTATAGCTAGAGTTATTTCCATTTTCCTATTACACTCCAAGCCACATGTCGCTAGAGTTATACATTTTCATATTAAAAAGACGCCAATGCCACTTAACCAAACACCTCGTGACTGAATCATATCCTCACAGATATTTATTGCTAAAGGTAAAGACCCATTATACCACTTAAAAAGCTCTCATTTTTATGCTCGAAACCTCATACACTGAAAGAAAATATAGATTCTGCAAAAAAAGATCTCCAATTTCATCTCATTGAACAACATTCCTTACATTTCATTCTTCATCTCATGTGCAAATCTCTTCTCTAATCCATTCTCATCGATATTTTTTTCCATGGAACGAGGCATGACAAAACGCAAAAACCATGGATCCAAAAAATCTGACATGTAAGGTCAGTTTCAGGAAAACCCTATTTTTGAGTTGTATCTTGGTTGGTTGGGGGGGAGATCAAGACTGATGGCTTCGAAAAATTTTGATACCATGGAATAGTAGGTGATGGAGGGGGGATGTTAGGATGATCACTAGCATCATAGTTGGTGGAACAAGGGTGAAGAGAAGGGGATAATCAGGGTTGTGAAGACCAGTGTTAAGTGTGAGGTGTGGATTAAGGTGTGGACGGGGATGTGTGGATTGGTCATGTGTGGACAGACCCATATGGGCAGGAAAAGTAGGGATTCCTAAGAGATGTTTGACCCGTTCATGTGTGGACTTGTGCTGTGTGTGCGGGGGATCTATGGACAGGGTCTGAGTTGATGTGCTTTTTCGGGGACTCGTGGTGTGTGGACCACTGAGATAGAAACATGAGAGATGTAGTGTTCAACCGCGTATTGACTTCCATTAGGGGAGTGGAATGAAGGGTCATCTTCTTCCTCTACAAGGGAAGACATCTGAGATGCTAAGAAAATCAGTTAGTGATTGAGTGCATAAAAAGAAGAAAAATGACATGATATGAAAAAAATTACGGGTGGAGAATCATAATTTTACCCTTCAACTTCCTCTAGAATCAGCTGCTATCCACAAATAAATCCTCTCTCCTTAGCTACCACGCTAAGACCATATACAATAAAGTCACATCCTTGTCAGAAAAAGATCTATTTAAAATGTTTCAATTAGAGCCGTATGATTCACAATGTTTTTTTGATCTAGTGGTCAGGGATAAAACATATTTATCCATACACCAAACAAAATAAATGACAAAAAGCAAACTAAAAGAACTTGGTTTCCCTTAACAAAATATTTTTTTTCTTAACCAATCACATTCTTTCTTTTCATCTCATTAAAGTCATAACCGTCCACATTTTCTCTGAGCCCACCACAAAGTGCCTTGTAAATAGAAAGTGGTTATATATGGAAAAAATCTCAAAATGTGGCAATCAATTCTTGTAACAGAAGATGGGAAAAGAATAAATCTTTTGAACTACAACTACAAGCAATGTGGCCTTGTGTCATATTCAGGCAGAACTTCACACCTTGATTTGGGCTATAAAATAATTATTCAGTTAGGATATATACGTAGCTTTAGCTTTCAAAACTCAAGAATTAGTTATGATGTTTTTGTTTTTGAAAGTTAATTGGTTTAAATTTTTTTAGAAGAAAATTGGCATGCTTAATGTTTTTACGAATTTTAACTTAATTTCTGGTTAAAAAATTTTTGTTCTTAATTTTTTTTAAAAAAAAGTTATCTAAGTTAACCATCTAACTAAAATTTTAGAATCAAACTAATAAAAATAAAGACAAAATATATATTGAAAATCAAAACAAGTAGAAAAGATTTGTTTAATCATAATTATGGAGAGTATGACTTATATTGGGAACAAAAGAGTAGGACCTTGTGGCACACATGCGGAGATAGAAGTACAAAACTATATCATGCTTTGACCAAACAAATACGTATACAGAACATGATCATTGGGTTATACAATGAGGATGGCGATTGTATTAATTCAGAAGCTGAAATAGAAGGAGTGGCGGTTAAATATTTCAATGATTTATTCCTGCCCACCTTACCTTCAGAGTTTTCTAGGTTTCTAGAGGAAGTTCCACAATTGGTAACAGAAGTACAAAATAGTAGGCTCACGACTTTGGTTTCGGAGGAGGAAGTTAGGACAGCACCATTTATGATTCATCCTAAGAAAGATCGGATCCAGATGGGATGACGGCATTATTTTATCAACAATCTTGGACAGCAATTAAAACTGATGCGGTTAATATGGTTAATGAATTTCTTAGTTCGGGTTTATTTGACGATAGGCTGAATACGACAAATATTTGTCTTATTCCCAAAACAGTCAGGCCAAATAGGATGACAGAGTTAAGGCCCATTAGTCTTTGTAATGTCGACTACAAGATTATTTCTAAGGTTTTGTGTCGACGATTGAAAATTTTATTGCCACATCTTATTTCAGAAACGCAATCGGCATTTGCCACAAGAAGGTTAAATTCAGATAAAATTCTTGTTGCTCAGGAGATGTTTCATGGGCTGTGAACAAATAATGCCTGTAAAGAAAAATTTATGGCGATAAAAACAGACATGAGTAAGGCATACAATAGGGTGGAATGGTCCTTTATGGAGCGGTTATTATTGAAGATGGGTTTTTCTCCGGTCTGGGTTTCCAGGGTGATGACATGTATTTCTTCGGCCACTTATAAGGTCTTACTTAACGGTAAACCTAAAGGGAGTATTGTGCCTGAGACAGTAAGACAAGGAGATCCCCTATCTCCATACTTATTCATTTTATGTAAGGAAGATGTAATCGCAAATATTAAGAAAAAGGTGAGAGAAAAACGATAAAAAGGACTAAAAATATCGCGAGGAGGACTGGCGTTTTCACATTTACTCTTTGGGGATGATAGTTTGTTTTTCTGTGAGGCCTATGTGGTTGAATGTGATGTTATCCTAACGCTCCTTAAGGACTATGAAGCGGTATCGGACCATTTAATAAATTTTGATAAATCATCTCTACAATGTGGGTCATAAGGTACCAGATTCTCAGTGGGTGGAAATACAAAATAAACTTGGCATTACTAAGTTGGGAGATATGGGAAATTATTTGGGAATACCCGAAAGTTTGGGTGGATCCAAACACAAGTTTTCGGTTTTTTGAATGAAATGATCAATACTAAAGTAAACATCTGGACAGTCCGATTTCTCACTAAAGGTGGAAAATAAGTAATGATAAAATCATTGGCTTCAACAATGCCAAATCATGTCATGTCTTGTTTTAGATTACCAAAGGAAGTTACAAAGAAAATTACAAGGGCTACTGCTCATTTCTTGTGGAGTAGCGGGAGCAATAAAAAAGGCATTCACTGATTATCCTGGGACAAAGTATATAAATCAAAGGAGGATAAAGGTCTTAGCTTTCGAGATCTTCAAGATTTTAATACGGCTTTGCTGGCCAAGCAATTATGGCGGTTGATAGACAAATCAGATTGTTTGTTTTCCAAGTGTTTAAAGGCCGATATTTTCGGAATACAGATCCATTGGATCCTCACAGATCATATTCACCATCGTATGGCTTGAGAAGTATCTGCTCAGGTAGATATCTGGTAAACAAAAGGCTAATCAAAAGAATGGGAACGGGATAAACCATATCCGTATGGAATAATCCGTGAATTCTTTCTCCTCGCCCGAGGTCAGCTAAACCAAAAATGCAATCCCAATTTTTAATTCCTTCTTAAAGTTGGATGATTTCATCGATCCGTTGACTAAATTTTGGAATGTAAATTTGCTTAACGCATATATACACCCAGATGATGTCAAAATTATTAGAGGTCTAGCTATAAGTCGAAATGATAGGCATGATTCTTATGGGTGGTCTTTCACAGAGTCAGGAAAATACACTGTTAAGTCAGGGTATAGGGTTGAGTCATTATACCCAGACAAGGCACAAGAGATAGGCCCTTATGGTCCAGATATTAAACATCTATTGGTTTTTTCTTGAAAACTAAAATGTTTGCCAAAACTGAAACATTTTGTTTGGCAAGTTATCTTGGGACTCTATCGGTTGCTAAAAACTTAAGGGTACGAGGCATCAACTGTGATACTCTATGTCATATATGTGGTGCGGAGGAGGAGACGATTAATCATGCTTTGTTTGACTGTCCTCCAGCTTTGCAAACATGGGGTTTATAAAAAATCCCTTCTTCCCCCGATATCTTCCCAAATTCTTCAGTATTTATTAATATGGATTATCTCTTTTGGAGACTGCCAATAAAGCAAGGTTTTAGTAACTTTCCATGGATATTATGGTACATTTGGATAAATAGAAACAATAAGATTTTTAATAATAGGGATGGAAATCCTCAGGAGTATCTTAGAATCACCGAAGTTGAGGGAGAGTAATGGACAGAGGCTCAGCTCACATTTCTAGAAAAGGAAAATTATGGTACCACATGCCATGGACTGGCAATCATTGGGAGATCGAGGGTTTGTTTATAGATGGTGCGTGGAAGGAGATGGTAAATTCTCAAGGCATGGATGGTTTTGTAGAGCCGTTGGTTCAGAAGAGAAGATGATAGGGGCGGTGAATCTCCAAAGAAGCTTATCAGCTTTACATGCAGAATGTGAAGCTCTGATATGGGCTATGAAGTGCATGAAGACCCTTGATTATTCAGATGTAGTTTTTGCACTAGACTGTTCTCAATTGGTGAAGATGATGTACTCCCTGGCGAATGGCCAGCTTTTTTTATATATCTGGAGGAGTTCCGGCGCAGTAAGATTTCTTTCCTACTTTCAAGATTCGACATATACGAAGAGCAACTAATCTTGTGGCGGACAAGCTTGCATGAGGTGCTCGGAGTTCTCTTTCAGCTATGTTCTTTCTATGCCACCGGTTTGGCTTTCCATACCGATAGGACATATATCAGTTTAGTTATTGTTGTAAAAAGAAATCATAATTACAAGTTTCACACAAAAACAGTTGTTCTGTAATTCACCGAAAATTCTGAACAGTTATTCAATGCTATTTATTTATTCATTAAAAACTTTTTACGACTAATCTAACAATATATATGGGATTAACAGGTAACCATCATAGGAACATTAGTAAAGAATAGGAAAAAATATAGAGGAATAAAAACATAAAATTATAAGAATAATGATGAATAATTATTCCTTATCAAATTTAATGATGAACAAATTAACACTATATTTTTCTATAGTAAAATGATCAAGGAGGAATGGAAAGAAAAAATTATTCTTTATAAATGGTATATTTTTAAGAATATTAAGGAATACATTATTTTTATCAATTCTTTTGTCACCGGTTACCCCATCTAGAGATGGCAATTGGGCTCTCCCGTCCTGTCCCGTCCCGGACCGCTGCGGGTTTGTCTTCTAGCGGGACGCGGCGGGCCTGTCCCGCGCGGGATGCAGTCTTGAAAACAGCGGCCCAATCCCGTACCGCATTTCTTGTAGGCCTTCGCGGGCCGTACCGCGGGACATGTGATAATATGCGCAGCTGAACGATTCAGACCCCTCCGAAACGCTTTAGACCATTTTAAGACATAGTTCAAGTCGTCAATTCAACTGAACATAATTCATCAATCATTGATTTTCTTATTTGTTTATTCAAAACAATAACTGTAATTATTTGTATCACACCCAAAACATATTAACATACAAAGTAAAAATAATTGCAGAAAATATTTTTCATTATCATATAACTCATAAGTTCATAACCAATGTTTTAGTTTGATGAATCCAAAAATTTAATAAAATGAAACACTAAATCAAAAATTTCAATCTCAAATTAAATAAAAAAGAAACTAAATCAAAACACTACTAAAGCTTGAATCGTCATCGCTGGAGCTGTAGTCGTCATCACCGGAGCTCGAATCATTATCACCGAAGCTCAACTCATCATCATCGCCCGAGCTCCTTACGTTTTCTCAAGGGAAGTCACATGAATCGTCCTCTTCTCACTCATTCTCTCGTTTTTTCCAGGTAAAAAAAAAAGAAAATAAAATGCAGGTCCTTGTAATCCCGCATGACTCGTTTCGGCCCATCCCGCATATGACCCAGTCCCGCAAAGACCCATCCTGCAAGGCCCGCAAATTTGCGGGCATAGAAAACATCATCCCAATACCGTCCCACGACAGTTTTTTACGGGCAAGACCCACGGTCCAGATCCATAATTGCCCTAAAGATATTTTATATACATTTTCCTAATTTTGGATTCTCAAAATCTTCATTATATATATACTATTAGATAATCATTCCAAAAAATCTATTTAAAAAGTTGTTTGGACATATTCATTTGTTGTTTGGACATATTCATTTGTTAGTCTACCTATTAAATATAACTAAATATCTTAATTAATCTCATTTATTGTAACAATTAAATTTTATTATATCTTAGTAAACTCACATTTATTTCAGTCAAATGTATTTACAAAAAAAAATCATGATTTTTAAACAATTGACATAAATCATATCAAATGTTTCAAATATTCTTTAATGACTATATAAAATCTATGCATTTTTTTGAATAAATATTATAGCTTCTATATAATAATATTCATATAATATTAAAAAAATATTTATAAAATTAATATTATGTTATTGGCAACTTGATATATTCTACTAACTTATAGAAATAAGAATCTTTTTTAAGCGTAGATCAAAATCTAATTAACCATTATAAATGCTTTAAATGATAAGAATATATGATTCTTACGGGTTATGGAAATTAGTTTTGATTACAAACTGGATCATAAAAAGTTGGTGAACATTTTTAACCGTAAAAAAAAAAAGAACACACTGAAATACATTTTAAAAACGGTTAATCTTCACATCCGAAATAGTCGTGTTATGATAATGCGGTCCATGACAGTCCCGTCTCTCTAACCTATATTATTCCCGACCATTCACCCTTTTAATTATTGCATCGAATCCAAACTAAAGTCTCAAAACAAACAAAATACCCGGCGACAAAGAGAAGAAAGAGAGAGCTGAAAAAATGACTTCGGTCCTTCCGCCGGAGATGGACAACGACTCAATGGCGTCATCGCCGAGATCGGAGCACGATAGCCAGCCACGTGTACGGTTCATGTGCACTTTCGGAGGAAAGATCTTGCCTCGCTCGCCCGATAACCAGCTCTCCTACGTCGGCGGAGATAATCGTATTGTCGCGGTAAATCGTCACACTACTTTCGCCTCTCTCCTCACTAAACTTTCTAAAATCTCCGGTAAGCAAATGATTCCTTCGCGATTAAATCGGGACCGGTTCAAATTAAATTATCTAATCCGGTTAAGGATTTTAGGTAAAAGCAATATCAGCGTCAAGTACCAGCTACCAAACGAGGATCTTGACGCGTTGATCTCCGTATCAACGGACGAGGATGTAGAGAACATGATGGAAGAATACGACCGCGTCGCACAGAATCAAAACCCACGCTCCTCGCGTCTCCGTCTCTTCCTCTTCACCAAAAACATCGCCGGAGAAGAAGACGATAACGATAGTCGAGCGAGCAGCATCAGCTCTCTCCTCGATAGCTCCGTCAATCGCGATCAATGGTTCCTCGACGCTCTCAATCACGGCTCCTCCGCCGTATCTAACGGTGGCTCCGGCAAAGGTTTCGAGCGCGTCAGATCGGAAGTCTCCTCGATCGTCTCCGAGGTTCCTGATTACCTCTTCGGGTTGGATAATTTCGACGAGACTGCTCCGCCGCACGATCGTGATCCGAGAGCTAAGATCCGACGGGAAGTCTCGACGCTTTCGGATCCTGGTTCGCCTCGTCGTGAGGTTCCTTCGCCGTATGGTTCAACCTCTTCGGCTCATGTGATCACGTCATCTACAGTGGTTAAAACTAAACCGGAAAGTCTAGAACCGGTTTTGACTCCAAAAGCCGATCTTCAACCGGAGCAAGTAATTCAACAGAGTAATATTCCGGTTAACTCGCGATGGCAATACGCCGCCCCTGGCCCACAGATTCATTACCAGTCACCGGTTTATATGGTTCAACCGGGAAATCATATGGTTCAACCGGGTAATCATTTGGTTCAACCGGGTAATCATTTGGTTCATCCGGTTCAGTATATTCCACAATACCAGCATGTACCGATGGGATACCATCACCAACCACAGCCTCATCAGATTCCTGGTCTGGGTCAAGTGTATGGTGACACGGGTAGGCCGGTTATGATGGCAGTTGATGGAGTTAACCGGGGAGCTTATTATGGTATGAAAACACCCGGTCCGGTTCAGATGTATCATCATCATCATCCTGGTATGGTTGTTCCTGGTGTAGAAGAACAATACAGAACCAAAACGGATTCGGATCCGGGTGGGGCTTCTTAGCTGGTTTAAGAGAATTGGGAAAGTCATCGTCGTCCTTTGAGGCGTGTCTCTGATTGAACTGTCTAAATCTGTGTGTTTTTGTCAATTTTATATTACAAGCTGGTACTATGAACAATGAAACCCAATATCAACACTATTGTTTATAAATAATAAAAGTACATCTGTGATTTGGTACACAATTCACTGATTTTTATTATGTAGTATCTTATCATATTTCTAAAAAATATTATGCAGAAATGAAATTACAGAATTATTCAACTCATAAACACATTTCCGACTTTCAATCAAATATGAAAAAAAAACAATTCATATTTGCATTGACCAAACCTTAGTTGACACATTATTAGTCTTTCCAAATTTTATTAGCAGTTTAAATGGGTTCTGATGCAAAAGCTCGTAAGGTCAAATCTACAGTCAAAGAGTCACGAGTGCACAACCTATATATAGCTACAGCAAAAAGTCCCGACAAAAGAAAACTATCAGATATGACTCCAAAAAGATCAGAGAAGCTTGTTTTCTTAACAACTGTCACTAGTTGATTTGAATCGGTCTTAAGTGAAGGCGCAACAGATTTCGAAAGACCATCGCTTTATACGATCGAAAAGAAAAAATGATTAAACTGAATCCAAGACTACCTAAACACCTAATAGGCTTCAAATCCTGAACATGCAACCACCATCATCTTAATAAATCCAGATAAGCTCGAAGACGACCAAACCATTAGAGATGGAAAAGATAGAAGCTTTTCGATCTAAAGAACAAAACCCAATTAAATCTGAACGATGATACAGAAAAATGATAAAACGGAATCAAAAACTAAAAACATCAAACAAACAAAATCGGAAGAATCCGGTGAGGAAGCTAGCTATGAACATCATACTGATAGGATCCATCAAGCTTATTTCTGAAAGAAGAAGAAGAAGAAGAAAGATTCAGAGTTGCTTGAGCAAGTGGAATTGGAGTCAAAGCAAGTCAAAGGCGGAGTTTATTTATTATTTGACTTTGTTTGAGAAGAGTTTTCAGATTGAAGAGGGTTTGCAATTTTAAATAAAGCGGAAGAAATATCTTGTATAAATACTCTGGTAGATATTTTACATTTCCTTATGCAAATTGTAATCTGAAACTAAAGCTTGATGAGCTTAGAGATCGGCATGAGATCTTATCTTCAATCTTCATGAGATTGGAGAGTCTTGGGTTGTAATTTGCTTGTTATTAAGAGTAACACGAAGTTCCAGTAGCTTAATCTTAACACATACATGGATGATGAAATCTCTAGAGACACAAGCTGGCCAACACGATGCTCTGGTAGCCATCGGTTGCCAGAGACAAAGTCCAATCTACGAGAGGCAGAGGCAGCACCAGACAGAAACCGGCGAACAGAAAAGACGATGAACCTCCTCTCAAAAGTAAAAGAAAAAAAAAAATATTTTCCCATGTAGGCATAAACCAAAAATGGCATACATAATCATGATAGTAATAATAACAATGTCATGCATTAACATTGTCCTTCCTTCTTCAGTGTGTATCGAATAAGATCTGAAAAGCAAGCACAAACTGGAAATCTACACAATGGAAGGTAACGGGTGTAGATGTCGAAGAAGAGGAGTGCACTTAAGGGGATGAGCCATAGTCAACGTCATTGCCCCAGGAGTCTCATCCATGTTAACCTTACCTTCTTCGATTTTCCTAGTGATCTTATACTCTTCGAGTCTCATCCATCTTGTATAAATACTCTGTATAAATACTCTGGTTCCTAGTGATCTTATACTCTTCTGTTTTACCTTGACAAGCTTCTAATAGTACGTCCAACATCTCAGCACTTTGATTATGCTCCTCATACTCCGAAAGACTCTTCTCCAGCACCTCGTCGTACCTGCGGGAAATACTGTCTAAATCCTTTTTGAAAAGTGAGACCCCAAGCTTGGCAAGCGGCTTGCGCAAGATAGCCGCCAAGAAAAACTTCTTTGTTAAGACATCTGTTTCAGTCACTAAGCCCCTCACTTTCTCTTCGTCCTCTGAAAAACTATTTCCCATAAGCATCTTGCATATGTTGTTGCTTATTAGCTTCATAGCTTCCTCAGCAATCTCAACGCTCTCCTTCTTCGTTGCCTTATGTAAAAGGTTCAAGTAAAACCGGTTTACCTCATCAGCGCGGATGCCTCGTGACCTCTCGAGAGCTTGAGGTCCAAGGAGCTTGGTGGTGACGAGCTTCTTTATGAATTTCCAGTAACCTCCGTAAGGTGTGGTAACGAAGCCTGAAGATCCAAAGAAGAGAGACCCTTCGTTCGTAGGGAGGCTGCGAGTGGAAACGTTCACGTCTTGCGTCTTGAAGATCTCATAGGCTATCGATGCAGAGGAGACGAGGAGTATGGGGACACTGAAGACACGAAGATGGAGGAGAGGTCCGTACTTGGAGGAGAGTTTCTGTAAAGATTTGTGGGCTAGAAGAGAGAGGAGAAGGTGAAGATGGCCGATGATCGGAAGAGAGGGAGGGCTAGGAGGCAGATCACAATAAGCTTGTGAGTTATTTCGTTTCTTGAAGAAGAAAGAGTAACAGAGGAAAGAAAAGAGGCAGAGGATGAAGAAGATAGAACAATTTTGAAAGTCGACGATGAACCTTGCTGCCATTGTTACTCAAAGTGAGTATTCATTCTTCTGTCAAGAATCAATGGTTTGAAATAATGGAATACTGAAGTCTTTCTTTTTAACAATATAATAATAATATCGTGTTGGAAGTCTTTGGGACAACACACATGATCAAATTAATTGTTTACTAATTTTGTTAACCGTGATTGTCGCCCAAAGAGACAACTAAAAGAGCATCTTTATAGGCATAGTAGGAGTTTGCCGAGACTTGACGTGGAGATTTTTTAATTTAAGTGTTTGAAATTGAAATAGTATTTGTTTTTAGTTTCATAGGGTTACCTATACTCCCTGTTTCGCACAATTTTTTTTTTTTTCGTTTTATATAGAATGTCATTTTATATTTTTAATGTAAAACTTTAAATAAAAGTTCAGTTTTATCTCTATTTAATGCATTAATTAGAAAGATAAATTTATTTACCGTGTGAACAAACGGTGAAATAGTGTACTCTAATAATTTTTACTGGGGATAATTTGAAAAATACCCTATTTTTGTTTGAATTTGGAATAATATGCTTCTGTTTTATTTTTTGAAGATTACACTTTATTTTATGTGATAAGACACTTTTGTCCTAATCTTAATTAGAAATTAAAATTTTTAATTTATTTTAAACGCTAAAATTATTATTAAAAGTTATAGTAATTACGTAACCCTCAAACTTTCATTTAAAGATGACGACATCCTCATCATGATCAAACGGACTAACTTAGATCTGAACTTTGGGCTCTCACGTCTCGTCCCGTCCCGGACCGCTGTGGATTTGTCTTCTAGCGGGACGTGGCGGGCCTGTCCCGCGAGGGATGCGGTCTTGAAAACAGTGGCCCAATCCCGTACCGCATTTTTTGTAGGCCTTCGCGGGCCGTATCGCTGGACATGTGATAATATGCGCAGCTGAACGATTCAGACCCCTCCAAAACGCTTTAGACCATTTTAAGACATAGTTCAAGTCTTCGATTCAACTGAACATAATTCATCAATCATTGATTTGTTATTTGTTTATTCAAAACAATAATTGTAATTATTTGTATCACACCTAAAACATATGAACATACAAAGTAAAAATAATTGCAGAAAATATTTTTCATTATCTTGTAATTCATAAGTTCATAACCAATGTTTTAGTTTGCTGAATCCAAAAATTAAATAAAATGAAACACTAAATCAAAAATGTCAATCCCAAATTAAAAAAAAAAACAAAGCAAAACACTACTAAAGCTCGAATCGTCATTGCTGGAGCTGTAGTCGTCATCACCGGAGCTCAAATCATTATCACCGAAGCTCAAATCATCATCATCGCCCGAGCTCTTTACGGTTTCTCAAGGGAAGTCACATGAATCGTCATCTTCTCACTCATTCTCTCGTTTTTTCCAGGTAAAACAAAAAATAAAGAAAAAAAATGCGGGTCCTTGTAATCCTGCGGGATCCGTTCGGCCCATCCCGTAAAAGACCCAATCCCGCAAAGACCTATCCCGCAAAGACCCATCCCGCAAGAACCGCAAATTTGTGGGCCTAGAAAACCTCGTCCAATATCCACCCGCGACAGTTCTTTACGGACTAGGCCCGCGGTCCAGATCCATAATTTCCATCTCTAGGACTAAGTATTCTCCTTTTTTCATCTTCTTCATTTGCACCAGAGAAAAATCCCAAACTTTCAGTTTCAGATCATTCCTGCTATAAAGAAATAATTTTTAAAAAATATATATATATCAACACATTGTTTGATTGTCAGATATTATCTGGTTTGTTTCATGTGTACTGTATATCAAAACAAAAGCAATCTTCAGATTAATCGAAAGTTCATTTAGTTATTTGGAAAACACTATCATTGATTGGTTGGCTTATGTTTATAAAAGATCTTTATGAACAAGGTTATGGCTAAACCGTGATGAAATGTTGAAGAGTTGTTTAGGAAGCAGCGAGTGGAGAAAATTAAATATTTTATATTATAAAATATATTAAGAGTATTACTGAAAAAGAATACAAAATCGATTGTTTCTATTTTTTAATAAAAGTAGTAAGTATATGGTAATATGATTATTTTAAATTGGATAGTTTAGTCATTTCAGTTATAAATAAGTGTAGTTTACAAAAGAAAATTAAGAAGGCCTAATTTTCAAAATATAATCTCTCTTAAGTGTAGTTTACAAAAGAAAACTAAGAAGGGTGATTGGTTGGATTGTAAGTGCTGACTTTAGCTTTAATTTTTATCTACATCACTTAAATCACCGATCATGCTTTATCTTATTTTTAAGTTACAGCCAAAAATTTTAAAAATGGTTGTAAAATCCTAATTTTCTAAAGCCACATCTTTTTGATGTAGAAAATATGTTGCTGTAGCAATACATTTTAAAGCTACATCTTTTACAGCTAAATCAAAAAAATTTTACATACTAATTTCTGTAGTAAAAATTTTACAGCTACAGTTCAACCAATCATCCCCTATGTGTGCAAAATTTTCAAGTGATATTTTTTATGAAACAGAAGGAGTATAATTTTATTAAGTGGGGTTTTTTTCATTGATAAGATGCAATAATATTAAGAACGGAATTCATTACAGTTGACTAAATTAAATAATCCCATAGCTATAATTTAATGTGTTTTCTTAATATGTGTGCAAACACTAGAAAGTCTATCTTTTAGGAATAGACTAACTCTAGTTTGTTTTAATTACTAGTTTCTTTTTGATACGTATTTTTCCATTAGTTTTTATGTTACAGAAAAGAATATTTACGTTTTATGTAGTTACAAACTTATTTTTGAAATATTTGTTGTTCTTTAGCCACAGATTTTATAAATTTAACACTTGTGTTGACAAAGTTTTTAGGCTTTGGCTACAAATTTTGTTAATTTTGACAGATCTAAAAAAAAAAGATTTAACAAATTTAGTTTTTTGGCCACAAGTTTATTAAATTTTGATAGATTTATATAGCATTGACATACTTACATTTTCTTTTATCACAATTTTACTTCAATTTAACAGATATAGTTAGAATTCGACACATTTATTTTCTTTTGATCACAAATTTACTCCGTTTGACAAATTTAATTAAAATTTGATAGACTGATTTTTTTTTGGGCGAAACTTATTATATTTTGACAGATTTACTTAAGACTAAATTTTGACCCGTACACATGTATGGATATTTATTTTAACTTTTAAAAGCATATGTATATCTTGATGTTAACTAATCTTGATTTAAAGTTTAGATTTGAGGAGTGAAGTTTTGGAAGCTAGGGTTTAGAAGTTTAATAAAAATAGAAATAAATATTTAAAATTAAATAAAGAAATAAAAATAATTTCAAAAGAATTTTTGAATTCAATACGAAAATTTGAAAAACAAAAAATCGAAATAAAATAAAAAAAAATTCTAAATTATTTTTTTATAAAAAGTTTAAATTTGAAAAATTAAAATTGAAAAAAATATTGAAAAATATTTTGTTTTTTTTTAATATAATTTATTTATTTAAATAATTATTTATATCTATAAACCAAGGACATGAACGAATTTGGGAAAAAAATATTTTTAGGCCAAAAAATGGTAACATTATCCTTTTAGGCTAATCTCATATATTTTATGTCCTATTAGGCTAAATGTTTTTTAAATAACAATAATACCCTTAATTTCAAATAAAAAATCATAAAAAAATCAAAAAATCAAAATTCTCAAATCGGAAAAAAAAAACGAAAAGTAGAAACTGCTCCATCCAACGGGATCGATCGATCCCCAAAACAGTCGGTCGATCCATACGGTCGATTCCAAAGCACGTTTTTAATTTTTTTTTTTTCTTTTTAATAAAAAGCAATTTTTATTTATGGAAATTGAATATTTTCAAATATTTTCTTTCCATATTTTCGGAGTTGAATATTCTTATCCGTAGAATGTGTTTTCTACTATATGTAGAATACAATAATAATGTTTAAAATCAAGTTCTACGGGTTTTAGATTTATAATAATGTGTAGATTCTGATTTCTACTTATTTTATATTTTATAGTAATGTGTAGATTCTGTTTTCTACTGATTTTAAAAGAACAGTTTAAGCGCGGAATGTGTATTCTAAAAACTTCTATGTACGTAGATCACATATTCTAAACATAGTAGATTCAATAAAAAAAAAGTGCATTTCATTTTCTACTTTGTAAAATGCCAATTCTAGTTTATGTAGAACATAATTTCAAAAAATGATTTATATATTTTTAGAACTTGAAAAAATACCACTAAATTGACATAGGTGTTTCATAAATTACTATTTTCTGATTTTCGTTTTGGTTTGTAAGACTATTTATTTAATTTATTTTCAGAAATATTAAAGGCGTTGGAGGAAAAAATGGTACAAAATAAAAATTAGCCTAAAGAGACAATGTTACAATTTTTTGACCTAAAAAAACAATTTTCCAATGAATTTTGACTCCTTGATGGAGCCTCATGTTCAAATATTTTGAATATATTCATTTAGAGAATGTAACCATGAATAATGGTATCAAATATAAAGTAAAAAAAAAGATTGCCCAAAAAAAAAATATAAAGTAAAAATAAAATTCTCCTACCAAGAGAAGATTAACATGAATAATGATATACCAAATGAAAAGTAAAAGTGAAAGGTTAGTTCATATTGGCATTTCAACTTTACCAATATAGATTTGATGGAGTTCATTTTTCTTTGGTAACATATTTACTAAAATTCTATTTGTCAAACTCTTGAATGTATCATTCTAAATGAAATAAATAAAAAATCATTAAGATTCACATCAATTAAAATATTGGAATGAGAATGTTCTTAGAAAATGAAAATTTCATATATTGCCGAACTTGGCTATGGTTGAGGTTTATTTTCACGAAAGCAATAAATAATTGTGATTAGTTATGAATTAAGAAAACTGAAATAAAAAACACTACACACGAATTCAGATCTTTAGTTTAGCCAATTTTTATTTTCTTTACGAAGTTTTCATATCATACCAAGAATTAGAACATAATCAAATTACTAAAAAAATAAAAAAATATTACGTTTTAAAAGGAAATAATATTCGTAATATCGACTGAAAACATAATTCAGGTGCCGAGTGAAGAGATCATATTATTTTACAGTTAACTCTAGCACATTTCCCTCAATTGTATAGTGTTTTTACTATAATTTCTAAGAATTTTTTTAAGAAAATATAAGTTATTGGTCACAAAGTAAGATTTTCTAGACTATTCATCCAAAAAATTATACTTTAGCTTCTATGATTATATCCTTTTAAAACTGGAATATTATGATTTTGAGTTTGAAATATTTATTTTCAATATTGTATAAGATCAAGAGAAATTGAAAAAAATAAGTAACTATTTTTACGTTTGCAAATTATAAGAATTTTGATATAGTTGTTACTAAATAAATAAATTACTTATGAAATATATTTTTAATTTTGTGTAAGATTTTTTTTAATTCGTATAGTATTATTAAACGTAAAAGAGAACCATGCCAATTTTGCAACATGCCCAATAATATTGACACGGCGTCCAATCATTTTTATTATTCTTAAAATATAGTTTAATGATTATGAATGTTAAATAAGCTAAGATATTTGTTTAATATTTATTTCTTTATATTAGTAGAAAAAAGTAATTATGGATAAATATATTAATCCGACGAACCGAAAAAAACTAGATTTAAAAGTATTATCAAACACAGAATAAAACTAATTAAGTAATCTGATGGATCTAAAATTTTAATATCCAGATAACCTGACTCGAATCTAATACAAACTGAACTATTTTGGATATCAAAATATATAATTCATCATTATATACTTAAATATATTAATTATTTTAAATTTTAAATTTATTAGATATTCAGAAATATGAAAATATCTAAAAATTACAACATAATCACAAGTAAATATCTAGAAATAACAGCAAATGTTCAAAATATTAATAATATTTATTTGTTCTTATCCAAATATTTAAATTGAACTAAATTTTCTGTAAATTGAAATATTTAGTCCTATATTATTCTATTTTTTTATGTTTTATATTATTTTATTTTTGGATTTTAAGGACTTAAGTATATTTGAATTTTTGTTGAAAATATGTAATTAAAATGAACATACATAATCGAATCTAAATTGAACCCAAAATGATTCTAACCAAATGTAAACTAAAATTTTTAAATATTCGAATAAGATTTAAATTTCCAACTCAAAAAAATCCGAAATCTGAATAAACTAACTGAATATGAATAGGTGTATGAAAATTCATACCTAAAAGATTATATGATAAATCTATAAATACAATGATACAATATATAATCTATAAACTATTTCATTCTACGCACAGCGCGGATTACTACCTGGTAAAGTACTACAGCAACATGTTAAGACATGCGACGTTTACGTTTGAGTAATCATAATATAAAGACAAGACTTATATTTTCTATCTTGTTATCTTGAGGTCCGGCTAATCTATATTATTAAAACTGAAATACTTTTTGGTATTGTTTGGAAACAAGGATAACAATACTAAAAAGAAGTATATTTGGAAACATGAATAGAAATGTCCTTTTAATATTTATTTTTATTTACATATTTAAACATTGCGTTTGCGATTAATTAAATATCTTGTTATCTTGAGGTCCAGCTAATCTATATTATTAAAACTGAAGTACATTTTGGTATTGTTTGGAAACAAGGATAACAATAATAAAAAGAAGTATGTTTGGAAACATGAATAGAAATATCCTTTTAATATTTCTTTTTATTTACATATTTAGACATTGCATTTGCGATAAATTAAATATTTCCTTTTGTGTTTCTTTTTATTAACAGATTCTACCACTACATTTAAAATCAATTTAAATTAGTTAATTATAATTCTAAAGCTAATGATATTATTGATAATATAGAAATATCAATTATCTATATTATTAAAATTGAAGTACCTTTTGGTACTATTTGGAAACAAGGATAACAATAAGAAAAACAAAATATGTTTGGAAACATGAATAGCAATGTCCTTTTAATATTTCTTTTTATTTACATATTTAGGCATTGTGTTTGCAATAAATTAAGTATTTCCTTTCTGTATTTCTTTTTATTTACATATTCTACCATTACATTTAAAATCAATTTAAACTAGTTAATTATAATTCTAAATCTAATGATATTATTGATAATATAGAAATATCAATCACAATATAGTATATATTATATAAAATAATTTTTAAATATAGTATTACTTTATTTAATTTAATCAAATAAAAAATCTGAGAGTTCAATTTTCATGAAAATAAAATATTATAAAGTTAATAATAATTCATAGGAAATTAATGCAAAATTTTTAAAAAATTAGTATATTATTTCATTTTAAAAGAAATTAACAAAAAAACAGATTAATATATGATTCGTACAATTACACCAAGTTATAAAATTCTTAATATAATATTATGTACAAATAAAAAATATTATCAAACATCTATATTATAAATTAATATATTTTACCCTATATGTAAATTACATAACATAAAATATATATGAAACTTTATTTTATAAAATCAGCGGTTTATGAATTTACGTTTAACACAAGTTAAATCAAACACCCGCGGATAACATCTAGTAAAATTTAAGAGCGGAAGCATAACCAAAATTTTAGACCTAATTATATATTAGAGGTTTTAATATTTGGGATGGCTCTTATACTAAGCCGCCCTGGTCACATTTTTATGATAATTATATTAGTATTATGCATATGTATATAATATGCAAAAAAAAAAAACAAAGAGGAAAATAAAAAGATCATCCCAACTGTATGAATTATTACTAAAATGGACAAAGTCTCGTCTATTTTAGTAGTAATCTAGTAAAGTTGACAAATGAAGAAATAAAAAGAAAGACTCAAAGCCATCTCTATTCATCAATCATGAGAATGTGGTTATGGCAAAACAAATATAAAATACTAAAGTAACATGTTAAGACATGCGACGTTTACGTTGAGTAATCATAATATAAAGACAAGACTTTGTCTCTCTTGTTATCTTCATCGTCTCTTCTTCCTCATTCCTCTTCGATCTGAAAAAAGAATGGAGAACTCCGGCTATGGCAAAGACGGCATTTACCGATCACTTCGTCCAACGCTCGTTCTTCCCGAAGATCCCAACATATCGTTAGTCTCTTTCCTCTTCCGTAACACCTCTTCTTACCCAACAAAGCTTGCTCTCGTTGACTCTGACACCGGCGACTCTTTAACCTTCTCTCAGCTCAAGTCCACCGTTTCTAGACTCGCACACGGGTTTCTCCGTCTAGGCATCCGCAAAAACGACGTCGTGATGATCTTCGCACCAAACTCTTACCAGTTCCCTCTCTGTTTCCTCGCCGTAACAGCGATCGGCGGCGTTTTCACCACCGTGAATCCTGCTTACACTGTCAATGAGGTTTCAAAGCAGGTCAAAGACTGTAACCCTAAGATCATCATCACCGTTCAAGAACTGCTCGAAAAGGTCAAGACTTTTGATCTCCCCATCGTGCTACTCGGACAGAGTAGTCTTGACTCGAGTTCTTCCGAGATCCTTAGTTTAAAGAACGTGATGGAGCTGTCCGAGCCAGTTTCAGATCTACCTTACGTGGATGTCAAGCAATCGGACACGGCTGCACTGTTGTATTCCTCTGGAACTACGGGAATGAGCAAAGGTGTGGAGCTAACTCACGGGAACTTCATAGCAACGGCTCTGATGGTGACGATGGATCAAGATCTCATGGGAGAGTATCACGGTGTGTTCTTGTGTTTTCTTCCCATGTTCCATGTGTTTGGGTTGAGTGTGGTTACTTATGCACAGCTTCAGAGAGGGAATGCTGTGATCTCCATGGCGAAGTTCGATCTCGTGAAGCTACTTCAGAACATTGAGAAGTATAGAGTCACTCAGCTTTGGGTTGTTCCACCTGTGTTCCTTGCTCTTGCCAAGCAAAGTATTGTGAAGAAGTATGATCTTTCTTCACTTAAGTACATTGGATCAGGAGCTGCTCCTCTTGGGAAAGATTCGATGGAGGAGTGTGCAAGAAACATCCCTAATGTTGTGCTTATGCAGGTAACAAAAACATAGTTACATATATCATTTCCTTATAACTAGATATGCGTCTTTAATAGACTTACATGTTAGCTAATTCATTGATGTTTGCTAGTTAAGAACCAAGCCAAAATGTATAAGAATAGTTCAGCAGAGTGAATCTCTTATAGGATGATCCTTTGAATGATTTATTTAACTTTTTGGTAGTTTATTCGGTTTTACAATATGGTTTAATTCAGTTAATTGATTATTGGTAAAAATTATTAAGTTTATGATAATATTTATGCTAAATAAAATTATTAGAAATTGAGATAAGTGTTGGCAAATCGTTTCGAAAGAGGATGAGACGGGTGTTACAATTTCTTTATGTTTTGTGGTTACTTTAGGGCTACGCAATGACTGAAACGTGTGGAATAGTCTCTATGGAAGACCCGAGACGCGGGAAAAGAAACTCTGGTTCAGCTGGGATGCTTGCTTCAGGTATTGAAGCTCAGGTGGTCAGTGTAGGATCTGGAACACTTCAACCTCCGAATCAACAAGGCGAGATATGGGTTCGAGGACCTAACATGATGAAAGGTTTGAAAACATTCCATACCTACATTTATATATATATCCGTGCATTTGAAGAATCATGTAAAACCAAATAATGTTTCAGGTTATCTCAATAACGCTGAAGCTACTAAAGAAACTATAGATGACAATGGTTGGGTACATACCGGAGATCTTGGATACTTTAACGAGGATGGTAACCTTTTCATCGTCGAACGAATCAAAGAACTTATCAAATGCAACGGTTTCCAGGTTTCACTTTCATATCTTAACGCTGATCTCTTCTTTTTTTATTTCGTGTCACTTATGAAATCATAACAAATGGTTTGATATATATAGGTTGCACCAGCTGAGCTAGAAGCTCTTCTTGTATCCCATCCTGAATTACTAGACGCTATCGTTATCCCGTAAGTCATTAATTCACTTATTCAATACCAAGTTTGTTCAATGTCCTAAACATGTTTATATATCTAAACGTTGAAGGTTCCCTGATGTTTATGCGGGTGAAGTTCCAATTGCATTTGTTGTACGGTCACCGAAAACCTCAATATCAGAGGAAGATGTTCAAAAGTTCATAGCCAAACAGGTTTGATAACTTCGTTTTCAAAGCCTTTTGAATCAGTTTGTATCCATATGTTTTGTTCTCCAAAGCTAAAATCAACTCTCTTTATTTGCTTTAATTAGGTTGCTCCTTATAAAAGACTACGAAGAGTGAGCTTCGTTAGCAGTGTTCCAAAATCTGCTGCTGGTAAACTCTTGAGAAGAGAACTCGTCCAGCAAGTAAGATCCAAGATGTGAAGAGGGATCTTCTATTACCGAAGACCACATATCAGAATCCCTGTCTTGTCTTCTTCTTTTCTCTACTATTTCAAATTAAACACACACCTCACTAGAAAGTGAAATAATAATCAAGACAATGCATACATTTTTTTTTCATATCACTTATTTCCAATTATTTCATTGTTTTTTTTTATTAAACACTGGAGATTGTATTAACAAAGAAACCAAAGTACATAGGCTGATAGAAGATGGAATACAAAACCGGCGAGCTTGACAACTCCCGGAAACTAAGCCAGCTGATAAAAAACAATCTCCGGAACCAAAGCCGGCGGATAAGAGATAAAACCCCGGAAACAAAATAATACATCCCTAACAAAATAAAACCGGCGAGCTTGACAATTATAAGCCCTAAATCGGGAAGGATCACTCAAACGGACTGAAAGGATGTGAACTCGCCAAAAAGGAGAACTGGTGGATTGAACGGTGACACAAAGGATTGCAGAATGCCCAACGATGCTACCAGACTTTGATCGTTACCGGATATAACGCACCGGTCCAACAAAAGAAGAATCGAAACTTGGAGATAATCTCACCAAGAAACTAAGAAATGTTCTACAAAGAACAAAAAGAGATAAACTGATAAAAAGGAGAAAACAATCTGATTAATTTCGTGGCTCATAGGCCATATTTATAGGATTGCAAGTTGTAGAATTCCAAAGAAGAATGTACTAAAAACAATGGATTGAAAATAGAAACAAAGACTTGACTAAATAAAGTCTTTGACTGAAACGTGGACTGCCTCTTGATATAGCCACGGCCAGGACTTATTTGTTGATTTCTTCTTGGTATTCTTGATGAGAATGGACTTGAAATGGACTGAGGAAAGGGCTGGTCGAATTTGGAGTAAAACAAACCCATAATGAAACTTTTATGAACTTTTCTTTGGGATGAAAAGTCTCATTTCGCCCAACAGCTTAACCAGCTCCATATTTAGTGTCACTTATCTCATTCAGCTCCAAGATAGTGTCACTTAGTTCGCTCAGTTCATACAGCTCTAAAGTAGTATCGGTCCAGCTCACTTGAATATGCACATGTCTCAATTCGCGAGAACTGACGATCATCTGATTTGTAAATGACATAACTTTCACATCTAAACTCCGTTTGATCTGATTCTTCTTTGAGGAACTCTGTAATTGAGTTGAGAACATTCTCCAAGTGATTTCATGCGTAGAAGCCTCGTGTTTTGGAAGATATGAGTCAAACAATGAACATATATCTTTATTGCTTCCCATGATCGAGCCATGTATGTTTGTTTTGCCTAGTGCTCTACCCAAGGGCACATCATTTCCTCCCTCTTGAAAATTATTTGACCTCAAATCCAGTTTAACTGTATCAAAAGAAAATGATTCAGACAAAAAGAACTTAAAGATCATGTAAAATTCAGTGAAGGAAAATTTTAGAAGGAAACTTTTTTGGAGTTTTGAAATTATTTTTCTCAAGTATATGCATCTCCAAATCTTAGGCTGATGAGCACGGTCAAAGATTTTATTTCTTTGTGACTGAATCTGTTTTTCCTGGACACTTAAAACATAAACTAAAATACCAGGATCATATGTGCAAGACAAGTATTTGTTCAAATCAGAATCCAATATTTCTTTCCCTAGAACATGTAGCACATGTTTCAGTCTCTCAAAATGCACATAAAAGTAATTATTACAGAGCATAATGATATCAAGGAATTTAAAAATATTAATCTTTTTCAAAACGTGCTTATCCTTCTCAAAATTAGAACACAAAAGAGTAAGTTCATATTGAGAAACATTGATCAAAGGCTCAAATTCAAAGAATGTGTTGTAGACCAGAATGTTGTCAAGGCAAGATATTTCAAAACGTGCCTAACATGATCAGAATCAGGACACAAAAGTTCAAGATCAGATTCAGAATAAGAATGGGCAGGTTTCAAAACAAAATCACAACAATAATCGGTTTCAGCTCTAAGTGATTTTGTTTTCTGCAACTTACTAACCATTAGCTCATTCCAGGCACATGTGGGAGAAAACAAATCATCAGTGATCAGTTCATGACTAGGAAAACTCAGATCAAAACCATTATCCTTAAAACAAAGAAAGGAATCACAAGGTTTTCGGAAACATAAATCTGGTTGTTGCAAAACAATCTCAATTGATTTTCCAAGGTGATCAAAACCTTTGTTATGTTTCAATAACTGATCAAAGCTCAAAAGAAGACCAGAAGAAATGTTATTGCCATTTTGAAAATGTTTTTGATCAAAGAGTTTATCAGGTTCAAGTTTCTTAAAAGAATGAATCATGTTATCAAAATAGTATTTGAAACACAAAATTATTTTACTTTTTCAAGACCAAAACTTTTTATGTCACTGGAACTGACATTAACAAACAAACCAGGCACAGAGAAGATGATACCAAGTTAATTACAGTGCTCTTGTGGATTAGGAGACAAAAGGGTAGGAGTCATGCCGAGATCAAAGCAAAGATGATTCTCCATGTTGATGGATATGATGCTTGGTGCTTTCTCATCAAAGGTAGGACCAAGTTCGTCTTCTTCATCAAAGATGGAGCCTAGTCCATCGTCCAAGGGTCTCTTATTGTCAAGACGTTGTCCTTGTTGTGGGAAGTTGAATTGCTCTTCCTCACAATCCTGTATAACTAGAACAAGATTACTCGGATGCTCTGGTTCAAAACAGGTTAGTCCATTAGTCTCTTCATTATCACACATAAAATCAGATTTTGGAGAAGGATGATTACATTCATCCTCACAAATGATCGAACTTTCCATCAGCTCTTCATCATACTCATAAAAAATGGGTAAAGAATCTGAAAAATCTTTTAGATCTTCAAGGTTGTTTTCAGATTTACCTTTAGGTTTATCATTGATGAATAATGATGGTTCAGCTACAGGTGCACATGTGGTTGTGCTCTTCTTGTGGCTATTGCTGACATCCTTGAGTGCTTTCACCACTCCCTCCACAAGATTGTCACAAAACTCTTGGACATCAAATTGAAGAAAATGCCTCCTTTGATCAGCTTCAACTCTAGATGTTATGAACTCCTCTTTGCACCTAATGTTCAACATCTCCTGTGGTTTTCTTTGCCTTTCTTGCACAGTAACAAACTCATCAAAAGTATTCAACAAGTTATGAGATGAAGATTTAAAGACAACTTGTTGTTGGGATTTCTCTTGGCTACTCTTCTTGTGAAGTCCAAACATCTTAACCTGAAAATTCTCAACACAAAAGGTTAACAGGTAAAAATAATCCTCACACTCTCACAAATTTTTATCTCACCCACTCAAGTGTTTCTCTCGGATTTATGGTGATCACACAAAGTTTTCTTTTCAATGGTCTAAGAGAATAAATCAAGTAACCCAATCGTTTTCCAAGCAAACAAGGGATGAAACACAAGATAAGAGAATTGGTTTTGAAATCCGTATTAACCACTCCAAGGCTGGATTTCTCCTCAGCCAGCAGGATTTCTCTTCCGCCACCTAGCCAAATAAATTGAACTTTGTTTCTTTTTTTTTCTTTTTTTTTATAGATTTTTTTTTTATTTTTTTTTATAGAAGAATGGCGATAAGTAAGGTAGTGGCCCGGATTTGAGATAGAAAGAAGAAGAAGAAGTGTTTAGTAAATGAAAGATGAGAAGATGGATAGATAATACCGGTTGAGTGGATCTGATACCACTTGATATGCCCTAAATCGGGAAGGATCACTCAAACGGACTGAATGGATATGAACTCTCAAGATCATACAACTTCTACCCTCGTTTTCCAAATGGATATCCCACGAACAGACATCTTCTGCTTCTCTCTTTGAACTTATATTTGTCTCGACGAGCCGTGTGGGCAAAACACAGACAACCAAACACCTTGATGTCTTCGTAAGATGGAGGCTTGCCATACAAAAACTCATACGGTGTCTTCCCATTAAGCAAGCTAGACGGTGTTATGTTGATGACATGAGCTGCTGCGAGCACGGGGGCCCACTGCTCCATCAAGTAACGCAGTCAAGGAGGCCCACTGCTCATGAGTAAGTGTCAGGGCACCTGCTCCAGCCGCTGCTTGAGCCACGTTGGAACGAGGTGTTGACTCCTACGTACCTCGTCCCCTTCCTCTGTTTCGACCTCCACGATCACCTCCTTGGTGCCCGTGCTGGAGGCCAGACGTTCAACTAAAGCCAAACGTCTGTCACCAGATTTCCAATCCCTCGCTTAGTATGATATTGTCTGCTTTGGACCTAAACCCTCACAAATTTGTTTTTGGGTCATTACTTCCAAACGACCTTATATTAAGTGGGATTAGACCAGTTATATATATTAGACTTTATTATGTCTAATATCTGTTGTGGGACTTGGATTGCTTTTTTATTTATTTTGATAATCCTCCCTTCAAACCAAGGATCACGGAACCTTGGACTCTGATACCAAGTAAACTAAGGAAGAATATGTTGAAAATGTGTTGTTCTATTCATCACGTAAAGCTTTACATATATACTTACAAACCTAACAAGAGAATCCCAACATACGAGAGCACGAGGTATATCTAGCCAATTTACCATTATAGTGGGGCCTGTGAAACAATCATGAAAAATGAAAACTAGATTTTGACAGCAGGGTTACTTAGAAAGCTTTTGTTTTATAGCTATTAGAATTTCAAGTTATGGGTGTGATTATTTAGTTTTTTGATCAAAATGGGCGTGATTATTATGATATTAACTTATGGAATAAAAGAGGAGAGTCTCATCATACTGATCTATTGGTACACAAGCTTTAGGGGTTTTTGCAAATTTGACTCAAAACTCATGGTCAAACACAAAACTAACTTCTTCTTTTAACTCATCTTGTTTTTGTCCTATCCACCCCACATCTTCATTTTATTTACGAAAATGCCATTAATTTTTTTTTTTACTTTTTTCAAAAATGGTCTTTTTACTCTCTCAACCTCATCATCTTTAAGTATTTACAACATTGCCATTGCCATGAATACTCCCAACAACCTTGTACAACCCAACAACCTTGTACAACCAAGGTTTGAAGCTTTTAATGCACTTAAAATCGATACTCATACTCTCTTTCTCAATTGTTATGAACTAAAAACAACATCTCCTTCACTTTGTCTCCATATTCATACCAAAAACCCAAGCTTTTGATAGNCTCCCAACAACCTTGTACAACCCAACAACCTTGTACAACCAAGGTTTGAAGCTTTTAATGCACTTAAAATCGATACTCATACTCTCTTTCTCAATTGTTATGAACTAAAAACAACATCTCCTTCACTTTGTCTCCATATTCATACCAAAAACCCAAGCTTTTGATAGCAAAATTTTTATGGTTGATAGAGCCATTTAAGAATACAATTGTTGGTGCGTTACTTTCGTTCGATGTTCTGAGTGGTTGGAGAAGACTCTGTGTGCAAAAGAAGTCATCTCACCTAGTTTAAGGTTTGAAATTGAATTTTTTTTCCAGATCTCTTCGCGTAGAAGACTTACCCGTAAGTCTTCTGGATGTAGAAGACTTACGGATAAGTCTTCTGGATGTAGAAGACTTACGGATAAGTCTTCTGGATGTAGAAGACTTACGGATAAGTCTTCTGGTCAAACAGACGACTTACTTCTAAGTCGTCCAGCTTTGTTTGTAAAAAAAAAACACCAGACAACTTATAATTAAGTCGTCTAGGTTAAACGGTCTACTTTTACATTTGACCGAATTGTGTCAGATATTTGACTTTTTCTGGACGACTTAAAATTAAGTCGTCCCTGGGAAAGTTAAAATTTCAATATTTTATTAAATCTAGACGACTTACGGATAAGTCGTCTAAGGTTAGTTTTGCAATTCAAAAATAAAACTTAAACTTTTAACTTCTCAATACGACTTAATTAAAAGTCGATCGCTCAGACGACTTAGGTTAAAGTCGTCCAGGATAATCAAAGTCGTCCAGAATATTTTTCGAGTTTTCTGGTCAAACCTTGCTTATCCTGGACGACTTTAACATAAGTCGTCTGATCAGACGACTTGTAATTAAGTCGTCTGGAGAAGTTAAAATTTTAAGTTTTATTTTTGAATTGCAAAACTAACCTTAGACGACTTATCCGTAAGTCGTCTAGATTTAATAAAATATTGAAATTTTAACTTTCCCAGGGACGACTTAATTTTAAGTCGTCCAGAAAAAGTCAAATATCTGACACAATTCGGTCAAATGCAGAAGTAGCCCGTTTTAAGTCGTCTGGCGTTTTTTTTAACAAACAAAGCTGGACGACTTAGAAGTAAGTCGTCCCATTTAAATTTCAATTTCAAAAATGACCTCAATGGGCGACTTAGAAGTAAGTCGTCCGAACGACTTACGCGTAAGTCGTCCGGACGACTTACTGGTATGTCGTCCAGACGATGTTTAGTAAACTTTCATGAAATTCTCTATGTTTACTAATGTGTTTTATTTTGAATTTTTGCAGATGATTCGTCAGTTACATGAAGTGTATGGAGAATGGTTGTTGAAAGATTGCCGTTGGGACTTTGTGGTTGATGATCTCAAAGGAGCAAGATTGTTTTTATTGAATGAAGATTCAACACATGCTGAACTTGTTGCAATGGCACAAGAATATTATAACCTGGACAGGAGCACAGTCACTGTGGAGATTAGATACTCATTACCAGCAGAAATGATGATGGCTCCAGACACCCCTCTCATTCATGTTACAAGTGATAGACAAGTTCATAACTTGCTCGAGATACTCAAAACTCATAGAGTATGTCTTTGTGTATCAAGCCGTAGCAAGGTGGGAACGGTTTCAGAGAAAAGGGAAGAAGCTGATGAATGTTTTGAAGATGAAAATCATGATGGGGAGGAGGATGATAAGGAGGAGGATGATAAGGAGGAGGATGATAATGAGGAGGATGATGGGGAGGAGGATGATAATGAGGAGGATGATAAGGAGGAGCATGCTGAAATCTCTGTTTGCTCTAATGTTGCTGAAGCAGACGAGAATGGTGAGGATTATAGTGTTTATGGAAAGGTTAGAGATGAGGATGAGGAAGAATATGGTGATGTGGTTTTTGAAGATTTCAAAGATACATATGCTATTGAAGGAGGACGATCGAATGGTAACAGTATATATGTCAACAAGAGTTTTGTTAGCAAGGATGCACTGCTTTCAGAGCTGCGGTTGACAGCAGTGAGGCGTAAGTTCTCCTTTAGAATATACAAGTCAACGAAAACTCTCCTTGTGTCAACATGTCGGGTTAGTGGTTGTGGATGGAAGATAAGAGCGAGTGTGAAACATGGTACAAATACGTTTTTGGTAACAAAATATGTGGAAACACATACATGCTCAGTGGGAGACCGAATCGCTCAGCGGAGACACTGTACTCCGAAGTATGTCGGTAGGCTTTTCATTGATCGTGTTGGAATCATTGATGGGTTGACTCCGCGGCATATCAAAGATGCAATGAAGAACATGTTTGGCATGGAGCTTGATTACACCACTTCATACAGGGCACTGTTATATGCACAAACATTGGTGAGAGGAACAGCAGAAGATGGGTATTCGCATCTGCCATCATATCTCGAGCAAATCTCCTTAGCAAATCCCGATTCAGTCACGGCTATAGAACTTGATTCTATGAATAGA